>JAJKFL010000001.1:16352500-16735000 GCA_021186555.1 Reticulitermes speratus
TCGCATTGTTTCTAGTTTTTCCGGAGAAACAATGCACAGGTATTCTGAATCTGCCAAAATATTATATTTTGGCGGTTTTAGTGCTTATTTGCTCAAATAAAATTATATGAATACTGATTCTTTGGTTGTACCAGATACGTTGACGAATCTGCTAAGGAACTTAAACACAGAAGAGAGTCGCCGCCTACAACTCACATAATGTACAATATTACTCCACACCAATTCGAGTTTTGCTCTCCATTCATTAAGTGTCTTCTGGCTCACACAATTGTCTCCGCGCTAAACTTCTTTATCCGCAAGTTTTACTAGCATTCACACCATCTGTGTAAAGAAATCATATCAAAGTTATTTTTCTTTGGTACAATCTACACAGCAGCCGAATTGCAAGTACCATAGTATTATTGCTAATAAAAGTCAAATTAAGCCAACTATTTGCAAATGACAGAAGGTTGAGGTTATTTGTGTGTTAACAGACATCCTTATTAGTGACGCTGCCGTCGTTACTTTTGAGGCAAACTGATCAAGGCCTTAATATTTCACCCCTCCTCACACATCGACTGCTCAAGAACGAGAGTGTAGTACAATTCTGAAGTTAGACCTATATTGGTATAGAAGTCTGCATTAAAATTAAAGGAAAAAAATACATAAATAGTTTAAACTTCAGTATTTATTCCTTTTAATTATATAGTAGCGTGAGGCTGCGGTCGTTCACTTCCTGGGATGCGGGTTCGAATCCCGCCTGGGACATGGATGTCTGTGTTTTGTGAGTGTTGTTTGTTGTCTGGTAGAGGTCTCTGCGACGGGCCGATCCCTCTTCCAGAGGATTTCTACCGAGTGTGTGTGTGTCATTGAGTGTGATCAGGTGCAACAATAACCCTCTACACCTACAATGAGTAGATAGAAGAGGTCAGACTGAGAAAGAAAGAAAGAAAGAAAGAAAGAAAGAACGCTATAGTATCTATGAAAGTGATGAACCGGTCGCCGCGGACTGTGGACTCGAGGAATTACTCAACCATGATTTTGAGATTATAACTGATAGGCACTATCATAACAAATATAGACTGTTATGTTGCTATTACTCTCGCAATGACATGCTTTGGCAGGAAATAAGCAATAGAAACTGGCCCTGAACTGACTGCTGTTGTAAAAATTAAAATTCTGTAATACTGGGGAAGTTTTCATACTCTTGAGTAACCGTCATGTTTGTAAGGAAGACCCTGTACCGTGCATAGAACTGAACAGTTCATTCATTACGTACTCGAAAGCAAAGGTCATGGCATTGTCTAATGGAAACACATTACGCTTTGGTCTTGTGTTTGTACATTATAACTGCAGGGCAGGTTTTTACATTTTTACAAACAATTATCGTTTATTAATTAATGCTTTACAGTACTGTAGGTTTATGGGGTATAGATGTGATATCGGTATGCTAATAGACTATATATTTTAATTTAATTGCCTCTCCCTCCTGTTCGCCAACATTCGGTATCATCCCCCATTATAACATTTAGACCGCAAACCTTTCGCAAATTATACATTTTTAACTCCATCCCATCCCTTCCTATCTATACTCATACACTCTCTCCATTTTCGAACTGTTGATTTAATCTCTATTAGCTTCCATTTGCCAGATCATAAGTAATTAGCTAAGCTTAACATTACATATACTTGGAGTGCAGTTAACTTGATGTCTGTTTTCTTGCGTAGTTATCCTATTGTTCATCAAAGTGAAAAACGTAACTAACCATAATTCTTCTTTAGAAGCCAATAATCACTCAACTTGTAGCGAATTTTTCTGTCCTCTTCGGAACTCAAAGTTATATTTGCATCTTCACAACAGTTGGCCCGTGGTCACAATTCTGAACCATCAACCACATTATACACCTTTACATTATTCTGCTTGATTATGTATTTTAATATTATTCTCGCATCAAAGCTCGAATCTTTCACCGGGGCTCTCTGTAACAGTTAAAACATCCCATACTTTTACAGTTACAATATATTTTCCCATAAGAGAGAGCCATATATGTGGCAGGATGTCATATATAGTGCCAAGAAGCCGCTAGTGTGATACTGTTCTTCTGAATTCGCATATTCCAAGGGCGGAACATGTTGCACGAATGCGGGACAGGAAAGTGCATTGAGCTTTGGGCAACTTGAAGGGAAGAGGTCTCTTTGAAGACCTGGGTGTAGATGGAAAAATTATGTTAAAATGAATCTTAATGAAATCGGATGGAAAGATGGGGAGAGGATTTATCAGATACAAGATGGGGACAATTAATAGGGTCCTGTGAATACTGTAATAAGACTCCGGGTTTCATAAATGCGTGAAGTTTCTAGCTAAGGAACTATTATCTTTTGAAGAAGTACTACGATCGGTGGAATTATTTAGTTAGTTGGATGTTAGGTTGGATATTTAGTTCATTAATCGGTTGCTTAGTTGATTGATTAGTTAGTTGGTTGGCTGGTAGATTTGGTCGTTGGTTGGTTAGTTAGTTGGTTGGTAAGTTGGTTGTTTGGTTAATTATTTGGTTGTTTGGTTAGTTGGTTGTTAGGTTGGTTGCTTGGTTAGTTAGTTATTTGGTTAGATGGTGGGTTAGTAAGTCAGATAGTGAGTGAGTGAGTTAGTTAGTCAGTCAGTTAGTTAGTTAGTTAGTTAGTTAATTAGCTAGCTAGCTAAAAGTCTTCTCTTCCCGTCCAACGACCAATCTGTAGGTCTACATCATGTCGTCCGTGCGCGACGCTTTCAGTGTACTGGCCTACGTTCTCCATATATGGAGGTTAACTCCTCTATACACAGCCTTAATATTTCCCATTACGCTGTGAATGTTAGAAATACATTTATTAAGTTATTAAAATAATGTCACTTTTACACTACAATTTATACAGGATATCAAAAGAAACGCGGAACCCTCTCATAGTAGCTACAAATCCACTCACAGAATCTACATTAATAGTGTGTAATATATAACAGAGCGCATATTAAAACGGGTGTTGGTAAGGACCCCCTAAACTCTCAGGCGTGCGTGACTTGCTAAACATATCATACTGTTCGAAGTTCAAGCCTAAAAATTGCCGATACTGCACGCCAGATAATTTCTTTAATTCCACTGTGTTTGGATTAACTACCGGACAGTATCTGTTATCTCGAGTATTTACATGATCATTAATTAATCTAATCTGCAAAATCGGATAGCTGTGGATCGACGTCACCACTACGCACTATTTAACAAAACTAGTTACAACACCGTACTCTCGAAACACAGTTTGCCTCCTCGAGTTTTTGCACAAATATAAATGCGTGCGGTTTCAAGCTATGCAGTTTTGCGGTTGCTCATACAGATCACGTTGATACCACCAATTTCCTGGGATTAGCATTCTACAGATTTTCGTAGACATGCTTCTGTACGCACTCCAATGTCGTAAGATGTTTTTCTGAAAGAACGCGTCGTGATTGAAACCGACTTCTAACTTTGCTACGTCACTTGTTTTGGGCTTCTTCCTCACATAACTTCCCACAATAAAAATCCCTTAGGTATTATGTACGTTTATTTCATATTCACGAATAGAAACAATAATGTGCGTCATAATAAGAAACCCCCATCTTATACTCTACTCAGTTCCACGAGCAAACAAAAGTTCCCATCTGACGTGCGCAACTGTAAACTAAGTCGTGTGCGTAAGAGGTCAGATGTAACCGAACACGCTGCGATAGAACGGCCGGAGGTAATTCGTGTACTGCCTGAAAAAAATTGCCGACTCTGAGAAATCCGCACTAAAATGAACGCCCTGTGTATTTTAGTGTATGAGGGGAAAGAATGCAGTATATACAAATGAGACATACTTAGCAATAACTATTACGGATAGTCTTAAAATAAACAGCTGTTTCATCTTTAATCTCCTGACTGACCACTGCTCATATGAGGTTATATTACGCTAAAATGTAACAATGAAAACTGGTTTTGTTATCCAAGTAAGACATTCTTAATGTCAAATAGCTGTTTTGCTTTTGTCTGTGGGTCTGATATTTTTTCTTTGCTTTCATATTGTCATAAGCTTTATAAATGATTATAAACTATTCAGATGTAAGTAGTAACGGGGAATAACTAAATGCGAGGCTGAGTATTCTAGGGTCATTGTTTGCTTAACAAGTAGATCCCACCTTCTGAAGTTATAAGCGTAGTATAAGGAGATGATTTTGAACTATGAAGTAATAAGGACATTAAAGGAAGATATGGTAGACTATTTAAGATACTATAGCACAACAGCACTTTCCTTCAGCGACCTCAGTTAGCACAGCACGTTTCGGGAACGGCAATTGAGTTAGGCACCTCTCGAATACAAAGCAGAAACACTAACCACTCAACCGCCAGCAGCGCGTGGGTTGATAAATGGATGGATGAGAAGTTCAGGCTACATCTACTCTACATATCGACCATATACAGGCGCCACAGTATCGTTGCTGCCTACTACCATTGTTGTATTCGTTTATCTATAAGCATATGGATGCAAGACTTCGAAAGAAGTGATTATTGGGAAATTTACTACCAGTTGTTGTTTTAAAGTTAATACGTCAACCTTGATATTCGTTTTAATGAGTAACAGTGTATTCAACCTTATATAAAACGCCAAATGCAACTGTAGATATTTCAAATTTATTTTGAAAGATTTGTTATGAACTTCGTTTTTCAGACCCCTCACGTGTAAAAGACGATGCACGCAAAAGACTCGGCGAGTTGGTGTTTCTGTTCCTAAAGATCAGGATTGAAAACGTTGTTGTTAGTGGGACTAAAGAGAGAGTGGGTGCAAGTAGCCTGCAAGTTGAATGTGTGCCATATCAACTGTAGGAGGCACATAGGGACGTAATAATACCATCCATTGTACTTGAACTACTCATATACAGCTGGGTTGGATTATAAATTATAATACTTTGTACAAAATTGGAAGTGTTCCGAGAATTTAAATTACCATGTCGGATAATTTACAAACTTTAAATTTAAAAGCATTCATTGAAATTAGTCGCATCCTTCTTAGAAATTATCATACTGTTTATTATTAGGAAGTATAAATAATTTTTTATATCAAGTTAACGAATCCTTCTTTGTTCTGTGACGAAGGTACTGAATTAACACAAAATCTGAATAATTGTAAACACTGTGTTACTTACTTTGCATTTTGAGTAATATAAAGCTAGAGTTAATCAAAATCGAGCAGACTGAATCATACAAACGCAGAGAAAAAAAAATAGATTTTTGTTTTTGCTGTGCTCGAAATAATTGGATTAAAGGAAGCAAGGTAAGTTACGATGGTTGCAGAATGGGAGCCGTGTGAATTAGTTACACATTAGACATAGTTAGTGAAAACTTAATGACGAGAATTACTAAAGGCTTTTTTACAGATAGAGTGGTATTCATTATGCGGACCGATTGTTGCTTTTCCCTGGCCCTCGCAAGGAATATTTTATTCGGTTCAGTAAAGTCATGTTTTAATTAGGGGAAACATCAGAATGTCAATTACAATGCTTTTCCTTATTCTTTGGATATTTCTTACTGGAAAAGAAGGTTACTGTCCAGACAAAATGTTTATCAGAAACCCTTTATTACCGTCTTAAAATAAAGTACAAATGGCGTCACAAAGTTGTGCAACACCTGCTGTAACATTAATAAACTCTGCTGTTTACCACACAGAGAATTTACGCGTTTAGTATGGCTCTCAAAATTAAGAAAGATTATTTCCCTTTAGAGTCTTAACCAGTTGTTCTTTGTACTGCTCACAGAATGTTTTTCCTGTGAGATGACCACTTAAATCGTACATAAAATTTAGGTGAAAGTCAAGTCTGAAATACCTAATCATGAAGCAACGTAATGCAACCTACACACCGTCACCAATACTAACGTTATGCTAAAAAATAATAATTTTTTAATATTTAATTTACAGAGCCCAAATAGGCTCAAGAGTGGATAGTGATTAATTAATAAGTATTAAGGTAATGGAAATGTAAGTTGTTTGCCGGAAACTATGAAGAAGTATATACAGACAAGGAAACCTATAATTTTGCTAATTCGAAAGTGTGTTTCGGTGCAACAGTGTGTGTTTTGTAGCTTCAGAATTTTGGTTTCAATTGTTATATCCTATCAAATTTGAGTTTGTGGCAGAATGCCTTTTTAAATACTTATGTGGTTTTAATATCTTAATCGCTGGCTTGAAAGTCTCAGAATTTACATTGCTACTGAACGTAACGGGCGAGAAGGGGCACAAAATGACAAAACAGGCTGTGTGTAAAAGAAAGACAATGCGCTTAATTATCTGACTTTTTAGCCTGATGCGAGGAATGTGACAGCGTTGGTAAAGGGACCACCCACATTGAAGCTCTTAGAAGGGCGGCATTCCTTTTATGATGACGGAAACTTACAGGCGAACTGCAAAACATCGTACAATTTCATCAGGTCTTTTAAAACACATTTTACTTGCGATAAATTCAATCTAAGAAACAGCTGTAACACCGCTGCTTCCTATTATGATAGTCGATAGTTCTTCTTTCAAATCTCGTCAAAGGGATCGGTTATCCTGACTGCTGCTTTCCATGGTTTTCTTCAGTCTCATGCAGAGGCCGAGATAATGCCTCAAGTTAGGCAAGTACCCCTTCCTGGCATTTATTTTTCGATTGATCAATCACTCGCCTTCCTGTCGATAGACGCGATAAAACCTCGGTCATTCTGATGTTTATAAATAAATTACAATGTAGAAATTAATAACATTATTTATTACACCATCTCTCCTATAACGTTGTTACTCTTTATTAGGCTCTTTCGCAAGACAGTTTGTGAAAAGCGACAGTTCGCCTCGTTAGGTCTGTCCTTTTTTCCGCCCTTCTGTCCGCACGGAACAACTTGGTTCCCACTGGACGGATGTTTTTAAAATATTTATTGGCGATTTTTATTAAAATCTGTAGATCCATTCCACTCTTGTTTAAAATGGTATAAAAATAAAATACATATTACATGAAAACCTACGTATATTATGATATTTTGGCGTTGGCGATGTAAGTACGAATTCTGGAAATACGGCAGAGCTAAAAAAAAGGGAGAAACATTTGATGATCTGAATACAAATTCTACAATGTTATCCCACGTGGGGGAAAGGAATTTATAATTACGTTTAGATGGATTGAATCCACTGTATATCTGTATAAATTTATTGGTCCTGTATAGCAATTACTGCTGTGAATAATTAATGTACATATTACCATTCATTGACATACTGTACTCTGCGCACGTCTGTGAAAAGTGACTCCCTGCTGATGGCTACGATGGGTAGCCGAAACATGTAGAGGTAAAAAGAGTTGTTTTGCAGTGGTTGGTAATAAAAACTTATATATATATCAATTCAGAATTCTTTTGTAATTTCGAGAAAATTACAGGTATAGGACGTTACATGAAGCATGTATAGAAAGAAATATTAAATTTTGTCAGTATATGGATAGTACTGAATAGTCTCACCATCGCCGTCACCGTGTCTTTGCCTCACAAAGGAGGGATTCTAATTACATCCGATCAATTTTCATTAAGTCGTATATTAACGTAGTGCTTGCTCACTAAGACCGAGAGGGAGGGGGGTGACTTTTAGTGGAATTAAGTGTTGGAAAGGGGATTAGAACTAAGGTGGTGGTACGGGATGATGATTTACGAATGGGTTATGCTCTTCAGAAATTTCTCAGGCAGAATAAGAGAACGGAATGGAACTTTTGACACTAGCTAGTGCGGCGAATACTTCTTCTGAGTATAAGTGTCTCACGTTCTGTGAGACGACTAGGTGCTGGTTAAGGTTGAATGGTGGGTTGATTACTTAATCACCAATTGGGACGGAAGTTGGAGGAAAATGTTTTGGTCTAATAATAAGGTATCATTTCGGAATTTGTGTGAATCCTAAGAGAAAATCCACTGAACATTACAGACTGGCCAGTTTCTGGGACAAGATGTGAACAAGAACATCATGATTGCAAAATCCTTACTGTGGGACATATATATGATTCAAGGGCGTAGGTTGTACCATTGAAAAGATGGTGAAATTACAGCGTGTTTCATAAGCCCATCCGCGATTTAGAGGCTTAGCCGTGCAGTAGCAAACCCACATATAAGAGATAAAAGCATGCCAACGGATAGAGGAAATGTAAAAGTGTTTTCGTGACAGATGCGATGGCGTAGTTACCCGTTTCTCCGTTAGGAGGCAGTGGTGTGCAAACATGGCGTTTTCAGGTGAACAGAAAGCTTTTTGTGTCCTGCAATTTGCTAAAACCCAGTCAATTGTAACAGCGCAACGTGGTTTTCGAAACTAGTATCTTACAGAACCACCAACAGACATAACAGTAAGAGACTGCTATAGAAAATTCGAGGAAACTGGCTGTTTGTGTGTCGCAAAACATCGACGTTCATATGTTGGAACGTGTGTGGCAGGAGCTAGATTACAGGATTGACGTCTGTCGAGTCACCAAAGGGGGACATATTGAACATTTGTAAGGTAGGTTCAAACCTTGGATATGTACTCTTTTCACTGACATGCTCTCATCCTCCGTGTGTGATTTGGCTCCTGAGCTACAGACCTCCGAAATCCCGGAGGGATTTATGAAACACCGAAGTATGTATATGTGGAAGACTACAATCACTTGTGTATCTTAATTATATTCAGTGCACATTAAATCTATAAATCACCGAATTAGGCAATTCCCCATCCTCCTGCTGTTTCCTGTCTCTGTATAAGGAGGTCAATCAGAAAATTACTTTACATGTCATATAATTTCGTAGTTAAAAAGTCTTGGAAAAGCCCGCATACTTACCTGAAATGACCTGAGTGATTATCAACTTTTCTCGGCGCTGAAACAAAATCTTGGCGGCCAAAGATTTAAAGATCGCGAGGTGGAAAGATTTGTGAAACGCTGGCTGATAAAACAGGATAGAAACTTCTGTCAGCAAGAATAGAGAGCCTCCTCCCACGATACGGCAAATGCGGAGACTGTGTGGATAATTAGTGCGATAGCAGTATAATCCAATTTGAACTGCTCTGATTAGATGTGAAAGTAAAGAACCGAAAGTACATACAGGTTATGCGTATAAACGTACTGACATACTGCCTTTCTATTTCCCTCAGTACTGTGTTCTCAAATAGTGGCAGAAAGCCTATATGTTCTGTGGAAATCGTAGGAATCAGCAATTCTGGAGAAAGGCGATAGTGTATTGGGTGTACAAAGGAAATAAGTCCAGGAAGCAATTTTAATTTGTGTAAAAACTTCAAGTTTATGGCACATGATCGAAGGCATTAATTTTAATGGGATTAAACATGAACTTCTAATAGACGAGTAACAAAACTCTTGGAAGGAATGGAATATTGAATTGATCTGAGTAGAATGCATTACTTAATATTAAGAAGAGAGCCTAGATATAAGTTATAAGATCTACCTTCCTCTACTACTCCACTCTTCCTACTGAACTCAGTACAAACTATAAACGAATAATAATAATAATACACTGAACTTTAGTGTTCCGTTCCTCTGTATATTTTTCCGAATATGTTAAATTTGCCTTATACAACAACGACATATTTAACGTTTGCAAGAATCGTAATTCTAACACATAAAATAGGTTTCAAGCGTAAGGTACGTGTTAAGGATCTACCTACATATAAAATGACGCTTACCTAACTCCAATTATTCATTAAATATCGCGACCAAACCATCAGCTGAATAGATCTGTACGTTTGGAACTACATCATTATTATTGTTTTGCATTTTCAAAAGAAAATTTTTCTTAATCAAACATTTATACTTCGAATATATATGTTTGGTTTGTTCATGTTGCGCTACTGAAGGGTTGTGAGAGTGTTATTGCATTACAGTTTAGCATAACAATGGTTTTGATGTTACTGATGGTAGGAAACTAAAAGTGCGAAATCGAAGAAATTTCACTATTTTAAGATGTTTGAATGATGAAGATTTTAATAACTCTCTCGTATTTTAATAATCTTAACGTAATTTTAATGTAACACTACGCATTGATATTTTAATAAAATACTGGCATTATATATTTTACCATTTACAACTGACAAAGCTGTATAATAACGCTGTATACGTCTTTAAGTATTGATACTTTTTGAAGATGGATATAAATAATAGCCGAAACATGTCGGAGTAATTTTATATGCAGGAATTAGTGAAATATTTCGCGATAACCTTATTTAAATAATATTTAATAATATAATATTTAAACATAATTATTTAAATAATACAAAATTTAAGGTGGTGTGTGTCGGCATACGTTTCAATTCACATGCATAGAAGCTCGTTAAACCATGTGAAGTTATTAGCATGGAAATATTCACTGACAGAGGGACTCATGCTCATTTCTTACCTGAAGACAGTATTAAACCATACTCAGTCAACTAGACAATTCGAAAACAATCGATGAAAGCCTAACATTCTGCAGCGTTTGTGATATTGGCGTCATTGACGTTAGAAGAAAGCTGACTAATAACTTATCGACAAATTTTCTCCCAACCCCAAGCAGGAAATTTCATTGATTGTCTCCAAAGTCTACCAGCAGCAGAAGATGCCGTTGGAAAACATGAAGAATGCGAAGAAAGAAAAGTCATATGGCAAATACCAAAGGAGGCTAATGGAATTAGGAATAAACGGTACGGATAAAGAGAGAGTGATGGAGAGCAGTTTTGTGTAGTCTTACACTAAATCCCAGATGTGAAGAATTAAGTAAAATGAAAGAGATAAGCGTATTCTGTGACCAACTAAAAAATGTAAGAGAGTTTAATGAATAGCTGATAGTAGTTTTTTCTTTCTCAAAAAATTCTCGCCTTTTAAATCACATTTACAACAGGCTGTTACTGGACTGTATCCTGAGGCCGTTTATCCAGTTATTAGTATCTCAGTCCAGTCTTCTACAATTCTTTTTAATATCATTCTCACATATGCAGCAAGTCTCTCAACTGATTGGTTTCCTTAGTCTCCCAACCAAAATTTTGTCAGCATATTTCTTCTTTAATACACGCATTATGTGACAAGCCCACCTTAATCTACTTTGTTTGTTCTCCCTAACAATATCTGAGAAATTGACTTCTTGCAGGTCTAAATACGTAGTAGCATAAAGAATTTCTGTATTCCACTGTTCCATTTAAAGTAGTGCACTTTATTCAGCCTCCCTAGGGGCAAATAATTTTCTGCACAAAGAAAGTCACGGATGTGCAGGAGCTTAACGTAATTTTAATAAGATTTTCGGACGAGGCTGGCAGATTGTCATTGCGCTGGGCGTCATACGGTAGACAAAATTAGGCCCAAAATCTGTGAGACATTTGATAATCAGAGAGCAGGAGAAAGAGAAAAGATACGATCAATGCAAGGCTCTGCGCTGGCTTTCTTGACTTGATTATGTGTGTTCGCGCACTGGTACACTGGTGTGTTGGAACGAGACTCTTGTGTCCTAGACAGTCACTGTATTGAATTCTGACGACTTACGTAAATTAGAATTGCTTTTCTACAGCTTTGTGACATGGTCTACTGAATTATATCATAATTGCATTCGGCATTGCCTCGGGTGTAGTTAATATATTCACTGTATTCACATCTTCAGGTAATTGATTGTTATCAGGTCTACAGTGACAGGTTTGTCATAGACGATTAAAGTACTCTGGGATATGACACTTTGTTGATTGGTGCTAATTTACTGACGTTTCGGAGCAACTTCCTCTATCATCAGAGTATTCAAGAAGATCTGTCTTTTATCATATTTGATATCCCTGGCAGTGGTCGTGATCTGAAATGGAACCCGTTAGTACTTAATTTGTGTCTCCATCGCTAAGGATTGCTGAGCATAGTATTTTATTTACCTATAAAAATTAAACATTGAGATTATGTTGCCTATTTATCAAATAATAAGTTAAGGCCTGTCCTTTTGAATTAGAGTAGTATCTTTATTTAAATAAGCACTTCATGACATTAATAAACCGTAAACAAATAAAATTTCCATTATATTTTAATAATTATATACCCATATAAATTACGAAGTTGATATAGCGGCTTGAGAGACTGAAGTTCACTCAGTTGGTGAAAAAATTGCTGCCTTTGTAGAACCTGAAGATTTATGACCTTGTTCACAATATCTGGCCATTAATCCCTATTCTGATCCACATTCATCCGGTCCAAAACTTCACACACAGTGCCTTGAAGGTCAGTTTTAAATTTATAATATCACACATTAGCCGCCCTCCGAGTGGTTGTTTTCTTTTTAACTTTCCAACTGAAGTCCTGTGTGTATTTTTTACCTCTATCACACCATCCTCCGTAATTATACGAGTAAAACTTTGTATTTGGTGAAGAGTAAAAATTATGAAGCTGCTCCTTATGCAGTCTCAGTTTATGCTGGGGCAGAAAGGAACATAATTTCTGATGTGCCAAAGGAAATATGAAAGGAAAGAATGAGCAAGAAGGTTAGAGGGTGGGAGAAGGTGAATTTAAGGAGCAGTAGGATGAGGACGGAGTAGAAACTCATAATGATGAGGAGAAGGAGTGAAGTGCTGTGCTTTAATATGTATCTTTTTTATGCCGCCATATTGAATGAAATATTTTCTAAACTCGGTCTGTTTTTATGCAGTTAATGCTGGATTTATTGACGTATAATCTGACGGACCCTGTAAATGGGGGGAGGAAGCTCTTCGAATGATGGGGAGACGTCTGTGATGAAGTGTCAAAAACAAAATGAAACACATTTCTAATATTGTGTCGAAGTTAGTATTGTGGCACGAAGTAATATGTGTCGCAAAACTAGTGAATTACTGTACCTATAAACGTGTGTTATACGTCTCAGACTTAGCAATTAACTGCACTTCTCCCGGTAATTCTGGTAATTGTGCACAATCACCGGTGTAGGTGACAACATACAGTATCCAGCATAAGCAGAGTGTAATGGTTGCCATTGTCGCAGGCTTTTAGAGGAGCATTGTTTAGAGCGCTAGGGAGATTTAAGAGTGTTTTGGGTTAATATGCTCTATTTGGTTAACTCTTTACCTAACTGTCAAGCTCATTACGAGATAAAATCATGACGCAATGACGGCGAAGTAGAGACAACCTCTGATTATTTCTCGTATATATGACGTTGTCCGCCCATTCTGCAAGTCCATTTACATTAGCATGTATTCAGCGAACATACCTCGAGCAAACTGCATTTACGTATATTCACTTTCACTTATAACATCTGACATAGGACGGATGACACTTTTGCTGAGTCGATAAATAGGACTGCATCTGACCGACAGACACCGCCAGTTGTTTGTCTCTTTAATTCGGGACCTGTTATAAATTGTACCTCTGAAAACGCTATCAATGACGGTATAAACGGTCACTTTACCACAAGATTTGTACATATGCAAAGGCGTCTCTAGATGTCAGAAGAGTATGTACATTTCAAGTGTTTGAAAATTAAGCTTTTATAAAAAGTATTCGAATCTAAGAAGCATGGAGTGAGCCATTTTGGTTATGGTGACTGCACAATTATACACTTCGCGATTTAGTCGTAGACTGGCCACCTAACATAATATTAAGTTCAAGGAGGCTTGTCAGAGTAAACAACAGATACGTATGGAATATTGGTGCGGAAAATCATGACCTTCGAAGACAGAGAGGTACGTAAGTGTATAAGATTAAGATGGAAACTAGGGAAACGTGTTGTGAGGATGAGAAATAGATGGTACAAGTTAAGTATTGCATCCATGTGTAGGATACATTATTAGAGGTAAATAATCCACGGATTTTACTATTCTGCAAAAGATGAGTTTGTAACGTTCGGACAACTTTTAGCCTGTTATCTTTTCAGAAAGAATGAAACATAAATTATATTTCCCTTATGTCTGCATTTAACGATGCTTGCCGTTGCTTGTTTCGTGATAGTCGTTACAAACCCAAGCTTTTTTTAATGCAGAATATAGACGTGCTGTGCTGGTACTTCCTATTCTTTATGAATGCTAAAAATCTTTTAATGGTGTTCCGTGACGCAGCTTTTAGACACGTGGTAAGTGTGGTTAGGGGCTTTTGTTAAGGCGCGGCGTGTTGAGTGGCGGTTGTTCCCGACGTCGGCTTACGTGCCGACCGCAAAAGCGTGTCATGTGTCAAGGTACTGGGTGTTCGAAAATTTGTAAAACGCATTGCGAAGCAAATGTCTCTTTTCAAGCAATTATCTGGTTCACGGTTAAATTATTTTCTTGCCTAACATAATTTTGGTTTCCTGAGGAGTTTTTGGTGTCTAAGTAAATGGCTGTCTTGCCGAATGAATAACATGGTTGAATACGATTTATACTTACCTAGCTGAGAAAACTTGCTTGGTTATATTCTGGCCATAGTGAGAGAGAGAGAGAGAGAGAGAGAAATTTGTATGCCTTGCCTTAACTCTTTCGTTCACAATGATAATTATGTACGAACTGCTTTAAATATAAAAACAGTGTGTTTTTAGTATAGGATTTCATTCAACTTCGCAGTAAAAAGCGATTGACAATTTACGTGTCCTGTCATGTTACGCTGTATTGCTGCATAATTAGTTCAGTACGTTTAGACCGATCGTAATGCCTTCACATTCAGTGTCAAACTTCAGCCACGACACAGCGTAACCTCACAACAAGACTTAAAGCTTTAGCAAAACCCCTGTGATTACCTCAAAACCCAAATTAAACAGCTATAATTTTCCTAAACAGCTCTGATCGTTTGGTCCTTTTAATGGAGTCGGAATTTAGGGCCTTCGATTTTCTTGGATTTTGCTCGGCGTCAATTTTTAATTTGGTGCCGAAATTTCGTAAGAAGGTTTCGGTCCCGTTTTCACGGATCAAGCTTCTTCCGAATATCTTGAGCCTTGGAAATGGGACCGACACGCTTTACCGAAACGTCGGTAACGAACTAACCATGGACGTTGCGCAATACCTCAGAAGATCGAAGATTCAACTACAGCGCTGTGTAAGCCTAAAATCGCAAAAGGGAGGCAGTTTTTTTTATCAGAGGTATGACATATTTTTAAACATTACTTAGATAAATTTGAATTTGGAAATTGTTAATTAATTTGCGTGTAACTCACAAAATTATCCGGTCATGTTACCAGTCATTAGCAGACACTCACAGACACCCATCTGACATTGCAGTGTAGCCATTTTCAAGCATCCGGGTAATTCTAAATACTGTGAATATGTGAAGCTAAATTCCCTTTCCTGATGTGATAATTCTCTCGGCGTTCATCAGAAAGCAGGAAGGTCTGCCTATTGTCACATTTGAATAGACTTCAAATCCGTCTTTTGTATTCATTATCACTCAAATCAGGGTCTCTTAGACTGTTCATTATCAGAAAGCTTTTGCTGGAGTTACTCTTAGTACAGTAGAAGGAAGGCAGAGAGCAGGCAATAGCTTGTATGAAGACTTTGACGATCGAGGCTATTGTTTGGAATTACAGAAGCCGGAAATAATTAAATTTAAGCCACCTTTAAAGGATAATGACCAAGAACTGTTCTGGCTGTTGTATGCATAAGGCAGTTTCTGAATTATGAAGGGTAATACGTGTCGAGTAAATGTTATACATTGTCGCGTGTACAAACCTGCGCGAAATTGAGCGACACATACGCGCAAATGTGTTGGGCTCGAGGTTAGTTGGTCCACGAGCTGTCACAAGGAATACTGGATGTTTTGTTTCCCCGGCCGTTCGTTTCATATTATTTGATTCAGATATCTGCCTGACGTCGGCGACTACCCGCAAGTGACTCATGAACGTCAGTATGTTTCGCGTCATGAATGAAATTACGTAAGCAAGTATTTTCAGAAACGTCACGCATGAGAAAAAGTATAAAACTTAGTGGCAGACGTAATGTTTTCTGTTTCTGTGGAACTTGAAAGAAAATTGTGTTCATGTACTACAATATTTTCACTGATGTTGATATGCACAGACATATTTTATATGTACATACTCACTTGGGGCACGCGGTGGCGCAGTTGGTTGAGGCACTGCGCTACAAGCCGGAAGGTCGCGGGTTCGATTTCCGATGGTGTCACTGGAATTTGTCATTGACATAATCGTTTCGGTCGCACTATGGCCCTGGGGTCTACTCAGCCTCTAACAGAAATGAGTACCAGGAATCTTTCCTGGGGGGTAAAGGCGGCCGGTGCGTAATGCTGACAACCTTACCACCTTCTTGTGCCGATTGTCTAGAAATCTAGGAGCCTCAACCTCCTGGAACCCTAAGGGCCTGTCCAGGCCTGTAATGGGATTGCTTTACATTTACATACTCACTTACATATATATATTCAAAGAATGTTTAAGGGCATTTTAAAACAATATTTAATAATTTCATCGTGAACGTACGAAGGAATTGTAGTCTACTTGAAAACGGAAATGGGATTCTCTTCCTTGCGTACCATAGCGTCTTCTGCAACAGTTGTGTTCTTCCATTCTCTAGCCTTGCGACAGCACAGTGCGTTTGGTTTTGCAGTGAAGAATAGTTTTCTGCTTTTCATTTCCTAACGCCGGAACGATCAGTCATGATCGTCAAGTACATTTTCACACTGTCCAAAAGGCAGAAACATTATTTCGCCTCTGATGTTCTTTTGACAGTTATGATAGTAAATTCAGGGGTTTTGCCACTTCGCTTAAAATATCTTCACGTTTTTGTCTGAATGAGGCAACAGCAGTGTAATGAGAGTTGCGTCTCTTGTAAGATCATTACATAATTATAAACTCCATCCTGACTCCATACTTCCTAGAACCAGATAACATTATCTCTTTTTTAACTAATTACCATGGAAAATAAAAACGTAGAATTTTCCTTTTTTGAAAAAAAAAAAACATTACGTGTGTTAGTTTGGCTGCAGATATGTAACTAGGTAAAGGTAAAGCAATCCCATTACAGGCCCTTAGGGTTCCAGAAGGTTGGGGCTCCCAGATTTCTAGACAATCGGCACATAAAGGCGGTAAGGTTGTCAGCCCTACTCACCGGCCACCTTTACCCCCAGAAAATATTCCTGGTACTCATTTCTGTTAGATGCTAAGTCGACCCCGGGGCCATAGTGTGACCGAAAGAATTATGTCAATGAAAAATTCCAATGACACAATCGAGAATTGAACCCGCGATCTTCCGGCTTGTAGCACAGTGCCTCAACCAACTATACCACCGCGTGCCCCGCAGATATGTATCTACACCGTGAAAACTTCTGATCAGCAGGTATTAATATTTTTATCACACGTTCTCTTCGTAGCTTTATTCAGAACAGTTCGAGTGACTTTTTCTTTCTTGGTTGAAGAGCATATTTTATTGTCCTTGTCAAGAGGTTTCAAACTTTTTTTTGAAACTTAGTGTACTTAACTTTTTCATGAACAATGGATCAGATTTTTTCGTTGTATTCTGAAGTATACAAACACAAAGATATAACAGCTCTTTCTCACAAACAAACACCTCACTTCGTGAATGAAGGTATAAAACGGCAAGGAATTTCACACCTTCATTTCAAACAACAGAATATTTTTAGGATTTGAGGCTCATGGCGGTTACAACTGTCTTCTGGAATGTAACTCTGTTTAGTCTGGTAGAATTTGCCGACCTATCGGATCAGCGTGCTGAATCCATCAACAGGATTCACGATCTTTATTATTCTACGCTGGAGGTGAAGGCAGTATTATTGTCTTCTGAAAAGTCGACATATTCCTACCATACTACAACGCGTAAAAACCCAGAAAACGGTATTACTCGAGACCCCACTGTACTTGGCGGACTGTTTCTGCAACCCTAAAAGAAAAATTTTACGTTGTATTACCTGTCACTAATATAGTCTTGTGGTTGTCACGCCGACTTCTGAAGAAGTCACGAAAGGCTGTGGTGCGGTTGTCACGCTTTCGTCTGAAGAAGTGACTAAAATTGGTCTGGTTGTCACTCTTTTGCCAGAAGCAAATATCGCTAAACTTATCCAAAAACGACAAATTATTACAGTATTTTTACTTCTTCCTCTCACACCTTCATTGAATTTTCTTCTCTTCCGCTAATATGCATTTGTATTTCTACTTCCTATTGACAGGGACAATTCCTGAGAAATAGCAGTAAATTTCTTACGGAAAATTAAGTCTATAATAACAGCTTCAGCCTCCAAACGATTAGAGAAGAATTCCTGCTGCATAACTCACGCCTTTGGTCGTCGGCTTATCACCACGGAGGAAGAGGATAACACAGGTCAATCCAGTTGGAGAGTTATTTTTACGAGCCCTTAGGCTTCATCACATCAGTTACTGTTCTACCAGTATCACGTATTATTTATCTACTAACCACGCCATCGACAGTGCGCCATTGGAGGCACAGTTCCACAGAAATAGCATCGCCCTGCCACGAGAATAATAATGTAGTAACTGTTTAACCTAAGTCAATTGTTAAAGCTTCTGGACTATCGGAATAAGCAATGGCAAGGAGTTCGCCCACAAATTTCTACGTAATTTGGATGAAATGTTAGAATTCTTAGTGGAAGAACGTCCACTCTACTGGCACGGCTCATTCCCCGCTTTCAGTTAGCCAGAAAGTGTGTTGCTGCTTAAGGGAAATTAAAATATGCGGTCTCAGAAAGTAATGGCATTATGGCAGCAGCTAGCTAGCCAACACCCAAGCAAGAACTACACATCCTCAAATAATTTGTAGTCAGATTCGTGTGAAAGGGACACAAGATAAATGGTATTTAAGGGGAAGATTTCAGCAAACCCCTTCACTTTAACATAAAAAAATAAGCCTTTTCCTTTTGAAAACATTTTTCCATTTGTTACAAAAGGGACTTACGCACGAGAACAGAGCGATGGAGAAATGCTTTACTTCCATTATCAGTTGCTAAGTTTGTATGTCGTCGGCGGTAGATGAATGATAGATGAGTAAGGAAATATGGCGGAATGATACTGACAGGAAAATAGCGAAGTACTCGCATAAAACCTGTCCCAGTGCCCCTTTGTGAAACATAAATACCACACAGACCCGGGCCTCCGCTATTTTTTAAAATGAAGTGTAGCCATACTTTTCCTTCAGACGCAGCTTCTCGGAACTTGGATCTGTTTACATGAACAGATGTAAGGGAAGGAAGTTGCTGACTCTGTTGGACCCTTCAGAAACGGCTTTGTGAACTGATTTTGAAGCACCCTAGCTTTATTGGTTCGTACGTAGAGGAATTGGCCTTTAAATATGCATGAAGTGCGTGTTTTATAAAAAATAACAGTTTTAAGTAAAACTGATTGCTTTTCAATTTAATAGCCTACAGATTACGTCTAACATTTCTGTGGAATTAGAACAGTTTACTAGGAATATACTTCTTGCGATATATCAAATGAAGTGTGTTTTGTACTGGTATACTATCAAATTGCCAATCCCAGTGGCCACGCCGTCTAAGGCGTGGGTCTGCGGCCGCTCTCTTACTGGGATTGTGGGTTCGAATTCCGCCGGGGGCATGGATGTTTGTGTTGTGTGTGTTGTATAAGGACAGTAGTATGGAACATAAATGACATGAAGTAGGACGGAAGGATTTAAAAGTACAAAATGGATCAAAGGAAAAAAAATCCCGTCTAGGGCATGGATGTCTGTCTCTTGTGAGTGTTGTGTGTTGTCAGGTAGAGGTCTTTGCGACGAGCTGGTCACTCGTCCAGAGGAGTCCTACCGAGTGTGGTGTGTCTAAAATGTGTGTGACCGTGAAACCTCGAAAAATGAGGCGGCCTAGGCCCCAAGGGGCTGTCGAACCATTGGAAAAAAAATACTATCAAATTTCTTCTCATAAGCACGAGACAGACTAAAATATTACGTGAATTGGACTACAACCAGAAGCAGTCCATTATGAAAGAGCAAAACATCGACTCAGGACTGCAAAAAAAATGCTGGCATGATTTCGAGCTAAGTGCAAAGAATCAAATTGTTATTGTTTTAGTTCCGTTGTGACTCTGTTAGTAGCATATAAGGCCTATCGATTAGTGAGTTGGTGAGGGCGGGTTCAGATGGAGTGAGCGTCAAATCCGGCCGACCCATAAAGCATAAATCGCTTCACGACTGCGATGTATAGAAACTAGTTCTATTTCCGCAGTTACAAGCTTCACAGCACGAGAAGAAGGGGCAACCAAATCACTGCCAATTTTTGAGATTATTTTACGGCCAGCTGGCGTCTGTAATTCTTTTTTATATTTTTGTGATGTGCGATGTCGTAGTACCACGCCTGTCACCATAACATGGCAGCCTTGGCAGGGAGAAACAAATTCATTCGGGTTTGTTCCCTCCGAGCGGCAACAGAAGACCAACAACAAGGCAGAGCCAAATATTAGTCATTCCGCAATGCCTAATCTGAGTGTTAGACAGATTCATTGTGGTCTTGCAGTGGATTTAGATGTTTTTGAGTAAGTTTAATAATTTTGAGCGTCTTCGTAATATTTCTAAGTAGTGAAATGTGTCGCAGCTTTGTTTTATATCAGAATTATGTGGTTAGAATAATATTTGAACGAAATGTTGAGGAAGTAGGCCTATCTAGATAATGGATAAATGTACGTACTGAGGAGCTTTATAGTTTGTACACTTTACCAAATATTGCGATGGGAGTGAAATCATGGCGAATGAGATGAACTGTGGCCATCATAAATGCATA
This sequence comes from Reticulitermes speratus, assembly GCA_021186555.1. Classification (NCBI taxonomy): domain Eukaryota; kingdom Metazoa; phylum Arthropoda; class Insecta; order Blattodea; family Rhinotermitidae; genus Reticulitermes; species Reticulitermes speratus. The sequence continues at coordinate 16,373,163 of JAJKFL010000001.1, forward strand.
GGAAATAGGAGACCACTTAATAAATAGAGGTGTAGATGGGAGGACTATTAAAGTGCATCTAAAAGGGACAGGTTAGGAAGGTACTGAGTGAATTCACTTGAACGAGAATGGAGACACATAATACCCTTTGTAAATACATAAACTTGTTAGCTTTCTATAAACACTTGACCTGGCGAAAGCATTAGCTTCTCAAAAAAGAACCCTCCAAAATGGTTAATTCAAAAGCTAGTAATTTCAAATTCCGTCTCTTGTTCCATTCTCTCTCACCTTTCGATAGTTTAATTCGTCACATCAAAAAAGCTCATTTTTCATGCTTTTAAATATTAAGTCAAAAGAGTAACAATGCCTGTGGCAATGACTACGTGGTCTGAAGGCGGCTTAAGATTCACTCGAGTTGTCCTTGCACTGATATTTACTTTAAGCTCAGGCACTCTGTGACAGTAAATAAGCCTTCTGCTATGTGACGATGTGTTGTTAGGCGTGTAGTTCCCGACGTTTGAAAGATCACAGTGCCTTTCTCTTTAGGATCAAGCAATCTGTGACTGCTCGAAATTGGTTATTTTATACATTTTCTTTAGAAACCAGGCCTAGGTTATCAATTTCGATATACTTGTTCACCATCAGATCAGTCGATCCATGTTGGATATAACAGACGAAGTGTGTAGAGCAAAAGACAAGGGAGTGATTTTGGCAAGAATATGTCGATCGTGTATAAACAAAATCTGATGAAGCCAAGAAACACTTATGTCCAATTTATTCACTGCGTCTTCTTATCATTTTGACGAGCATGCTTGTTTTTGTCCACAAGAGATGTCTTGCATCACAAGTCTTATTTGGAGAAGTGTAATTCCACAAATTTTGTGTTATGCGTTACATGAGAGATGCTGGCCATATGCTGTTCAGTTACCTCAACTATCGAAAGACTAACGAGCTGGATTAAGTTGCAGTTTGCATTAAAATCTTCCTCCGTTGCAGGCAAAAGTGACCACTTATGAAGACAGCGAACAAGGTTTCGAGTCGCAGCTCAACAAATACACGATTCTTCTTGCCCATCGCAGTAACAACGGTGGCTATTCTACGCATGCTGGTGGTAAGTGAACGGAAGAAATTACGTATCTTTGACGCTTTCCGTTAATTTCGCGCTATTCAATAGAGACCTACAGAAAATTTACACTTACACGCATGTATACACACACACAACACATATATATATATACATGTATAACCGTATCTAACTCACTAAATGCGGTCGCTATGAAACGTTCTAGTAACTGGAATGTTATCAATTTTTCTGTCCTCAGAGAATGAGTTTCTATTTCATATAACCGTGAATTACTAAAATTGTTACCGCCATACGACACGACAGGTTCTCATATTGGTTAGTTCAGGTACGGAATGGTATCATCCGGCTTTTTAAAACTGTGAGTTAATTATGGAGCAGGAAAAAATAAAATGCACTTTTGATTTGACGTGTGTCGCATATGCTTGTCCCGTATGAACCAGACTTTTAGTGTTTATTAATGCATCAAATGCAGAAGGGTGTTACGTTTGCGACTCCATAACTATCACTTCTTCTGTGGAAAAATGGAGTGTTATGTAGCAGTGGGAATTGTCACCAGACATTGAAACCACAGCGACATGAAGCAATTTGATTATTTATTAACACAACAGGGAATTTGGATATTATTTTTCACTTCTTCAAACCTGAATATGGAGGCTTCAGGTTCATTTGGAACTGTGTATGTGTCTAAGGACTGCACGGTACCAGATCTCAGTTGTTGAAATATTAATTGCTTAAAGTGAGGTTTATAAACGGCCCAAAGCTAGTAGCTTCTTTACTGTAGATCTGCGATAACAAAACGGAACATTATTTGTAACACCTTTTACATCAGACATTAGAGACTTAAAATTGTATTTTTTGCATTAAAGATAAGATAATGCTACCACTTGCTTTAAAAAATCTCTTCGTTCTTCTTGGTGTGTATATAAAGAATTTAGATATGTTTATATGACAGGCAGAGACAATGCCCAGCATTGCTGTCTTGTAATGCCACGTATGTTTATCTAAAGGGCCGTACGTTGTAACGCGAGCTAAGGCCTTCAGTTGCGCAGTAGTTATCGAACCACAAGCCACGGCATTATATTTGCGCAAGAGAAGAGGGCAAGATGAAGCAACAGTGTGGTGGGGGTAACTGACAACCTGCCGGCTGTACTAGCCCTATACTTGAAAATGCCGTGTAGATGTTACGATGCTTTCGCGCTAGGAATTATGTTTATGTATTATCGTTTTACATACATTTGTAGACCATCAGAATACGATAGATCAGTGAATTAATCTGGCTCTTTTAGAACCATTAGGTGATATCTTAGGGAATATATATCTTACTATATATGGGCGTATGAGTGAATGGAGGTATAACTTCATTCATTCTTAATCTCGGCGCTAGACAGAAGTAAGTGGTACGCTTCGCCCTGCGGACGATTTAATCCAGGGGAAAGAGCTGCTTGTTCCCACTAAATAGGAGGAGAATGAGTGAGCGACCGAGAATGTCTGTAATCTTTGGAGAAGAGGGGTAGGCCGTATTTTGGGTGACGGTCCGTGTCACCAGCTTAGACCAGCCTATACAGGCAACACAACTTTATCGATGTAAATTTGTCTCCATTGTGAAGGATAAAATGGAAATGCACATATCTTGTTTCGCGAGTTAGAAACTTTAAATTGAACAAACAAAGTGATTCTTAAAATTTGTCATTAACATTGCTTTAACTTTGAGACTAATTAAATTATATGTACAGAATAATTGTACACTGCAAACAAACCTGCACATAATTACAGCAGATTCTGTTATGGCGTGTTTTGCCAGGTCGCTTGTGCCCACCCACGCAGTAATGCGTTGGAAGAAATAAATTTACATTGTTCAGTCTTGTATTGGCATTATTTATACACGTACTGAGGATATCAATGCTAAAGCAACAGCTGCTGCTGCTGAACAACTCCCACTGAATCCCAACACAAACAAGCCACCGGAACAAACACCAAGGTAACCGTAGGTTTTAGTGTTGTGCATAGACATTCAACTGGAGCGTGATAGCTGTACTTGGCTCTTTCAAACATCGTCATAGTTAAATAAATCATAACGGCAAATACCGTCAATTAAAAAAACTTCATAAGTTAATAAAGTGCAAATCTTCGAAAAGTTGTACGGAGTCTGTATACAAGATGTTCGAACGAAGCAAAACTTTCGAAACTTTAAGTAATGTAACTAAATGGAAGATAAAATACTGTCGTGTAGAGCGTGGGGAAAACGTGTGGTTTGCAGTTTGGTTCACGGCCATCTAGTGCAGACGTGACTAAAACAGATGCAGCAAAGGAGCTATGTTCTATTTTACTCAGATTATGCGGTTATGGCTAATTTACGGAAATGCACACTTATTTCGTAGTATAAAACTCTTCAAGATATATTCGTAAGAACTGCTGCTACCTTCGTTGGTTTTACGTCGTTTGTCGAATGAACGTCTGCATAATAACTTTAAATATGTTAATATTATAAATGTGAATAATTCTGGCCATCCAAATAAACTGTCATTGGATTAACAATGCTGCTTATGTTCTTCACGTCGTTATGTGAAGTTGCAATTAACACTGACCTGGCAAACAAATATATGTAAAAGTGAATGCTATTTAAAATTAATTTACTAGAGCCTAGTTTCCTGCGTTTCAAAATTACACTTAACAAATATCTTAACTTCCCATACTAGATACTGGCCTATCTTTAACTCATACCATATGAGCAAAAATCTCCGTTGAAGTGTGAGCACTTACATAAAAAATATTTATTTATTATTTAGTTTATTTAGTTGTTTATTTATTTATTTTTATCTGGTTATTTATTTAGTTAGTTATTATTATTTATACAAGTATTTCTGTGAAAACTGAAAGAGAAGTGTCAGTTACTGACATGATATAATTTTTAGCAAATCTTATCAGCAGGTAATAATGCAGGGCTTGCTTGTGATATGATGTTATATTCGTTGATGTTATTTTTGTTTTTAATGCTTAGTTCCGAAATGAAGGTAAAAGTGATGGCACAAAGGACAGATTCTGTGACGAATTAAGGAGGTATTTAGTCAATTACGTAAGTACAATAACTGATCATATATTCTTCATTCGCCACATATTTCAAAGGAGGTTAATTCCAAGGTAAAATTTGATTGTCACAGAATTCATATATATATATATAAGAGAGAGAGAGAGAGAGAGAGAGGAGAGGGAGAGGGAGAGGGAGAGAGAGCGAAGATACTAGAGTGAAGTTTCTTGACATTGTTTAGCGAATTCTTCATTAATTCCGTGCTTCTTATTGAAACGTTAGCTGTTTGCTTCTTTTTAAATTAGTACTATAATTCTAACTTTATCACACTTTATTTCTCCTTTAAAATAATTAAGATTGGCTAAGCCAGGAATTTATTGATTATTTTATTGATAAAAATATGAATAGACTTATTTTTGAGTCCCTTGGATTCTGTCTCCCAGTAGCACGAACACAAAGGTAATAGCCGAGCGGTCGACAGCAGCTGTCTCCCTGATGTTCGATGTCAGCTGGCTTGGAGGGTAGGCGAATGACCTCAGAGACTGGCAGATCACGACATGTCTTATAGCAAAATACTTTGACTTCACCGGTTTTTGGTGATGGTGAATACAGGTAGGGTTCAGTAGGTGAGGGCAGAGCGTAGCTAGTTGTAGTTTCTGCAGAGACAGCGACAAGTTCCGTGTGGTGGTGATGATACGAAAAGTCTTGACACGTATGTACTTACGTTCGTGAGAGCGTAGGTGTACTGATTGTAGCTTATAAGCGACTGGCGTCACGCATCTCCTGTTTTTTCCATTTCATAGCCCCTTCTCCTTAGATCTTATTTTCTGGTTTTCAATTAACTCTCATAATGATATACATGCACAAAAGTAAAAGCCAAAAAGCCATTACTGTCCTTGTGAATCTAGGTACAAAGACGTCTGGCTAGAACTGATCTCAGTTGCTGTGACCGACGGAGTAACTGAAGTTGATCTTTATATGTTTGACACAAATTTCGAAACACGAATCGGATATGTAGGAGCCAAAATGTCAGTATGTGGTGTGCTATATATATACAGTGTGTCCACAAAGTCCCTTCGGGGTTTTGAAAAATTGTGGCGCGCAAACAAATTGAGCTAGCCACATGCAGTTTGCGGCAGATTACAGTGAAACTTTGGATTGTTTTTACCACCAACATTATTGAACTGTGTGCGGTAATTTCGTTGAGTCTGGGTGACGATTTTGTCTCAAAAAGCCATCCCACACAACCGCGCGTTCCTGCACACTCGCCATTTCACGAACAACTGACTGAGAAACGTAAAGATGGCCGCTTATGCCATCTGTTGGTGGCAAAGAGAACTTCTAGAGTTTCGCTGTAATCTGCCGCAAACCGCATATGGCTAGCTCAATTTGTTTGCGCGCCACAATTTTTCAAAACCCCGAAGGGACTTTGTGGACACACTGTGTATATACATACATCCTAAGTCCGTATTTTCCGTCTTCTTGCCTTTGTTATAAAATGCAAGGAAACGACGAAAAACGTGGAGAGTATGTGTCAGTTTGAAGAAGGATGATATGGCGGGACATATGGCACGTACGAAGGAGAAGAGAAATGCCTGCGGTGTTTTGGTGGGTAAATCTGAAGGAAAGATACTACTTTGAAGACATAGGCTTTGATGGGAGGATAATATTAATTGCTTTTCAAGAAATAAGGTTGGGGAGCGTGGACTGGTTCGATCTACTCAGGAAAGAGACAGCTGGAAGACTTATGAATACGGTAATGAACGTTTGGGTCACATAAAATTCGGGAATTGCTTGACTGGCTGAGAAACCATTTACTTCTCAAGAAGGATTCTGCTGCATGGAGTAGTAAGTTTGTCTCATATGAATAACATATGTTTTGTCACAGTTTGCCAAAACCAGAACGCGGTTGACGGTGTTTGTAGGACAGTAAGGATAAATGTACAGCACTGTAAACTATTGAATGATGTATTGGAAGTTGTTCTCCGTTTGCGAGTGATGGAACATTGTATTACTACCGCAAGTCTCGAGCAACAGAAGCAGCAAGCCCCACGCCGTTTCTCATGGCTAGTTTGGAAAGCTCTGCTATAAAATGAAATACCTGAATGGGCGCCCAAGGCACGGGCGCAAATGGCACGTAGCAGAATATAGTCTTTCCAGCCAATTTATAATCCGGAGTGCGTCAATTATCACTCAAGGCAAAATCGTATTCTCTCAGACTTTGAGATCCTGCAGATACTATTTAGAACTCATGGGAAATCAAAAAATCCTCCTGATAATTTGTGTTCACACGTCACTTTTAGTGGAAATTATTACCCTCCTTAGACGTTCTTGGTAAGAACTGATTCCCTAGGTTTTCAGAATCTTTGTGAAATGGGCACGTATAAGAATTAAACCCTAGTACGTGTATTCGTACTCACATTTTACACTTCAGATTTTCTTTATAATTTTAAAATTGCTTTGCACTTCATAACATGATCTTATACTCAGTAATTAGCAACAGCTTTCTCTTCCAAAAAGCATAAAATTTTAAAAGCATGACCCTACGCATGAAAGCGGACAGAATATTTACACGTTAATATCAAAATCAGTATGACAGAAGAACAAACTGTGCAGTAAGTTTGGCGTTACGTATTTGCTTGTGTACATAAGTGCGCGGCTGTGTGTGTTTGTGGGTGAATATGGCTTCGTGAGTGATGTATATATCTATATATGAACTTATTTTCCGTTTCAAATAAGCACGTTCAAGTCAAAGCAGTAGCTTAATGATATCCAGATCCCCTGTTTCTCTTAAGAACATTTCAACTATGTTAGAGATATCTGTCAGCGACAGTAACTAGAAGACAAAGACGACGAAGAAGAGAGGTAGAGGATAGGCGGATGTTGTATGTGAACAAGAACTTTAAGCAAAATGAGATTGAAATAGATCAGGAGGAGGAACAGAAGGGCAAGTGGGAAGTTAGGAAGAATAAGGTATAAGAAGAATATGAAGGAGGATGAATATGCGGAGCTGTGGAAAGATAATTTGGAAAGAAACAAGGATATAAGTGTGATTATGGATAAAAGAGATTGGAAGTAGAAAATTAAGGCGGAGAAAAGGTAAAGGACAAGATTGAGAGTAAAGACGAGAAGCATGTAAATCGACCCAGAAGCCGGCTGTTATTCCCGCAAGTGCCGCATAGTATCTTGAATTAGGTTATGACTTCTTTCCACGTCCTTTGCAAATAATCATTTACAAAATACACATACACAAGTGTATTGGTCTACATATGTACAAGCGCTCATAAATACACGCATATATACTTATATATACACACACACACGTACCTATAATTAGAACCGGAAAATTTAATCGTGGTATTTGCATATTATTGTTTCCTTTGTTTGTAACGCTTTCTCCCTCTTTCATCATATCATCATCAGCAGCAGCAGCAGCAGCAGCAGCAGCACTACAGCCATTGGTGAGATTTGGCTTCCTTCACACCTCTCCTCCAGCCTACTTCTGCCCTCTGCTCTTCCTGTCCGGCCTCTGACTCCCATCATTCCATGTCTTTTGCTGAGGTCGTAATCCAGCATTTCGCTTATCCATCCGAGGTCGTTGTGTAGGTTTCGTAACAGTTTATTTTTATGGGGTGGATTTGTTAGCCCAATGCCCAAACTCCAACCTGGAGGACCAGGGTATACCTTTTTTGTAGGCCATCACGTTTGACCTGTCTGGCATGGGAAACCCTGCCAGTAGCTACGCTACCGCCACCACTACGTCAAAGTAGGAATACCGTCGGGGGGTTTCTCCCTGTTTAGGCAGTTCATTTTGTATCCGGTAAATTGTAAACTGTATGTTGGCCGTGCCATGGCTCAGGCGGTTAGTCGCTGGCCTCCCACCGCGGAGGCCCGGCTTCGATCCTGGGTCGGTGCACGTGGGATTTGTGTTGGACAAAGTGGCACTGGGACAGGTTTTTCCCCGAGTACTTCGGTTTTCCCCTGTCAATTGCATTCCACCGATGCTCCATTTCTTGGAAAAATGAAAAAAACTAATCATCTTTCTCTTCATCTTCATCACAGGGTTGCACAATAAGCCTTAAGGCTGCAGGGCGTCCGTAGCATCTGCTGCGGGGCCCTTCACAAAAAACACGATGTTGTGAATACCGCGTGTTTTCTATACTTCTTATTGTATTTTCCAACAAACACACATACCTTACTTGTGTCTTTTTTATGCTTATATCACCATTAACTTAAGCGCCCTTTGTGCTAGTGTATTGTTAATGAGAATGGTGTGACCTATGGTATTTTAATAGTCAAATAATATATAAATTATTTTCAGACATATGTGTTATTAGCGATATACTCACATTAATGACACTGAAGTTAATGCAGATATAATTACCAAAACGCGCACATTTATGTCCAAGACATAGGTAAAGTGTAGTAAAGGACTTGTGCCTGCAAAAAAGTTACGAATGATGATTAGGCATCAAAGTGTGAGCATTCATAGACTGGTGAGTTGAAAAGAGGGGAGACTATTTTTAGTGTCGAACCTCGGTGCACCGTTCCCGGCGGAACCTCACTTTATTGGACGAACCAACACATAATTTTGGCTCGGCGTAGAGAAGTTTGCGTGGCAGTGTTTCAGTTCCCAATCGAAGGCGCCTTTGTTTTGTCGCGATCTGTGCTTATCCGTGATAAGGTACAGCTGGATGGTACATCGTTCTTTGCGATCTTAGAAAACTTACTTTGAAATGCGTGTGTGATGGTGAATATAGTTCTGTGGTGTGTCTGGTTTCGATTTATAGCCTTTAATTTTACATTACTATTCTGTGCTTGGATAATTGCCTAATTATTCATTTTAATAATAGTTCAAAGATTTAACAATTTTATTATGACCTTCCATAGGCAAATAATTTCATTGTGTTAGTGGGGCCTGTATTAACACATGGCATGTTTACTTTTTATGTTAATTTCATACAGATGTTCTTAATTTCCCGTTTTGTGATTTAGTTTCTTGAAAAAGTCTCTTTGCTGGTGTATAATGTCATATCAGAATAATTGGCAACTAAATTGTCGTGTATTTTTAGGACGTCCAGTCCTAACACGCACAGTTATCACAGTGTGAAATACTTGAAACACGCCACAATATTTGTTTTATATATTACGTAATTATATATACAAATATATATACAAATGTCATCAGTGTAGTGTTTAAACATGGCAATGTTTGCCGTTCAATGACACTGTCTATCCAATTTCCAATATCAGTTTCTAATTATTTTCATTTAACCAGCTTTTCCATGCATATTATAAAATCCAATTAGTGTTGAGACCCTGCTTTTACAGAGTAATTAGAAAGCGGAAAGTTTTCGATTTACCACAATGTGACAAACTTTCAACATTATAAGTTACATGTATATTTACACCCCCTTCCCAACTAATGAAGTATAACAACTTTAAAACCAAATTAGGTTCTTGTGTAACGACAGTAACAGAACGATACCAGAAATAATGAATTTACGTGTGTTTTGCTTTATGACTTAGTCACCAGTTTCTTAAAATTTGGTGTTCTATGGGGGTTTTACATTAAAACCATACAAATCCTTACCGGCTTAATTATAACATTAATTGTAACAAGTGTAAGTCTATCTCCAGTATAAGACGACACCAAGTAGGAAAGCAGCGCGAAAGACGTACTTTGTTAGCAGATGCTTTTCATTATCAAAAATATTCAGTACTACTAATACCAAACACCGCCATGTGGTAACTGTGTTCAGCCAGTTTCATTCACCTCCTAGCTTCGCAACTTACAGACCTAAGACCATCCTATTTTTATTCTTGCATCTCTCCGAATTTCTACAACGATATTTTCCAAGATATTTCTGTAGGGCCCTTTCGTGTGCATTTATTTTTAAACCATTCTGTCTGCTCTCATATTGACAACAGACTATGGGCTGCTAGATTTGACTATCCTGACGAAAATAGGTGATTTGTATAAGTCGCAGAGTTTCTTCTTTTAACATCTTAAATTTCTTATTTACTTTATGGTTGCAAGATCCGTATATTTTCCAGGTTATTATGTTTCCAAACATTTATATTGTATAAAATATTTTAGAATTGTTAATAACTATGGTAAGTACAAAAATTATGCAATACTGGAAGTAGCTATGGTAAGAATGAAAATGTCCTCTGCAAAATTCTTTAAGCACAGAGCCGGGAGTGACGTATAGGGGACTGGAAGTACAGCTCCAGGCTTTCTTAACCTTTGGTACTAAATGGAGACGAGGGTCTGGAAGTAGCTATAAGTGTTTATTTTCCTGAACTGCGGAAACCACGGACAGAATCCCCTTCTCTTTACAAGGGAGAGCGTCGTTAAAGGTCTGTTTATTTGACCACCTCCACAATGCGAGTACGTTGTTGAGTGAAACATAAACAAAGGTTGTTTTCCTTAATAGATATGTATAAAATACTAAAAATATAATTGTAGTCATTTTAAGATATTCAAAAGGGTCAATGATTTTAAAGCAATTGCTCTGTCTCAAGTAAGTATGAAAGGAAACAGGAAAGAACAGGCTGAATAGTAAGGACAAATACAACAAACATTACATCAAGAAATGCCAAGACGATATAAATTTTATTCTAAATAAACTAAAGAGGCATGGGACCTAAAATCAAGACTGGCATTATGGGAAGTCACTGTCAAAGCTACTGCCAAGTTATTGATTGATTAATGTAATAGAAACTGGTGCCAGAAATACACACGGGATTTACCCTTCTTTCTGTCAGTGCTGAACAGTAACAGGTTCGTTAAAAACAAAATGGTGTTACGGTAAAGCTACGGAAGATTAGGTCAAGACTGAAACAAATAGGTAGTCATTAGGGAGAAAATAATTTTTAAAGACTGTTTTTATTGAATTGTTACTTCAAGACTTTTATCTGAAGTTTTTCACTCTTTGTCTTCATTTTGTCTGCCGTTTTAACATGGTTGTGTTTAAACCGGCCATCATATAAAACCCTTACAGAACCATAATTTTCTTTTCCCCTATATTTCTTCACATCCAGCACTTAGATCCTATTATATGGACGTCATTTGAAGTATTCTATAACTGAACTTTAACTGTTTTTTTAATTAGAAAATAATGCGCATAAAGTACATATATAATTAATTGAATATTGATTTCACAACTTTAGTTATTCTCCTATAAATAAGTCTTTTCAGCTTTATGCCATAACGTAGTACTTTATGGCTGCATCATATCGTCATCTATAAAACTGTGTATTTTTTGCTGTCACTAACTTTTCATTTATTTCAAATTACAGCTAGGATCCCTTCGATAGTCATCGTCCCTGTAACTCCCTACTTTCTGTTACCGTGACTACTCCATTCTGGTTGCATCAAGGAATAATTATAGGTTACTCTTAATCCTCCATTTAAAGTAACTGAAAATCGAATAAGGTGAAATTCTTTATGTAAATTAAAATACCTTTTATCGAGTATGGAGAGAAAGGTAAACAAAGGTGTAAGTGTGTGAAAGTTTATTATACTATTTTGTTACAGCCGCTTAAAAGTGCGTTTTGATGTATGAGATCAAAAGAACATTCATGTGGAAATAATGATGTATAAACGTGTAGCACTTATTACAAGTATTTAAAATAAATGGCGATAGTGGTGAAGATAAATGTAGAGATGTGGTACTAAAGTTTGAGCGACGCTGAACGAGGAATATTTAAATTGGACACACACAGCCTCGAAAATGTAATCTACCAAAGTAACTTGAACAAATCTATCGACACTACTGGATTCAATCACAAATGAATGAATAAATGTAGTGAAATAAGAATTTGAACGCATAAAGCGAAATTTTTATGAGTGGTTTGAAAATGGGCAGTTGTCATGAAGATCACCTCAAAACAGAGCAACGCTGAAGGTAGATTTATTTAAAAGCGAGCAACTTCAAGAGTGCAATGTAACAGGTTTGTTAAGAACAGCCCGGACAGATACTCCCTGGACATGGCAAGCAAAAGGCACCTAGTGAATGTGCTGTACGTCCTTACAATTATCCTTAAATTCTTCACATTCGTGTCGCCTTCATTGTCCGTGTTTGGTGTCAGTATTTTCATTGTATCAAGTGTGTCGGCAGGATACGACACGACAATCGAAGGGACCGTGACTCAAGAAATCAAAATTAAACAAGGTAAATTGGTCGGGCAGAGACTTCATTCAAGAACAAACCCAGATCTGAAAGCTGTGGAAGTGTATCTGGGGATACCATACGCCGCGCCTCCTACTGGGTCGCAGAGGTTCATGCCTCCGGGTTCTCCCCCGCAGTGGAGGGGAGTAAGGTATGCTGACACTTTCGGACCTGTCTGCCCCCAGAACCTACCAGATCTGAATAAAAGGACGAAGAATGGTATGTCAGAGGGCCGTGCGACCTACCTCAGGAGACTCTTCCCTTATCTGCTGCGTAACCAGAGCGAGGACTGTCTGTACCTAAATATATATGCACCGGCTCAGAAGAGAGGTGAGTAATGTCAGCACATTGTTAGTCCCTATTTTGCCTGTTCAGTTATTTCGTAACTGTCTATCGTTACAGCCCTTTTCTTTTAGGTTTTTTTCTGTCCCTTGGGGTTTTTCAGGTTGCGTCAAGTGAATTATTCAGGGATCAAGTAAGACGGCAAGGTGCTGATATTTGCTGGCAGTAAAGATTGTCAGGCTCTCGGTGTTAAACGAATCAGCGTCACTCTGTGCTCGTCACAGCTACTGTACCTACCTACACTTTCTCCCTTATCTTAAACAGCTTATATGATATTCTTTTATGAAAAGAGTGGTTAAGTTGATTATTTGTGTGAAAGAAATTTTACTGTAATAACTGGAAGGCAAAGGAATTACGTGTCAGAATTTAGCAGAAGAAGTAGGATATATGGAACTGGTTTTTGTTGTTGTTTCAAACGAGGAGAAAGGAATCGTGAATTTGCTCACGATATTGCCAAGTCTCAAGGAGATGTTAAAAATGCATGTAGTGTCTGTCTTGGGGCAGCCAAATTCGAGCTGGAAGTCAGCAACAATATAATCCTGTTGCTGTGTTCCCTTTACTACAAACCACCACGCAGCGTCCTCCATATTCGAAATTTACATTGGTTTTTCGTTCTTCGTTGTTCTTGAATTCTTTTTGTAAATTTCGGCCACTAAACCAGTTATATTTTTCGCTGATATTTTTCTTTGAATCTTATTCTGTTAAACGAAGAGAAGAATTGTAAAAAATAAAACCATTTTGTTTTAATACCCCTGACAAGCCAAGTACAGAGTACTGTAAGGATTGTAATTATTACTTTGATGGTGGCTGTGATGGTGAATATTTCAATGGACCAAAAAGTAATTTCACATCTCTCGTAAATCAAAAAATTATAGATGGGGAAAATTACGTTAAGAAGGATACTGATTTCTGGAATATGAAGCATTTCAATGCGGCAGATATATATCGATGTTTCGGGCGAAGTTTCTGCCTCTATCTTCAAGGTAGAAGAAGTAGAGGAAGAAAATCTTGGTAGCGATAAAAGTAAATTCGACTAGGCCTATAGAATCATACGCATTTATACTTACATGCATTCACACACATACATGCACGCATTCTTATAAGCAAACAATACATGCATGCATGCAACATACATACATACATACATACATACATACATACATACATACATACATACATACATACATACGTACGTACGTACGTACCTATGAGTCAGACTGTTTAGATGTATTTATTAATATTTGCTTTGCTGTGTTATAGCTAGTTACACCTACTTACTGAGTAGCGCACTTCGGCTGTGCACGTGGAGCCCGGATACGATGCTTTTCTTTGATTATAATTCTATTTTGTTAAATACTAGCAGATGTTATGTTTTTTAACTCGTACCGTGAAAGACACGAAACAACTTACGAAAGCTTTATGTAATTACAACACCCAAGAGACTTTAAGTTCTCTGTACAGTTATGCCCTTCTGAAAATATTAAATGTTTTAACTTTCGTCCTTTTAACTCGTTTCATGTTAAACTTTCTGTAGCAAATAATTATTCCTTTTACATTTCTCTGGCAAGTGAACTGTTATACCTTTGAGGACTGACACTCATCTAAATTGCGTATAGAATATTAGTTCCTACCTTAAGACAGCACAATCCATAAAAATTAGAAAGTCCAGCGGATTAATGTCGTCTAGGATAAAAAATTTCAAACGTTATATTCTGTGACGTAACACACAGACCTTAAGAAGACGCTGTTTAGTGTTAAAATATCATAATCTTTGACGGTACACGCGTAAATGTAATGTTATTCACGCCAATAAGAAATTATGGCCATAGCTGCGTTGATTTTCACGAAACTCACAATTACTTATTAAATTTTATGAATACTTTCTGTGTGAAAAGTTATTAAAATTCGACAAAACATGTAGAAAATAAGGACAATTTTTATTTACGCCCTTACGTAAATTGCCTTTACTGCACTGATTTTCATGAAACTCGTATTTGCTCAGTGGAATTATGTGAAATATTATGCATTGTGATTCGCTCAGATCTGAGAAATAAATATTTAAAGTACTGGATATAAAGTTCTTCGTCACCCGTAGGTAAATTATGATTGTCACTCAGCTGATTTTCAAGAAACTCACCCTCGCTCTACAAATTTCTGTAAAGAACTCCTATAGCGAATTTGATTGAAATCCAACAAACGGCTTTGTCTTTGATGTTAGGTCACAGATAAACAGACAGACAGACATACGGAAATGGGCACAGTCTCCATGTAAGACATACTTTTATTTATTTCGTAAGGAAGACATAGTAATTGGTGTTTTACTGTGAGAATCTTACAAAAAAATAAACATTTTATAGAGAAAATTCGGATTTTTTATGTTAACGTAAGATGTCCGTAAGGCTGCCACAGGGCTTTAGAAACTTGAGCTCGCACAAGGCTAAGTATGGTCAGCAATACGCGTGAGGAATTGGAAAGGCATTCTACGTCTACTTATAATTTCACTGCGAAATTATATGAGGAAGAACTTTTATCAAACATTAGTTAATACACACACAAACGCGTATACGGTGTATGTGTGTAGCATATATAGTATTTAGTGTTCATATCGTGGGAAATGTAGAAGAAGTACTTTGAAGTTAAAACATAAATCGTGAAAATTTGATACCGCTACGAAGTTTTTCGTCTTCTCGCATTCCTTCCCTTAAACCTAAACATGCCAAATATTCTGTGGTGTTAATATTAACGATCATTCTGCCCTCTTATCATATGGCGCTATTTAAGTTTTCTAGTTAGCACAGTGGTATAGAACAAGCGAGTAGACTAAATGTTCTGACGTTCCATCTTCTCTGCTCTTCTTAATGTATTTCTAATAGATGCTTCCTGTACTGTATTCACCACAACTTTATTGATTTATTATGGTTTCTGTAATTCACTGCGACATTAAAAACATGCATTTTAGTACCTTGTAATATTCCATACACAACCGACTGACAGGAAGAAAAAGGGGAAAGAAGTAATAAAATTGGCGAAAATTGTTAAAGAAGGACCATTAAGGAGAGTCACCAATTGCCTTTCATTCGAATTCAATCGATTCTGTTCACGCTTACAGCATACTTTATTTGAAGGCTCTTGCAACTTAGTTCTTCTTTGTTATGGAACCAAAATGGAAACAAAATATGGTATCCGAGTGTCTTTGTGCCGGGTTGAAATTTTTTATTTGTTTTACAAGGCGGATTGAAGATTGGTGTACAATGCATGTGGATTTATTTACACCTAGTAAGTCTTAAACACTTCAGAATATTTAGAATTACTGGGCGTCTGAGCTTCTTTATTCCAAATACACCACAGTGTTTCGGTATATGCACGTGTTTCCTTCCTCAAATGGAAGGTATGGAGACACCTATGTAGCCAGGGCCAGTGACTGAGGTTAGTGCTTTCTCATCATCATTCTCTAAAGGCTAAGCCTTGTCGCTGCAACCATAGATGTCTGTCTTGTGCCAGTCTCTTCATTTCGGCGTAGGGGTTGCAAAAGAGTTCCTTCATCAGATTCTTGATATAAGAGAGCCTTGGTCGTCCTCTACTTTTCGTCCCCAACACTCTACTTTCCATGATGTTGGTAACAAACCATTATGTCTCAACAAATGTCCAATAAGTTTGACTTTCCTCATTTCTACCACTCTTAATATTGTTCTCTTTTCATTGATTTCCTTCAGCACTTCTTCGTTGCTTTTTCTATCCATCCAACTAGTTCTATTAACTCTTCTCCACAACCACATTTCAACTGCTTCCAGCCTCTTTTTCTCTTGCCTTCCCAATGTTCATGTGCTTTCTAACTTAAATTATTAGAGTCGAAGGTAATTAGTTCACTTTGTTGCCTGTCTAGGTGCGTAATGCAGGTGTAGATATTGAAGCTGAGAAATAAATTTGATAAGATCATGATGATCGAAAGGAAATTACAATACTGTCTGTACTTCCGTAGTAATGAACTGTGCACTCATTCCCCGAAGTTACGTTGTAGTTGGTTTAGAAGCTTGCGACCTTAGTCAAGAGGCCTCAAGTTTAGACGGAGTTTCCCATAAGCGCAGTATCAAAACGGGGAGGTCTTTTGAGGCAAAAGTTTATGACCAAGAAGAAAATCTATATTTATACTTACAAAAAACCTTTTCAGACATTGTAAAATCTGAACAAGGAAGCAAGTGACAGTTTTAGGAGAAGACACTTCCTCGTCAAGTGTAGACGGACCGTCTGTATAATCATCTATAATGCCCAACAGTACGGATGGCCATGCACGAGTCCCTGAATGTTTCTTGAAGAAATCAATTACTGAAGTCTGGCGAGACAAGTATCTCTTATTTTCTTTCATAATCTTTCTATAACAAGCAAGCATTTCCATAAGTCTTTGTCTAGTGGTCGCTGCTCGTGCGAGTCAATGTTCTCAAGCAAATTAATGCCAGTTCAGATGATTACAAACACATCAGTCAACTTCGAAACCGGCATGGTCCTCTCCTTAGACCTAGGTTCAGGTGCCTCAGCTTTTTGAAGGACGCTTTGCTTCCGAATTGAAACGACATCGTTGAGTGTGAGCTCCTGATCACAGGAACTCAGCAGCTCGACATTTTCGGCACCCTACTTACGAATTTGCATGCCTTGCTTAATATACATATATAGTCTGGGGCAAAAGACGTAAGTGAGGAACTGCGTAAGACGAGATGACGTAAGTAGGGGGATTACCGTGATTAATTGCTTTGCTGTCTCTACCCACATGTTTTGCTCACACAATTTTTTTCAAATTATTTTCTACGTAACACTTAAGCTTATGGTTGTTGTGTTCTAACAAGCCAAATACCTGATGAATTAATGAATTAACCATCTCCAAGGCCCAGGCCCCTTCTGTAAAAGTGTGTGTTGGTACAACTATTTAACATATTCCTCTCTGTTTATTGAACCCAACATTTTATTACCATATCCACAATATTTCTCAAATGTATGCCGTCCAAAGGTAGCTTAATCCAGGCCAAAACCTCAAAATGTAGCCTACTTCACGTAAGTTTTAATATTATTCGCCACGTAATCCCAAATCTGTTAACTGGTCTCTTCTCTTGATGTTGCCCAACTTCGTTTTATTTTATTTTCTCGTCCTCTCCACGCTTTAAATTTGACCCACCCATACCATCCGCCTCCTTTTGTTATTCCAATAATATCTTAATAAATTCTAAATTACGAGACTCCACTAGAGACTATCGATAATTCTCCGTCTTTACATTACTTATTCTCTGCTAAACTCAGTTCCTCTCCTAATCACTTTTTTCTCAAAAAACCACAATTTCTTCTGTGAGGCGGAAGAACTAAGTAACTTTCTTTGCTTACCTCTCACGCGGTTATCTGGGCTGCAGCTTCTCGACCAAGTCAAAGAAAGGCTGCAAGGTATTCACATCTCGCAACGCACTGTACTTGAACGACAGGATCATCCCCAACGGCGACAATCGTTGTTCTAACAGCGACACAAGTTTGGACCACGTGATGCCTTGTCAATAATAGGCTGCTTCTCATAACGCGATCAAACTCTATCGGAACTTTCCGACAATGTCCGCGAACTTTAGAGCGCTGACACTATACTTACAGCGTGACGTGGCTATTGTGCAGGGGTCGCTAGATTCCTCAGAGAAGGTGGGAGGAAAACAGAATAAAAGACGACAAATTTCGAAGCGACAAGCTTCGGTTAAGCAGACATTATTACACTGAGGCAGGAATGCCTTGTCTTCTACACAGCACGAAAGGCGTCTTTTTAACCTGCCTTCCTTACACTCAAAAGTTTCGGAAGGAATGTTCATAGCACATTAAAACAGGGGATGAACAAACTGCTAGACGAATGGATGTAAGATTGCTCTTGCATGAATCAGACAGGTATTTTATGGCTCTGTGTACCACCGTCCCACTCTCCCACTCACTCACTCCGAGGCATTACAGTCCGTGCAGGACCTTAGCCTTTCTGAAAATCGCAGCCCAGTCACTTCCCCCCCCCCCCCGCCATCATCACGGAAGCCTTCAGCCACCACCTTCTAGCCCCCATGTTCAAAGGTCATTCTCTACATTGTGGAGCCATCTTTTCCTGGTTTTTTTCGCCTTCTGTCGTGACCTGTATTTCCCATGAAGAGGGATTTTATAGGCCAAGAAACAGTATCTGTTTTTCACGTAATATTTTGTTATGTGTCAGACATAAGTAGCGTTACATCGTCTATAAGTTGTAAAACACGACGCCTGAAGGTGGCATCAGAGTGTGAAATATGTAGTACGGAGTGTGCGTATTTTATGTTAATGTTCGCAATTTTGTATTTTGAATGAAATTTTTTTAAAACTTAATAAGAATACATAATCCAAAAATACAAAGAGTAGCGCAAAATCACACTTGATGTTTAAAATTTTGCCTGTAGTATCAAGTGGCTTTTGCGCCACGCTCTGTTATAACCAATAGTTTGGTATCTGTATTTCCTCCAGAAAGTTTTAAAATATTAGCCCATATTTTACAGTGATTTAGATAGACTGGTTTGGAGTCCTACTTCGGGCAGTGGTCCTAGTTCAGGACGTTTGAAGGAACAAATTTCGTTCTGGCTTACTTGAGCATATATATATATATATATATATATATATATACATATATGTGTGTGTGTGTATAAGATTTAAATTTGTGTTACTTAAGCCTACACATGCGAAATATAGTTGGAAGAGCAATTAATTTTTTGCCTCTAACAAATAAAATATCTGTAATTTTTTTAGGCTTGTCGGCGAATAGGGTATACCATTATGCGGGTTTTAATTGTTACCCTTTATTGGCTATGCCAGTAAACATTCATTGTGTATCAATGGCAATAAACATATATAGATATAAGGATGCAAGTTTTTCCTACAAACGTGTATGGAAGTCCTACATATCTCTGATACATATAAATGGTACTGTTCAGTAATTAACCGTAAGGATGACCGCAATTTGAGGGCATCGGTAACTTACCTCGAAGAGTAAGGCATACTATTATGTCACAAGTCGGCCTATTTTGTGAACTTATCATTTTCGATGACCGCCTACACCTGCTTTCTTAATATTGAAAGATTCTTGACGACACGCGCTCTGTTGCAACAGCTTTGTAGAGACGTCTATCCCTTCCCTGTCTCCACCGTCTTCGCTTAAAATATTCCAACATCGTTGTTATGGGCATAGTTGTTCAACTGCCAAGTATTCATCCCTCAGCACTACTCCGTCAGACTTAATAAAAACACGATATAGCGGCCGGCAGCCACACTGCTTCTACATGCTAACTCAACCAACATTAATAACTATCATCTGTAAGTTAATATACCAGCAGCTCTTCATATACACCAACATCATTTTAAGGAGTCTTGGAACTCAAAACTTCATTCGGCTTTTATTTTTGCCTAGTCGCCACGTTTTTATCATTCATACTCACTGCTCCCTTTTCTTCTTTCTTTCTCTTTCTGTCTAGAGTACTTATTTTCTTTGTGTTGTATTGTATGCTCTTTCCGTTGTTTCCTTTTCATTTGTTGCATTTTACTGCATCCTTTCTGTCAGAAAATGTATTTTAATAAGTTATTTAGGACAGGAAACCATGTCAGTAGTTAGACGTTTTCCCTTTCTAACTGCCCGTTTACTTCTGTTCTCAAATTTTTTCAAGGATCCTTCACATTATTTATGTAATTTGTTTGTTGAGACGAAGCCGTTAGCAAAAATAACTGTCTCGACAAGCAGAATGGTAGAACGTTCACGGAATTAAAACTACATATTTGCAGATTTCATTTATATTTTACTATTGTACTTGCCACTCATTCGTAATGTATCAGATAACTTCACCATATCATTATTTCTGATAAACTTCAGACGTACCTGCAGATTTCGTAGACAGGTACATTTTAAACAGATACTACACTCTGTCGCCGTAATTCATTTCTTTCAATGAGCACGCTTTTAGTTATTAGGGCATTGGTACAGGTCAGATACAGCAGTTGATATGGCCAAGGACTCTTTCATATCCAAACATCCTTTAAAATCGTCGTGTGTGCCAGTTATTTCTTACTTCGACTCTTCTGAATTTCATGCAGTACTGTTAACTATGGTAATTACCTACTTAATGAAGACAACTCCTATAATTTTATGCCTAATAGTCAAGCAATAGTCTATATATGCTCCGACTTTTATGAAAAGCTTATCAGAATTTTTAGGAATACCTGAAAATTTATCATATGCTAAGTCATTTCAATCAATCCTACATCCTCCAACACAACTTAGGCCTACTGAACATATACTTTAATAGTATTCTCCCATATATTAATAAACCTCCAAATTGTTCTCTTATATTCAAATTTTAGACCAAAATTTGCATAATTTCTTATTTCCCCATAGATCTTACGTATGAAACCTACCGCATGCTAATTGATTTGATGGGCATAATAATATTTTGAGAGAATTCTTCATTATGTACTTGTCTCCATTTTCCGGTTACGTATCCACTAGTCTTAATGTGCTTCTCAGAACTTTAAGTAATCGGTATTAAATTCGTGCCTTATTTAAATGATAATCATATCCAGATATAATGTAGCCTTAAATGGGATATTTCTGAGTGACAGTACTTTCACTTTGCCATAGAATAAGGACGCTGTAGCCTGCTTTTTGGCTATATGCCGTAACAGATATTGAAAAGTTTATCCTTGGATCTAGGTACCTCCTTAATGCTAGTATGGTGCCATGAGTTTACATTCAACAGTATCTGACTATCGTGATCGCGCGATTAATACTACTTTGTATTTGAAGGATCCCATTTTCGAGGGCCCGTCAGAAGAGCAAATATCCTGACCGATGTCTTCCGTAGAGTTACAAAATTCCGCCAGGCAAATGACAAGATACGATCTTAACAGGCATACCACAGGCGTTTTCTTTCACATTTCATTTCGTAAGATTCGGCTTATGTAAGTGTAAGGTATGCATTTTAGAAAACGGTGTTATTTAAACCAAAGAACAAAACATGTTACACACCCTACTCAGTATAGTATAGAACACTTGATAGTTCACCAATTAAAGGTTTTATATGTAAAGAGTAGTTACCACATTTGTGTAAAGTTTGTTTTTTCTTGTTGCCGTAGAACTGTACTGTCAATGTAAGCTTCCTGGGATTTAATCCCTGTATTTTGGAATGTCGCTCTTGGCATCACTTCCTCTTGTCGATATCAGGTGTTGACGACTGACGTTTGAAGCCTGAAGGCGGCAAGGCATCTGATTTGTAGACTGTATGCTACTAGCAAATATTTCTTCCGATAAGCTGTGACTTACAGTTTCGGGTTGCTGTTGCAACCAGGACCGGATACCTCTGACATTCCTGTAGGTAGGCATATCGCTTTGAATTCCTTCTGTCTGTATTAAATTAAGTTCCAAGTACAATAATGAGATATTTATTCTTCAGTATTAATTAAATCACGCCAAGAAACATAACCCGTCTTGAAAATTTTATTGAGTCAAGAAATTCTTATCACTTTATGTAACATAAAGGGTTATTGCTTTGTTCACAGGTGAGGCACTGCAACGTAGCCTAGTGTGTAGCATAATCACATCCCCTCTTATGTCCACATACAAGCAAGACAGCCAACAGTACATAAGAAACTTCCGTAAAACTCGTTGTAAATATTCGTTATATTTATTCGCGATGGTTGATGTCGGTTGAGTTTAAACCATTTTAAGGGATATTTTTATTTAAAGGCGTAATAAACTTTTGCGTGCATAAGACTAATTAATCATTTGGAATTTGATGAAATTCAGTGTGGAATATTTCAGAGCATTTTGTATTGGGCGATTCTTTGGCTTGCCAGGTTTAAGTTGCATTTAGCGTAATTGTTTTTAATTTTAATTTATCGTAAGGATGTTCATCTATTTTTGTGCTTGTCCCCCACGCATTCATCTCAGTGAAATTGTATCCAATATGTGCTGCAGGTCGATAGGACCAGTTTACTTTACCACTACTGAAATGCAGAATTGTAAATGCTTTTCAAAGGACATGATTCGAACAAACGTGTCGTAGATGCCCTGCCCAAACTACAAGACTGATTTCGATTAAGTCTCGGTATAGCATACCTGCATTAAAAATTGACAAGCCGGACTGCATATGTTCAGTTACGTTAGTTTTGAGTACTACTTCACTTGAGGGCCGGAATTAACTTCCAATTTCACATTTTGAATCTCTTGTCAAAATTTTATAAAGCTTCTTATACACACTTCTTTTAAACTAATACCCTGAAGTATAAGTTGTATTTGTTTTAGTTATTGTAATGGTTACTTTATGTATCTGCGTAATTACACGTTTGGTCCTAAGGTAACGTAATGTAACGTCGGAGCGTGAAGACAATCGCTGACAGTCATTCGTATAGTCGATTTACTGATTTTCATAATACAATACATAGTGCTTTATTCTTATACCCCACACGGCTTTATAGCACGCTGCCTAGGCAGAGATAAAACTTACTTTTGTTCACTTTCTAAAAATGCCCTATACAGATGTCAGCATCTTTATAAACAGTATGAATATATTAGGGCGATACAGCACCATTACTTTTGGCCTTGTAAAATCTTAAACGTACGTGCAGTTGAAATGTCTAAACTGTAAATAATTCGCCATTAAGAAAGAAATTTTTCTGTTAGTGATGAGTTGGAATTCGGCGAGGGCGGTGCTTGTAGTCCCAATACGCCTGTTTTATATAATTTTGATCTTCTTGTCAGCCACACTTTTCGGATACAGTTTTACAAGACTTTGAACTTTCGGGAACGTCGTAAAAGAGCTATAAACTACTAGTTCTTTGTGTTAGGATAGCATACTATTTAGAATACTTCTATTGTATACACAACATTTGTGTTCGATTCTTTTCTATTACCCGATTTCCTGTGTAACATAAACCACTTTTTTCTTTTAATCCTAACTTCCAACTGATTATTTCACGCGAAAGGAGATGAAAGCCACCGTTTACAATTGTTTTCAGAACACCTGTCGAGTCCAGTAATTCAACTTTATTTTATATTTTTACTGTTACAGTATAAGATATGTGTTATTTTTCATATTCAGAGAAGCATTATAGTATTTCTTTAGATTGTACTTAACAGAATGCTATAGGCTTTAAGGTTTGCAGCTTTATAAGAGCGAAATTTGGTAAGGAATTTTCTTATTATAGCCTCAACTGAAATAATGAAACAACTCATTTATTATTACGGTCTTATATATAAGCAACCGCGTTGACAAGAAAGGGATCTTATACTAATCAATGTGTCTGTGTGTGTGTTGTGTAATAGCAGAACATATTAACCTCTGCAATACTGGAGAATATTAAATGCACTGCAAGAAAGAAATATCGAAATATTTTTTTGTTTATTGTAACTCCGGTTCTAGGGGATAAAAAACAAAATATGAAATTACACATATTTTCTACCCGTTACACTCGATATTGTAATTTATTATTTAAACCACGTTTTAAGGGAAAGGGAATTGGCACAGTGCCGTTTTTCTTTCACTTACAGCTTCGCGGTAGTTTTGGTTGTCGATGGAGCAACAGCTTTATGAATGTCAACCGGACATACTCTCATCGCAACCAAACCGTTGACAGGGTGAAACGGAAGAGAATCTTGGAGAGAGGGGGGGGGGGCTTTAGGTGTTTAGCACATGGCAGCCCAATGCCAAGACCGTTCAAGTTTCTGTGGTCCTTTACTTATCCCTAAAATCCCAGACACATATACATAAGTGCACATGTACCGGACAGTTGTTAGCAGGTTAAGACGTTTGAACACATACGTCTGAGGTTCTAATTCCTCTTTATCTCTGAAACGTTGTTGGAGTTTTCTTTTGTTTTCTCTTCATTAACATCATAACACTTTTGTTCCTTTCGGGGACACCTGCCATTTGTCTGAAAGAGGATTTTAAACACTAATATTCTTTACAGACGGCCTAATTTCGAGCCGCTTTTTTGCCCGAAACAAAGTACTAAAACACACATTTGTTGTTAGTATAGGTCCAGTTTTTTCTGAATTTGTTATAAATGTAGTAGTACCATGTTCACAGTAGAAAAAGCGTATGGTCGCTTATTGCAATCCGTAATGATACTCTTTGGAGTCATGGGGTCTACAGTTCCAGTTTTGTCAAGTGCTTAAGAAAGCGTGAATTTTCAGTAATTATAGTGTTGATAGGATCTGTGACCTGATACTACCATGTACAGGAGCAGAATTACAGCAGAGAATACTGAGGCCGTGGTAGCAGTAAAAATCAATATGTAGATGGATTCAGAGTATGAGTAGGAACGACATAATGTCTTCTGATGACAGAGGTATATTATCGGATGGGTGAAGTAGTATTAATAAGAGACAGAGAGACAGTGCTTTCCCACGAGAGACGGAAGTGAATGAATGCGTAACAGCGAAATATTGACAATAAGAGGATGTCTGAAAGGGCTAGATGAAGATCAGTGAAATGAAAGAACTAAGAGTAATGAGACAATACTTTAACCATGAAAGAGGTATGTGAATTCGTAGCGAGGAAGTATTGTAAAATTGGACAGAAAGAACGAGATGAGATAACGGGTAGAGATTATTGGTAGAAGTGAACGCAAGAGATAGAGAGGAGTGAACGGAAGAGTAATGAAGGAATGAATTTATTGAGTATGTGTTCTAAAGGTTACATGTATGGGAGACTGTCCGGCTGTCGAGTGCATGCCTGACTACAGACAGGAAGATGAGAGGGTTAGTGAGAAATAATTAGTGAACAAGAGAGAATACCTGACCGTGAGAAGACTGGAGTGAATTGGTGAAAGGAAGTTAGCAGGAACACGAGAGAGGTTGAAGAGAATGCGCGAAAGAGATAGGGAGTGAGATAATGTCTTAAGACGAGAGAGGAAGATGTGTGTGTCGGTAGCAGGCAATTATTAAGGCAATTAGATAAAGTCTGATTACGGTTGTTGGACAGAGTAAATGAGATGATAATTTGGAGAAACTTAATGCGCAGGTGACAATACGGGTCATAGCGACAGGTGATTAGGGTGATTGTGTACGTTGTTGCGAGCTAGTCTCAGTGCCTTCAGTCCGGGATCAACATGACGAAATTACGAGAATATTTATCTGCAATACTTGCCGTCAGCTCTTTAGTAAATATTAGCTTCAAACCAATATTATGAAACGTTTTCATACCTTTAAAATCTAATCATGTTATTTGCTTTACTTCTTTCCGATTACGCTCTCTCTGTATGCATATTCATTTAACATTTAATTCATCCGCCTGCCTATTTTTATTTCTCTGTATATCTGGCTACGTCTGTGCGTGTATAAGTGTCTGTCTGCTCTTTCAACCCTTCTTTCTCTCCGTCCGCCTTTCTATCCTTCCATCCATTACGTATCTGTAAGGAAAAAAATAATTCTTTTAACTGGTGACGGAGTTTCAATGTAATGGAGTTGATTTCATTATATTTATATTATTTTAATATCATTCACAAGGTTTTCTGGGGTTTGCCGAAGTACACAATTCCCACGTGTGTTCTTGAAGTTTGATATTCTGAATTATTCAGCCTCTTCCGAAGAACTTTGCTAAAGATGGAAACATTTAGAAAAATTATGGTAATTCTAGTTGCTTTGAGTAATCTGTTTTCTGCGATTAGACCTACTGACTTTCGGAACGGACGCTTATGTCCTTCCAACTTAACTCCACGCGTCCACTATGTTGTTATTATCGAATGTGAGACGTTAGGAAGCATGAGCTTGCGGTAGTCGCAAAGGCATAGCGTTTTTTCAGGTAGCATCAAAATTCATCCAGTAACTCTCGATTTGAAACATAACGACGGACAGAGATATGTGAACCCCCCCCCCCTGAATACGCACTTTCTATGCACATCACGCTGAGAATAGGTTAATAATAATTAATTTATATTCAAGTTTATTTACGTGCTGACTAAACAGCCCGAGGGCCAATTACAGACACAGTACAAACTACATACAATGTACGTAACACTTTAAAATAAAACAATAAAAGCATTGAAAGTATGAAGCGACAAAATACAGCTATTTAAAGACAAAACATATAATATTAAATGTGAGCGGATATTACAACAACAAAATACCGAAGGAGCTACAATACAGAATATAAAAAATAGGAAATTACAATAATGGAGGATAGTACCTAGAAAGCCATATCAAGAAAAATTGTATTAAGTCAGATACATAGACACACTTCCAGGGCATAAAACATAATTTGGTATAAACTACATAATTAGTTCTAGTGAAAGCAGAAGTTAAAAATGTGATGACTTTCTCTTTCTGTGGTACACTATGTCTGAAGCACCATGGTACACTATGTCTGAAGCATCGCGGTACCACATCCAGCTGTAATATGCCATCACAGAGTCATTCCAGAAAACTTGATAGCTGTGTTCCATTGACTTAATATCTTGATAAAAGCTTTCGCCTATCTCGTCTCTGACTTCACCAAGGTTTTCTGGAAAGAAATCTAATTGTGAATGCAAAAAGTGAACTTTCAGTGACATGCGACATCCCATTTCCTTATACGCATTCAGAAATTTCTGGATACCGTCACTGAAATCAGGAGATTTCTTTCTACCTAAGAAATTGCACGACCATCTTAAAGCTTTCCCAAGCTACTCGTTCTGTGTCAGAAATTCTACAAAGGCTTTATCTTCCAGGATTTCTCGGATTTAAGGTACCACGAAAATTTCTTCTTTCAATTTTGCAGTGCTAATTTTTTTAACTTTTTACTCAGGTATTGGAATCCTTTTGAATTTGTCTTAGCCATGGCTTTCACTAAGCACTTAATCAACCCGAGCTTTATGTGGAGAGGAGAAAAGAATATCTTCATGGATTAACGAGAGGAATGTGTTGGACACTGTCCTTTCTGGCTGATAAGTCTTCCTTGGCTCCCAGTCAGGCTTGATGTAATGTTCGGCTGTATAGCGACTATCCCAAAGGCATAATAAGCAGCAGAACTTCGTAAAGACTCCTTGCATACCTATCAACATACCAGTCACATTCAGATCTCCACAGATGTTCCATTGGTGAACATTATACTGAATTGCCTCTAGTACGAGTAGTATTTTAAAGTTATCATAAGTTTCCTTTAGGTTTACAGAGTGAGCAATTGCAATAGAGGGTTTGGAATTTCCGTTATGGAGAAGGACAGCTTTCAGACTTCGCTGCGAAGAGTCGATGAAAATCAGCCAGTCTGATGAGTTGTGTTCTTGTTTCAGTCCCTTAAAGCGACCATTGATGTCGTGGCAGAAGACCATGGGACTAACTACCCTAAAAAGGTTTTCAAAACATTATTCCTTATTCGGTAGTGGCAAACTCTGACATCACTCTCTAAAAGATTTATTTCTTTCAATCTAGAAGCAAGAAGTTCTGCTTTGTCTTTTGACAGAGAAAGGTCTCGAATGAGATCATTTAAATTCCTGCTGATTAAATCGTCTTGGTTCTGAGGTCCTCACCTCTGGGACGCATTGATCGTCTGAAGAGTGCTGAATGGCTTCAGGTGAAGAACCATCTTCACATTCCATTTGTTCTGAAAATGCCAGTTCATCTCTGGAGGCTCTGGAACTGGTAAACTATCATCATGACGGATGGGCCTCATTGCAGAGTTTATGTTTGGGTACACAAGTTTATGCTTATTCTTTGCTGAGAAACCGGTAACACTGACACAACAAAAATAGCAGTCATCAACATGATTCTTTGGCTCCCGCCATATCATAGGAATAGTGAAAGGCTATACATTCAGATCTGTGTATGAAAATATTAATTACATATTTCATGAATATTTTGAGAAGAATAAACGTAATTAAAATGATTATATTATGTAAATAAATTAATGTTTTTAATCGAGTTTTCATATGAAAATAGCCATACCCCCGTCTCATCTCAAAAGTATACGTGCTGGAGAAAAACTAAATACAGATTTGGAATCAGTCTTTGTCTAATTTACATGTTAGTTTCCTTGATTAATTTTCCTTGTAGACTAGTATTATTTTAGTAGGTACACGTAGACTGTGTCGAGAATGGAAGAGCAATAGGTCTTACTAGTAAAACATTAGTAAGAAAGAGGTGCCGCCGCCTGGACTGAAGCCTTCATTAATTTAACCTGGCAAAAATATCATCGTATTTATTAGTGCAACTGTTAATAATAAATGTATTATAGCATAAATAAACAAATTTTCTTTGAACCCTATCAATTTTAGAATAACCAGTCAATGTAAGAGAATTCTATGCTGCAGAGACAAATTCAAATTAAGACCTACAAGGGCACAATAAAAATAACAGGAGTGTCAGTGGTAGAAATGGAGGGCGTAAAATAAAGAATGGGCCCTATCAATTTTAAACCTTACGCAAAAATACGGTCTACATGATTGTGGGAATGGAGCGTAGTGTCGTACAGTACACCGAGACGTTTCACACACACTGGGGTCGGGCAATGTGATTAAAACCTAATTTATATGTATAATTTATAATTTATATGGAATAATAATAACAGTGGATATTAAGTTCATTTATCACTGTATTTAACAGGAACTAGAACGCTAACTACGTCCAAACAACGAAAGTGAGAGGTCAGTATAAAAAATACAAGTGTTATGTAACATGAAACCAGAAATGAACATAAGAAAAAGCAGTGTCTAAGTGTACGAAGTGAAACTCAGAGTCAGGACAGCAGAAAGTTTATGTATTTAATATATATATATTATTTTATATATTTGCGATGAAGGACCCCGCAGCAGATGCTACGGACGCACCGCAGCCTTAAGGCTTTTTGTGCAACCCTGTGATAAAGATGAGTAATGGAGCACCGGTGGAATGAAATTGACAATGGAAAACCGAAGTACTCGGGGAAAAACCTGTCTCAGTGTCACTTTTTCCACCACAAATCCCACATGGGCTGACCCCGGGATCGAACCCGGGCCTCCGCGGTGGAAGGCCAGCGACTAACCGCCTGAGCCATGGCACGGCCTCATATTTATTTAATGAAGTTGAAGATACTAAATAAATTAAATATTTATTGAACTTACGGTGTTTCTACACATTACATTTTGAGCAGAAATGCCAGCAATAATAATAGTCACAAAAGTCGCATAAAATAGAATTTTTCATCTCTTGATATAAAATATGTAATTCCTTTCGCAAGCAGACCTAATCAAACAATCAGGGCACAAAGGTAATAACTGTTAAACGTGACGCTAGTGCTGGGTTAGATAGTGGTCCGTTTCACTTACCTTTCTTATTTTCCGCTCTAAAAAGTAATGTTATCTTTTCTGAAGACCATGCAATCTTCTTCCACCATTTACGTGCTGTTTCTCTCCCCATACACCTATCTCGCTGTCCTAATACTTTCAAGAACGTGTTTCTCGTACCTGCTTCTTTGCAGTACGAGACATTTTTAACGTACCAGCACAAACATAAGCACATACTGCCTGCAGATTTTAACGGTTACAGCCTACTAACACTTTGTCCCTCAATGTTTTGCTTGCGTCTGATGTTAAACGTTTGCTTGCAATTTAAACAGACATAAATTTTCGCGTATCGTTCTGAAAGATCCCCTTATATCAGAGCTTGATCATGAATCATAATAAACCCAAACGCACTGATATTCTATACTTCTAATCGGGCAGTTACGAAATCGGGCGCGGAATGAGGAATATCTTCAGTGTTATCAATGTAAATATGATATAATGCTGTGCTGACCTGAAGACCACATGAGTCTCTGTAGCCCTGAAGGTTAGTTTGTATTAAATCCGTTTTCTAGTACGTATGAAAAGCTAACTTCCCTTTTTCCTTGTCTGAGTTTCCTTTTACCTGCAGAAGCCTTAATGTGCTTCATTGAGTCTGTTGTCGAAGTTCTAGCTGTCACGGATTGTTAGTCTTCGCACAAAAGGCTTTTATATTGGGAGCAAAAAAGAGTAATTTTTCAATGTACTATAATATGGATTAACCTGATGTGAGGCCATTAATATTTGCACCTGAGATAGTGGACGTAACGCGGTAATGGAGAAATATACAAGAAGAGCGTCACCGGTTTTGTATTCTTCAACATAGAGTAGTGGGTTGAATAAATCCAGCTGGATGGTAAGAACGGAAGGTGTAGCTGGCATACGTACGGAAGAGGAGAAATAAAAATGATTACCTGAGAGACCGGAAGGTAAGAGACGACTTGGTGGAATCAGGAGTAGGCTTGAGCATGATATTAAAATGGATGTTAAAGTAATAGGGTTTGAATTTTAGAAGGAGTTCATCTGGCTTTTTTTAACACCGTAGTGAACTTAGGGTCCAAAGATGGGGGGAGTTTTTGGCGAGCCATCAGGCGGAAGTTAGCTTCTCAAAAAGGAACTTGTTACGTAGTTGCGTGTGAGGAATGGATCTATTGTGTACTTAAGCCATCTGTTGCAGGGCTGCAAACATCTCTTGCGAGGTAAATGGAAACTACCTTGACGTCATGAATGTTACCATCTTCTGTAGTGTGACGCCCTGTGTTTTCGTGTCACAAGCGTGTAGATTTTTCAGGAAAACCTGTTGCCTCTATCATATGGTTAGGGTCATCTGAGAAATTGAGAAAGTGCTGTTAGACTACACGGAGTCACATTCCGCGAGAGAGTAATATTCCTGTAGTATGTGGAAACCTCTAACCACGCAGTTTTGCTATTTGCTTTTCCTCGTACAACGTTCCTATTCAAATAAATACGCTCAGTTCTGCTCATCACACTGCAGACCTATCCGAACATTGTTTTCAGAGTTCTCAACTTGGTTTCCTCAAGAGTCTCGGTTCGTATGTGCAGTTGTGCGAGCTACTCTTCATAGTTTTTCTGGTTGGAAGTCTGGTTTTTAAGCCAGTGTTCTGGAGAGGCAATCTCTGGTTGTCGGTGGTGGAAGGTTATTACAGTCTTTGTGCTGAATAAGTGTTTTGGAATGAAGAGCAAGCAGACAAACAAACCGCAGCCTGTCACTTGAAAAGTCGACAGCTGTTCGCAGTGCTGCCAGTGGTTCACCCAAAAACCAACAATGTTGTACTTTTCTTGAAACAATTATATTTCACTGACGGTTGTGTTGAGACTGATATTCATCTCGTTTATATATATATATATACATATATATCACTGACACACAACGGGATGTCACACGTCAAGAGTGTATTTCACTTTTAGTTTATTTAACTATGCCATCAGTATCATGCAGTATCGATTATGTAATATTGTGGTTAGTGTATAATAGATTTGATTTGGTGCAAAAGCAATTAGTCGTGACATAAACTGGAAAGTTGGAATTGCATAAGGAAGTGCTCGTGACATAAATTTTAAAGGTGCTAAGGGAAGTGATAATGACAAATTTAGGCTCCGGTACTACCGCGATACTTGCCCGAAGGTACTAAAAAACCCACGATAAGTCAGGCCGCACGGCCAGTTTCCGGGCCGATAACTAAACCTGGGAACTCCGTAATGAAAATCAGGAGTACCAACACACTTGACCATGACTTTCGTTGGATGGAATGGAATGAAATAGAATGAAGTAGGTTGTTGGTTCTCCCTATGTGTAGGAACGGCAGGTAAATCTTGTTACATAAAGACATAACTTACGTGTGTTCTACATTTTACATGCACATGGGATATTACGCACATCCATATAGGGTAACGGAGCCGGGATAGAGAAATCAGTACACTGACTCGGCTACGAGATGGACAACCAAGGAATCGGAGTTCGATTCGCAGCAGAGGCAAGAGAGCTTCCACTTTCTCAAAGGGCCCAGAATGGCATTGGGGTCTACGCAGCATTCCCTTCATTGGATACCGGCTGCTTTTTTCCCGCGAGTAAAGCGACCGGAAAGTGAAACTGAGCAGTGCAGACTTTCAATGTGATGGGAACCATACTTCCAATCCCCATAGTCCTTTATGGCTTTTATGGAGACAACTTTAATTTGCTGGATTAAAGAGAATCTGATAAGGGATTCAAAATATATTAGGAGGCACCAAGATTCGTAAATCATTTCGTATAAAGAATTCTTGTAAAAATCAGAAACAAAGTTATTTTTATGCATGCTCTTTCCATTCTTTGTTAATCACTTTTAACAAAGTAGCCTATATTTTATAAGTTGGGTGACTTATATGTCCTGCACTGAACATAAATATTGAACAGATTGCATAATATTAGGGACACCGTGGATGTGCTCTGTTCGAAAAACCTAAGTCAGTTTTAAAAATATTTCATGTTAGAATCACTGCTGTATCTTTCTGCCAACGAAAGATTGTTGTTCTACAAAGATTTCTGTAAAATACATGTCTGAGGACAATGCCTGCATAACACATGCGTAGGCGAGTTACAAATCAAAGGAATCGTGATGCGCGAGATGCGTAAGGTTAAGTGAAGTCGGTGTGTTTTTGATGTGGGTGTTTTAGATAAAATATGTTTATTATTTAGCACATTATCCATCATTTTTGGTTTTTCTAAACGCAAAATACAGGAATCTGGATCTAGTTCTGTTGTCAGATGTAAGGAAGGGACGTTTCCTCTTCATTTTCGCCCTTTGGTCCAGTCTTCGAAGTCTCGTCCTTTGTACTGCACTTTTGTGTTAGACATATGCAACAGACCTCCATTCACTGACAATAAACCAGAAAAGGAAAATAATCAAAAAATAAAAAAAAATATTAAGTATTTTAATGCATCGAAGGTTTATAAAATTTGGAAACCCTATTCTTCTGGGATATGACAACGCTTTACTGTATAAAGTTCCTGACGTTTCGAAGGGACAAACTGCCTTCTTCTTGAAGAGTTAAGATACACTTGTAGAATTCTTGAATTATACAGCGTCGCACTTTAAGGTGGTTTATGAATTCAAAAATTTGGAACGAAGCGATCTTGGACCTTATCTGAGGTTCGCTCCCGAAATTTGTATGGAGGAGCTGCTGAAATACATGAAAAAACACAGAATAACCGGCCTGATAATTAAAGTTTGAAATGGGGACCTCTCGAATACATTGCAGGCATGGTTGTCCCTCGAACACTAAATTCGGTCTGTGCTATGATGTTAGTAGGAAGGCATATACGGTGATATAATAATGGAACTAAGTTACTTGCAAGTAGTGCTTACACAAGTTTTTTAATTATACAAATGGGCAATGAACCTTGCATAAAAGGACAGAAAATTACTGTTTTCAAAGAAACTGACACAAAGTAATATTACTTAAATTAGGTAAGAAGTGGAACAGAAGGAGAATAAAGAGGAGGTAAAGCTGACAAGAAGCAACATAGAACGCGACCCAAGTCTGAAGCAAACCGAGGTGATCCTAAAATAGGATCCCTTCCCTTTTCTGCTTTCTTAACAACAACAGGAAGAGCGCGAAGAACCAAAATCAAGGGGCGTGCGACATGAGTGAGGCGCATTTGCCAAGTTGATAGTCGCCCAAGAACATGTTGCTGCCTCGTTCCTTTCGTACCAGATGAGGATTCGCCTAATTAACCAGATGTTTACAGCGAACTTAGGGGAAGCCCAACAAGAGGAAACGGTAAAAATTATTTATTTACGGGTAGCAATATTTTAGAGTTATGCCTGTCATACTTTTTTCATAATTTCTTTAGGAAAAGAAGATCTGAATACACAGACGTCTTAAACCATTGGACCAGGTTGAGGCTATGGTCAGTGGCTGTCTGTTACAGTTTTAGATTTATAAAAAAAACATAAATAAATAATGTCCGACGTATACAATACTGGGCTCTCTTCCATTTTGAGGGAAGCATTCTCATCGTCTAGATACAGGACCCATTTATTTAGAAAATATTTTGTGCCTGTCATGTACCACCATAGCTCAGCCGGCATTTCTCTTCTCTAAAATGTCCGGATCATCCCAGGGGCCCACCCAAACTCCTTTCGATGAATACCGGACGCTCTTTCCTCTGGAGTAAAGCGGCCGTTTCGTAAAGCTGACCACTAACTTTACGTATTGCGTAGGCTAAGAGTGACTCCCCCATATGCCACCATGGCGCACAGGGAAAACTTTACATGTGTGTCTGTCATACAATGTCCAGTTTGCCGTGTGTTAGGCACCTCCTCTTCCTTTCGATACCAGTCCGATACTTGTATCATCATAAGACAAATATTTGCGAACGTTGTTTGTACTGTTGGAAGCCAAGTGAACGTCTTCAAACTATAAAGTTTTTTAATAATTTTACTCTTTGTGAACATGTTAAAAGTCACGCCACTGAACGGCTTAGACCAAACATGAAGGATGTTAAACTTTCCTCCCAAATATTATTGAAAGTACGTTTATTTATTATGGTTAAATATATCATAAACAGAAAATTTTATGATCGATACTATAAAATAAATGTAATAGTTTTTCAGCCCAATTTATATTTAGACTTATGTAGTATCACATGCTTTTGTAGCTACTGTGGGCGTGTTTAAATGAATAAATACATAAATATGCCTAAATAAATATCAGTCTGTCATAAAATCTACTATTACTTTCGCCAGTTTCGCTTCAAGGCATTTCATGATACCTATTCTCCTAAAGTCAAGAGTTACGTTATATTCTCCGAAACAGCAACCATAAACAGTTGAAATATTCTTTCTTTTCCTGGTTGTTTCTTGAAATTAATTGTACTGAAACACCGAAATTTTATTGCGTTCAAAGACAGTGTTTTTAATAATTTCTTACTTCATGCCTATAGCTACTTGTATCTCAGATTAATCTCCTGTGTGACTTTAATAAACTTCATAAACAACATAAAGAATAGCAGCACACATTAGTGTCTACCACGACAAAAAAAAAGCACTGAACTTATCTTGCTTATCACTGAAATCAGTTTCTAAAATAAAGGATGTGACTTGACAAATAGTTTCTATCATTCACAGCACTGACGATGCATCACGTTATTTTTACATTTACATCTTTGTCGCTCTGTGCATCAAATTTTGTTTTCTAGGAACAGTGTAACAACGGACATAAATCGTTATATGGTTTCCTAAAAAGTGCATACTTTATGGTTCTATCTAAATGTGTAGCCTACTGCGGAATTGTTTTCGGCCCGCCAGCATAAGTAGTTCGCCCATAATTCTTTGAGCACGAAAGGTGTACGCGTGTAGGTGACATCCAGCGATCCCACATTTTGCAACGGACTAGCATCTGCAACATATTGCACTGATGAATTGCAGATGTCGACGTATTTATAAACAGCGATGGGAAGTATAATTTATGCCTAACAGAATTTCTGTACACATTTCTTTACCCTAGTTTTCTCGTATTTTGTATTTTATCAAATTTTGCACCGTAGGAACGTTTATATTTCTTTAAAAGCAGTTTCCTTCCTCTTGGGGTCTGTGACAATGATTGATTTATCAGACAAATTTCCTTTTCAGAATAGTCATTTGCCTGTGGTGTATTCAATATAAACTGCGTTTTGGCAGTTGTCTTTAATCCCTTTAAAAGTGATAGGTTTTTATTTCCTTGGAAGTTTTCTAATTTATTTTAAAATTAAGATGTCCTGTCACGACCTGCCGGGACGGTGTAAACGGAAGCGGGAGGAAGAGCTTCTTTAAATGGCATTGTAGATAGTGCCGTTTGGAATTGCGCTGTCATTGCACGTAACCCAAATAAATTTGAAATTTTAGATTTGCATTAATTCTTACCAGTTTTTATAGAACTAAAATATTTTACCTTATTACAATTTGCCATACGCATGAAAATCATTCAAGTCAAGTGAAGCAGAGTGTAGTAACTGTTGACCAGTTCCAGACTGACTTGTCTAATAGACTCCTGCAAGACCGTTCTAGTTCCGTGATGCAGTATGTATCAACACCTTTAATTTAGGAAATGTATCCGTGCATTCCTTCGACATGTTGTAGTGAGTTTCACAAGGAGAATCCCAAATACGAAATATTGTAAGATGATGTAGAACCTGACGGAAGAAATAAAAGTGTTAGGACTAAAAACATATCATTGTAATTGGTCCTGCTATTTTATATAAACATTTAATACCTTACACTAAACGCATTAATGTTTTTTAACCTTGTGAGGTAATACGCTAGGCATGACTTTTTTCGGTTTCCCATGCCAGCATCATAACCTGCATAATATTTTTCTTGCAGTTTCAAAGTGCAGTGCTAGTGATTGTATATCAAATTAAGCATATTCGGTATTGCGAGTCTTTCTGTTTTACTGTTTCAAATTTTAGAGCTAATCTCTTTTTGGACGCCTTATTCCCCCATATTCCATTTACCCCTCTTCTTTGAAGAAGCCCAGAATGAAGAGAAAACTATGAAATTTCAAAAAGGTAGTTCAGTTCCCCAACATGAGACATTACAGCTCTTGTCCAAAATTTAAACGGAGCCTCTATTTATGTACCTGTTCCTTTCACAGCCCACCAAGTAACTTCCCACTCTTCAAAACTCCTTAATTTCACAATATAAAGTTATCTTGACAGATGTCAATGTGATTAGTACTTCAGGCTAATATTTTTAGCTTAAATTTACCATTTCATTTGTAGGCCCATTTAAGTTCTTAGGTTAACTTAATTTTAAATGACCAGACAAAGATGACGGTCTTTGGGTTTACCATTAAAATATTGCCTCCCAAAAATTAACTCCCTTTTCAGTATTAGTTGCTTGAATAAATGTAAGTCTTCAATTTAAGCGTTTTCACTTTCCTCAGCGTTTCTAACGTACCGAATATCACGTAATTTAAGCATAAATAAACATTCCTTTACTCCTAGGAAAAACGACTAGGTACACACGGGGTGTGAATAAGGTTACAATAAAATGTAATATTTTTCTTCGAAAAATCTAGTAATAAGCGTATAATTAAGTAATTATGATTCGACTGTAGTTATTTGATACGTTTTATCTCTTCCCATCTGGTAGTAAGAACCTATCTCCTTGCATAATTAAGTACCACACCATGAAGGGGTCCTCATGTTTTGGACCTCGACACTGGAAGCAAGAGAGTGTTAAGCTGCACCATCCTGCTGCTTTATCTCTAAGAATAAGACGCCGGTACCCACTGAATATGGAGCAGGGCGTGTCTGAGAGAAGGCCTCAAATTGGTACAGAAGAGAAACGTCTCTGTTTTTCCGGAAATAGATGCCAAAACTTCCAGTCGTGTAGTTCATAATCTAATGCTTGTAATTGCTTAGGTATCCCGGTTCTGCATTGGTAGTGTGGCGAAACAAAACGAACGAAGCATTTAAAAATTTTGTCACGTATAATTTGAGTGGAGAATGAAACGTGTGGCCCATGTGTAATTACAGATAGTGAAATGCAAATGTGTGGTCATATGAGCGGAACCAGAGAGTTAGTTAAATAACAAGGAGAATGGCATTAACTTCTGAAAGTAGCGGATAAGACTCACTTGTAAATTTATTTTTCAGATTACAGACTGCTACCGCTAGTAAAACTTCCGCAGTGGCACGATTTCCTAAAATGTGAATAGGTTACACAGGATGTGGCGTAATATACTAGGCAGAGGACAATGTAAATACAAGTATAATTTCTAGACCTTAAAATATCTTACCTGTCAGGAATTTTTAAATAGATATATCTGTCGAATTTGTCCATACAGCCAGAACCTCGGAATTGAAAGAAATTTTTGGGAGCTGAATGTGCGGTTTGCACTCACAAACACTCGGGCCCCCTAGCTTTAGGGAAGTCTTGACGGCATCTTCAAGAAACCTGGCATACCTCTGCTTTTTACGAATTTTGCGGCTATCACTGAAAATCCGGTTTCTGAATAACTGCGCAAGTACAGGCGGACCGATATTTAGCGCCCGTGGTCGCCCCGATAAGAAGAACTGTACCTACAGAAATTGATATTACAGCTTTCGAAAGCAAAATATCGACAGCTACAACTAAGATACCCGAGATACATTATTATAAAGGGTGTATTTAAAATGCTTATATAAACTTCAAATGTGAGTTCTTCACATTAAGAAAACATATAAAAAATTGTATGTAAACTTATTTCCGGAAATGGGTGGTTTTTTAGTTTAATTGAAATATTACATTCAACAATAAATACACTAATTATTTAATACTATAATTAGAACTGACATAACACGTTTACAGTATATTCCCAATCTAATGACTGTTGAGTTCTTAATGTTTGTCAATTCCCAGTTTACAAAAGTGCTCAAAATTTTCTCCAATTGAATCATTCCACGTCTGATCATGGACTGTCGCAAGCTTTCAATGGTCCCGTGGCGGTTACGAATGATTTGACAAGCATTAAAATGCGTTGGCGAAGTGTCTCTTCACGTTCAATTGGAGCTGAAATACTAGGGGTTTTGTGTCTCCCTACAAATAAAAATTTACAAGACTGAGGTAGAGCGAACTTGGGGGCTGTACCTCGAAAACTGTTTGCGGACACATATTGATATGAAATGTTTTCTTTGTTTTGGTGTGGGGAACTCACTCCTGAGGTTTGTCGAAGTATTTTAGATACACTCTGTAGCATGGAGATGTGGACGGTGCTTACATGGACCCAGGAGCCCAAATATAAAGATGTTTAAATGTTATTCTTAAATTACAAATATCTTATACGCATTATGTAAATATTTAAATTTGAAATGTCTAAATCTTTATGGAAAACATATATTTCAAACCTTTCCCCTTTAGAGTAATAGTATTTCTGTTCCTGTAATAAGAGCCAATACCCGAACTCGTTAACGATGGGCTCACTGAACCTTGTTTTGCTTTTGACAGGTGGGAGGGAATATCAGTGAGCTACAACAATAGAAGGTTGTAGGAATTTGAAACTGAGACGGTTTACGCCTTTGCTAGTTCTGTCGAGTGCAGTTATCATAGACACCAAGCTTTTGATGTCATGCGAGGTCTAACGCCAGGTTTAGCATTATGTTATGTAGGCGTTTGACTGCTTGGTCTTGACGGAGAGACACTAACGTGGAAATGAAGAAAATGTGTAAAGACGTGCCTCCTCTCTTGCACCTTGCACGGTACTGCCGCAGCAGCAAATACCTGAATGTGACAGCGACGGGTGAAGAAAATATCTGTTGTGTTTTAAAAATCCTATCGAGACATTTTAACTTTGGTAACCAAGACATATACAGGATATTATTGCAAGTAGTGAAATCGATGTAATGGTATTAGTTTTTCAAGATCGGAATTGAGTTGAAATCTCTTAGTACTGGTCCCAATTGCGAGTTACGTAATAACAATATTAAAAGTTTCTTACACTTCAGGAACTGTAAACTGCAGCACGAAAGCTTTGCACCATGAGGTTGATTACATTTAATGTTACAGGGGATGGTCATTGTAATACTGTGGATGTTTTAACATGAGTAAAGTTTTAAGGAACCCTAATTCCTTAAATTAACTAGTTGATTTCATATACAAGTATTACACAGAACCTGAAAATTTAGACTTAGTCACTGATTGCCTAAATTTTTCAACTTATTAAGCTCGCCAATGTATATCTATGGTGTTTCATACATTTTTTAAGTACAATGTCGTGTACAGCGAAGGCATGAGAAATATATTTTACTATTTCACGGGACATTGGGAATATTATCGGTACATAAATGAACGAAGTCGAGTGATATTTGTATTTTTAATTGAACACGCATGTAACTATGTACAACAGACGGAATCCTTCCTTCACATCGCGCCTACCAGTTTTAAGCAACGTGTTTAATTGCGTTTATTATTACATTGTATGCAACTGTTTCCGAAAATTATCAGATGTACTGAAAAGTAAATTTCGCTTCAGGGCTGCGTTGTCTAGAAACCACTTTATATTGGTGTCGTTGTACGCCAAAATCTCGTCTGAAATTTCTTTTTATGAACAGAGTTTCTCCAAAAGACATTCCCGTAAATATATTTGCATAATCACTTTGTTTAAATTAAAATCCTTATATGATTGGAAAGATGCTTGCTCATAATAATGGTTTGAAAATCTCATGGTAGAGACAAGTGACGAATAATTTTCAACGCGGTAATGAACATTCAGTTCCCATAAAGTGCTAGAATTTTTTTAATTAGGTACTATACCTTAGCTTTTACATTAGTAGAATTCTGTCCCATTGATTTGATTAGTATTTTGAAAATGAAACTGTCTTTTTTAAGTTTGGGTGAGCTAGGCTAAACTTAAGTTTATTTCCACATTTTCGAGTTTTTAAAAGTATTTTTCAATAAACTGAAAACTTGTCCGAAATATATACTTTCATTTTACTTAGAACTTACTGTCAAGTGATAAATCGTATTGTCCAATTTGACTCACAGCTCTATTTAGCAAATACATTTATTAAATACTGCCATATCAAGCAGTGAACAACTAGACATATTCGGAAGAAACATTTTTCGAAACTGTTGCACGTTACTGGCTGAGATATTCAGCATACTTAGAGGTTTCCTTCAGTCTGTTCAGAATAATCCTATGAAGGAACCCACATGTG
Source organism: Reticulitermes speratus (assembly GCA_021186555.1). NCBI lineage: Eukaryota > Metazoa > Arthropoda > Insecta > Blattodea > Rhinotermitidae > Reticulitermes > Reticulitermes speratus. Next base: position 16,414,232 of record JAJKFL010000001.1, read on the forward strand.
TCAAGGCTGTCTATTTCAGACCCTTAGCATTCATCGTTCACTTTCATTCCTTAGCTGATTCGACGAAATCAATCTGTAGCTACGTAATCAAATCACCATATTTGTAAATAATTTCCACGCTATATGTTGTAAAATGTCCATTCATTTAAGGGGTTTACAAAATGATGGGTAAAGGAAAGATATTCAATTTAAATTACACCACTTTTTTGTAGTTTTTATTGTAAAATGTCCCCTACACATGTTTCGATCCTCGGATCATCGTCAGGGGGTTTCTTAAAAAAGTCACTATCACTTCAATTGCATATTTTAAAGGGTCCAATAGCACTCATGTCTTAATATTTGTTTTAAAATATCTGAATTTTAAAATTCATGAAACATTAATACTTATGATTTAGAAGTTAAAGTCGTTTTATGAATTTTAAAATTCAGATATTTTAAAACAAATATTAAGACATGAGTGCTATTGGACCCTTCAAAATATGCAGTTGAAGTGATAGTGGCTTTTTTAAAAAAAAAAACCCCTGACGATGATCCGAGGATCGAAACACGTGTAGGGGTACATTTTACAATAAAAATTACAAAAAAAGTGGTTTTACGTGTGCATTAGTTGGTGTAAAATAAATTGAATTAGTGAAAGTGCACGGTGACAGTAATATAAAAAAAGGAAAGCGAATAAATTCTTACTTACCCTATTAGAATTCCGGTTGACTATTTAAGGGTTTGTAAACAACAGGAGATAAACCCTTTGGGACTCTGAAACAAGAAGATTACTCATTGGTCATACAAATGTTAAGTAGCATTTTTACTAGACCTTAGACATTCTAGAGCACAAAAGTACTTATCAGTGTTGTAAGTGTTGCGTAGCATGTTACTAGCCTCTCAGGAACTGTAGAACAGAAGAATAAATATTAGTAGCAATGTGACTAAACCCTGAGGCTTTCAAGAACCAGAAATCTGCTTGTAGGATACTGCAGGTGCCGCATGGCATTGTTGTAGGACATACTTGACTACAAGTTACGCATCGTCTTGAAAACCATCCATACCAACGGGTTTTTGTGCTTGCCTTCAAATGAGGGTATAAGAGCTGCAACTGGACTGCGATCAATTTTATCCACATTCTTGCCAGTTCACTAATCATCAAAACATTCGGCACTGTATAAAATAAGTTTGAAACAAACGAAGAATGAGATTAAAGGCACGAGTGAACAGTTAGAGCTACAGTACATTCATAAGACCGAAACAAGATTCAGGGGAGCGTCTCGGCTTCCAGCGGAACTCACAAGCTGAAAAGGAATGCTGAGATAAAAACTCAACTGTCTTGTTGCGTGGGCAAGAAAAAAAAAGGAGAACAAAATAAGTAAGAAAGGAAAGAACAGTGTAGCTGTCTCTGTTTGAAGAGGATGTGTAGAACAGGTGCCGAGTGTAGAAGTATAAGGTGTTCCACAAATATTGTAAACAGTGCCTCTGGCTGTATAGGACTAAAAATGTGACACTTAAAGTAATGAGACTATAAATTTAATTTCAGTAGGAAATCATAAAATTTGTTTCATTTCGAGGTAAAACTGAAATGGTTATCACGTTAGAAACGAATTAACACATTTTCTGGTGGGGTAAGTGTAAAAGTTTTTTACGATAGCGTATTATGCGGTGACACCTATGTGAGAGGTTTTGTTATTTTATTTAGTTAAATACGAGAAGCTTCGGAACCCTCTTCTGCTTCGTCATCAGGTAAAATGCAAGAATTATGAAACCTAATCTGTAGGCTCCAATGTTTCGGCTTGGAGATTAATAGACTTTACAGATTAGGCATATGCTTTATACTTAATGTACCTTATCTGATGAGGGACGCAGAGGTGTCGTCTATAAAATCGTGTATTTTCAATAAAAGCGAAACTGTGGGAAACGTCTAGTGGCTCAGCTAAACTGCCTGGTAGTAAAACCGAATGCTTTAGCATTGTTAACATCGTACCGATTGGCGGTTTTACCTGAGTAAAATACCGCCATCGTCATTTGTAACGACCCCTGATAGTTAATTAACAATGATGGGTGACGTGTGTTAAATAAACAAATCCTGGTAACATGATAGCTTGAACGTTCGGTATTTTATCTTTTATATGGAAGATAGTATTAATACTAGCGGCTAAATTAAAGAGTAGCGACAGCTGCTAAAGTAACTTTAAGGTGAGTGTTAGAGTTTATTTTTTTTCAATGGCCCGACAGCCCCTTGGGGGGCCTAGGCCGCCTCATTTTTCGAGGCTTCACGATCACACTTTTTAGACACACCACAGTCGGTAGGACTCCTCTGGACGAGGGACCAGCTCGTCGCAGAGACCTCTACCTGACAACACACAACTCTCACAAGAGACAGACATCCATGCCCCCGGTGGGATTCGAAACCACAATTCTAGGAAGCGAGCAGCCGCAGACCCACGCCTTAGACTGCACGGGCACTGGGATCGGCTTAGAGTGTAATTACTTTTGTATATTTTAATTCCATCATTGACACATTGGTCAGTACAATTAACTTGCTCACATATTCTGTGCCAGTAATTTAATTTACAATATGCAAGAATTGGCTTTGGAAGATGCTGTGGACCTGTCATAAGACTGACTACAGAGTTAGGAAAATATTAGGCATGTGCTTCCAAATGCGTTTTGACTCGTGCGAATTTTTGTGCTCTCAGAGCGGTGTTGCTTAATAATATAATTTCAGTTCAATTCAATTCAATTCTAGTTTATTAATGTGCCCAGTCAACAGCCAGATGGTCAATTACAGAAACAGCACAACATACAGACACAAACAACAACGGACAATGGATAATAATAATAATAACTGGAATTATCTTATCATTCGGAAAATACACGAGCAACATACCGGGAAAGCAAGCAGTTAAGGAAGTAGAGACGACTACCATATTGGGCACTGCACGCACACTTCGGACAGTACTAATGTAAAACTACAAAACATTCAACATGGGAAATAAGCTTGCATGTATTATAAATTGTAACTACAAAGTAGCTGCAACACTATACCCTAGAAACATACTTTGTTTCATGTCTATAATTATAAATACCCTGCATAAAGGAGATAAATAATAATAGTAATAATAATAATCAGAAATAACAATATGACCTGCTTTTATCTTTAAGCATGATGGTGGTAACTGATTAGTCATTAAAACGAAGTATGTGAAATATGGTATAGAAATGAGCCACGAATGAACATAAAAGATTTAAATTTTCTTTCTTGCTTCTTGAAAGTTACGGTCGTTACAGCAATGCGAAACTGACACGGAAATAAATTACCTAATGATACAGTTATTAATTTGCAGCACCACTAACCTCACTACAGAAACAATAACACCTACTGGAAAGTAGAAGTTAAATTACTTTTCGAAGTACTTAAACTTTGAAGTGTGTAGTTAGACGAGCAGGTGGCTCAGAGAGCCGAACACCTCTTCGGGCACCTATTGGTAAATGAAACGTGCCGCGTCATGAGAATCCCTTCTGTGGACCACGTTATTTTGTCTACCTCGTAAAACTGATCCCGAGAGCCACTCTTCAACAGTTGTTACCTGTAGCACTATTCACGATAAGGGCCCAAGTGGCACGAGCTATTTGCTTTATTTCTTCGTGGGAACGGGAGACATCCATTGTGTGTGCAACACAAATATAAATCAAGCTCTGGAGTTCCATTGTTTCCACAGACTGGTGGTTGAAGAATCCAATGCTTGATATCTTAACTCACGGTAAGACGGAATAAGGAGGCAACTAAACACAGGGTTTGCACTTACATGTAAAAAACATGGGTGAAACGTATCATACATTTGGGAAAATGGAACGTACAGTCGGATTTCGAATACTAATTATTTGCAAATTTTATGAAGTGCCTCAGTTCATCAAAGCAGATGCAAGAATAACAAATTAAGATAAAATTTGTTATTTTCCCACATCTTTAAATTACTATTAATGTATATTTCATTGATCAAATATGTTACACACTTCGTATATTAAAATTCGGAATTAACAGATAAAAATGCATGGTATCCGTATTTTGAGTTAATATTATTCATTGTATGTAGAGATCACACAAGGGACTAACTAGTTGCCTGATTTTTGCAAACCGTCTGTAACAGTGGTGGTATAACTAGATGTGCTTCGCAAGCCTCACTTTGGAATGCAACTTAGGCAAAAACAATGTATTAAGAAAACAATTTCTTATTGGATGGCTTATATTTCTGTTCATGTACCTACAGTAGGTTAATTTCAGCTAGTTAAGAATATCGTTTCTTCAGAAAACATTTTGAAAGTTCTTCGCGGCCAGCCTCTTGTGAGTGCATACTATTATTATATAATTATATATTATTATAATATTATTTTTTACAGGACACTTGCGGCAGCCGCAGCAGTGACTTGTGCGACCCGTTCTGTGGCTACCCCTGCTCTATAAGCTACTCATTGTTTTATCGTGTTCCAAAGATCTTACTTATAATTTGTCCTTTATGTCTTTACAGTGAATTTTCTGTACAGGGCGCTCCCACAAAACGAAATTCTGCGCTATGGTCCTTTGCTATTTCCGCGATTGGTCTCCTTGTTAGCTGTCACGCTTCCGGAATAAGGGAATGCGCTCACTAAACAGTGTGGTGTTAAAAGTTTCATTATTGTTACGTTTACACGTAATTAGTCGCACCCTGTGAACTTTTTCGAATGAAGCAGTTAGGGAAATTGAAGATAACAAGTTCTGGACTGTCCGAAACTTTAGACAGTGACCGTCCTGTATATAGCACGCAAGTACCTCTAATACCAAATGGCCGTATTTCATATATTTGGCAACCAATATACTTACATTATCTTGAGACCTGCCACACTATCTCCTTTTCTTCTCCACAAAATTCCCCGTGTTTCTTAATGTTATCTTTCTTGGTTCATAATATGTTCACGTTTTACATAGAGAGTGCACTTAATTGAAATATCCAGCCCCACTGCCAACGTCTGGTTTGTTGCTAAAGCATGCCAAATGAAACGGTTAAGGCGGAGACAGTAATTTAATGACGTAATATTCTGTAATGGTGAGGAGTAGGTAGACCCAGGAAGCAACCGATGGAGGGTCACGTATTTTCAGAATTGCTGATAGTCTTTGAAGCCAAAGAATAAAATAGAGAAACTATGATTTTGCTTCAAATATATAGGGGTGAGGAAGTTGGTCTCTCACACTAATGGAAAGACGTAATAGTGAATTGATGTGGTAATAGTGAATTGACATGGTAATAGAGAATTGACGTGGTAATAGTGAATTGATGTAATAGTGAATTGATGTAATAGTAAATTAATGTGGTGATAGTGAATGACGGGGTAATAGTGAATTGATGTAATAGTGAATTGATGTAATAGTAAATAATATGGTAATAGTGATTGATGTAATAGTGAATTGATGTAATAGTAAATTAATGTGGTAATAGTGAATTGATGTGGTAATAGTGAATTGACATGGTAATAGAATTGACGTGGTAATAGTGAATTGATGTAATAGTGAATTGATGTAAAGTAAATTAATGTGTGAAGTGATGGACGTGGTAATAGTGAATTGATGTAATAGTGAATTGATGTAATAGTAAATTAATATGTAATAGTGAATTGATAATAGTGAATTGATGTAATAGTAAATTAATGTGGTAATAGTGAATTGACGTGGTAACAGTGAATTGATGTAATAGTGAATTGATGTAATAGTAAATTAATGTGGTAATAGTGAATTGACGTGGTAATATGAACTAAGTAATATTAAATTGATGTGGTATAGTTAATTGACGTGGTAATAGTGAATTGATGTAATAGTAAATTAATGTGGTAATAGTGAATTTACGTGGTAATAGTGAACTAATGTAATAGTAAATTGATGTGGTAATAGCGAAGTGACGTGGTAATAGTGAATTGACATGATTAAAAATAAACAATACCGAGAAGCGAGGAATTGACATAGGTCAAGTACGGAAAAGACTGTATAAGGAGAAAAGCCGTAAGTTCATTCAAGAAGTGCTGTTTGAATAATGAACTGCAAGATGACCTTGTAGTTCAGGGGAGTGATGTGAGAGACTGTTACAACATTTCAATCAAAAAGTTTGAAGGGAGGAGACATCTAGAACTTATATATAAAATAGCTTTAAAAAGTAATCTTCAAGAAAGAGGGCGTGACATTATAGGCTGAATTTCAATATCCCAACACAGTGTAAATTTTGAGCTGCTAATAAAATATCACATTCCTTAAAAAAGGAAGAGTTTCTTGACCATCTGATTGTCAGTCCCTATCCTATTGCATCCTGCTGTTCTTTCGGTGTATCCTTACATTTTATGTGGTGGACAATGCGTAGCTGTCATGACGATTTTAGTATTAATATTGTAGCAATTCAGAACATAAATTCGCGATTCTTCTGAAATATCATATATGTTATACAATGTTCGTATTTTCTTTAAATATTGTTAAGATATATTTATAGCCCGACAAATGTACAATTCTGTTTGTTGTGTCCATTCACTTTTATTGAAACATATTTGGGTGTTAAATGTTGCAGTTTGCAGATTTTATTGTACCATATTGCTGCATTAGTCTTGTGCAATTCTTTTTTGATGTTTTTGTATTAATAGATTTATTTTGCCTGTCTGGTGTTTATAAACTTAATATTATTCAAGATAAAACACCAACAAATGCACAAATTATAAGGTGCAAATTTGCTCCCTATATCATGATTTACCCTACGCGTTTCAGCTCCTCATGAGCCATCATCAGGGGTTATTTTCTCTATTATAAAAGGTGCTTTACAAATGCTGCATCTGTGGATGGCACTTTTGATTATGCACTATTTTGGGCATAAGACACTTGTTCATAAGTTAAAAAACACAGTTCACCTTCACCGGGTATACTTCAAGACACAACCCCACACCATACTAGCACCAGAACCACTTCTTCTTCCTATTAATTTATACCACAACATCGAGAGGACTGCACTACGACGTAATAAGCAGGGTGACAACAACGGAAAGCTATTGCCGGTACACGTCAGAGTCCATCGCAACCAGCACGGTGCAGTGTGTGATCTACTGTAACCTTTAGAAGTGCAAACAATTTTTTATACAATAGACGCAGTGAACAGTGCTTTTAAAAGATTTTTTAACAAACCATCATTTTAACTTTGATTTATGACTCGTGTGTTTTTTAAATTATGAACAAGTGTCTTATGCCCAAAATAGTGCATAATCAAAAGTGCCATCCACAGATGCAGCATTTGTAAAGCACCTTTTATAATAGAGGAAATAACCCCTGATGATGGCTCATGAGGAGCTGAAACGCGTAGGGTAAATCATGATATAGGGAGCAAATTTGCACCTTATAATTTATGCATTTGTTGGTGTTTTATCTTAAATAATAAAATGCACGGTGAATTAAAACTTAAGATTAATATTATTCATTCCGTATATTTTAACTCTATATTTATAGTCCGACAAATGTACAATTGTACATTTGTCGGACTATAAATATAGAGTTAAAATGTACGGAATGAATAATATTAAGTTTGTTGTTAACATAACGTCGCTGTAGGTGTCTGTTAAAACTGAGGCCTGAAAAAAGAAATCATACTTTATACAAAGAATGTTGTTCAAAAGATTACGGTCTATATATTGCCGATCTGTTATACAACTATTTTAGCATGAAGTGGCTTGTCACAGTAGGACGGGAAATTTCAACACGCTCTTTCCCATTTCATGCAGCTTGATAGTTGTCTGTTTTCGTATGACGCTAAACTGAACCGCAATTTGTAAGGTGTCGCACCGTAATCGATGAATCGTTCGATCGTGCCATGTAACCTATGACATTTCCTCCTCCGTTCTGTTGAATCAGTTTCAGACTCGCAAAAAGTGCTCACAAACTGTAACACGGTTCGCTAAACCCTACGCAGAAAAGAGTGATTCGAAAGAAGTCCCCAGATGTGGGTTAATAACAGCGAGTTCCATTTACAAATCATCCTTCACTTGCGTTTGCTGTTATACCGAAATGAACGGTTTTCTGTTCTTCTACTTAATCTTGTATATCCACTGACACCTACTCTGTCACCACTTGTTATCTATCACTAATTGTGTTTTACTGTGGCTCTTATCCGATTCATCATCCTGTAGTCTGTCTTACGACTGGTCCGTAGCCTTTTCCAAAGCGAGTTCTCCACAGGGTGCGATCTAGTGCTTCCTCTTTCAATTTCCAGTATCTTTTCCTTAAGGTCATCTAGTAGCTGCTTACGTCTTCTCCCTCGTCGTCCCGTCATTTCTATCCTTCCTTCTAACTTTCCTTCAATCACGTGTTTCAGAAGGCAGTTTCTACGCAAGATGTGACCAATCCAGTTAGCCTTTCTTCTTTTTATTGTATGTAGGATATTCCTCTCGTCCTTGACTCTGTGTAATACTTCTTCATTTCTCACACGATCGGTCCAACTGATCTTCTCCATTCTTCTCCAGCACCACATTATCCGATTACTTAAATGTATAGTTGCCTTCCTGTTCTTGTAGAGCCTGAAATTCGATTTCAGGCAAATCCATGTAGGATTTATGGTGTACAACGTAGCACTTGGACGACTTAAACTCCTATTACTTTGGTTTCACCCTCTCGGGAGATCCATTTCGTTTAACAAATACTCCATATTTATATCATTTATGTACCTCGACGCTATGTAATCTTTGCATTTGAGAGCGTCGTCAAATGAAACACTCCTCTCTCTCCCCTTCTCTCCCTCTCTCTCTCTCTCTCTCTGACTAAGCTGATTAGATACTTCTTTTCTGAATTTGCGAAATAAGGCTTAATTCTTGAAAACTTACCAATGTTGTGCATGCGCTTCTTTTTTTGTCCTTCCTTCCATTCTCTGATTCACTTACTGGGAGTATTGTTATTTACACAGATTCATTTAACGATTGATGTCGGACTCAGTAGTCACTAAACCACACGCCACCAAAACTTTGTAGTTCTTGACATCCTACTATAAAGAATGATAGTTTGAATGTGCGAAATTCTGAGATAAGATTAAGGTTGAGTTGTCTAACATTAATATGTTTCTGAGAAAAAAACATCGGACTGTCACTGTTGTAAGTTGGTTTTGTTCGGAAACTTGAATTTTCCCGAATTCTTCAATTACCAACGTTGCTTAAGCAGCTCAAACCACATTTAACATAATAATTTTGTGTCATTCTCGTGTTCTGTAAGTTTTAACACGATACTTTAAGTGTTTTTATAATTTGAAGAGAAGTTGTTTTTTCTCTTATGCATCACAATGCCTAAAGTGAGTAGGTGAAGCTTCATGTATTCTTCATTTCGACAGTAGATATTCTGAATAGTTAACTTCTGTTCGGTCCGTCCTTGCCCCGCATAGAAGAGCGCTTCATCCTCCTTAGACAGGAGACTGTGTTCCGTAGCCGATAATAGACATGACAGCCAAAAAAGTTCCTTCCACCGCCGTGCATCGAACCCAGGTAATTTAAACATTAAACAGTTTATGTACTGACAAATCTCCGTCTCTGCATTATGACTTTTCTGTGTAGTATCCTTCATGTGCCTAAAATGGAGTTAAAATATCAAACGAAAAGTAAATCTATAGGAGGGAAATTATACGTACGTATTATTTAATTATGAATTTAATTAATTATTTAATTTACACTTAATTAGTGCAATAAAAACTACAGGCTTGTGTATAATAACGGTGATAGTGTTATTTTTTCCTTAAAACATCGTACGGCCGCCATGTTTGTAATCCTTATGGTAGGAAATTTACAATTATTATGGTCTGATACAATCTGTGTTTGTTACTTCTGTATCAGTTCTTATGAAATTGGTCTAATTTGTTGTAAAACTCGTAAGTCTTACAAACCCGTATCAACATTAAAACATGTGTTCCATTAGCTATAGTATAGTCACATGTACGAAACAAACAAGCAGTCGAAGTGCGAAGTTTTCGTGCGATCTGTATCGTTGCTTGCTTCTGACAGTATTCATTTTTATCTTAGTCGGCTTCATGTCTAAAGGATACCCATTCTTTTTTGCCCTGAATATCTTTCTGTGCATCCAATGCCAAGTGGTCAAAGAAATTCGCCGTGCTGGAGCGATAACAACTCCGACAGGTTAGTCAAGCAGAAAGCCTAAATATACTGTTGCAGGCGTAGTTAACACGAATGCCTTTAATACATGAGGCACACGTAGCATCACTCGAACAAAATGTGTAATGTAAGTAATTATGTTTCTGATTTTCTTCCCTCTTTTCTGACTGATGTTTAGTAGCAGCCCATAATAAGTTATGACAATAAAAACCATTTACATGTACCGTTGTTCTGTCGCTAATCAATCAAACATATTCTAATACATAAATTGATGCATTAGGTGTTTAGAAGACTGATTGTTACCCGTTAGTGCACTCGTCATCAATATAAAAGCCATGTAATGTCGTAATGTTCCTTATCTAGAAAGCGAATTTAATGATAAAGACGAATGCTTCAGTAAATGTTTGTGTAGTGCAGTAATACGTGTGTGCCACTGAGGAGGTTAAAGGTTATTAACGTACGTTGTTAGTGAATTCTGTTAATAATGCGTGTATAAGATTAGGAAGTAACACGCACGTGTTTATTAGATGTCTGATGCAAGATTCAGGGGAGCGGAACGATTGGTACTTAAGGAAAGCAATGCATTAAAACTTCAAGTACAAGCATCGCTGTTACCAAAGCTATCCACGTGTTTCCATTCCGAGACGCTTATATCCAACGCACGTAACTATGTCGTAATTCCTTTGGTTCAACTATAACCATTTTGTTACCTTCCCTTACGTCTTCGTATTTTTCTGTTTTGATTTTTCTGCATTATGAAATCTCCGTTCCTCTCTTATGTAATCGTTCCGAGCTCTGCATGGCCAACCCATCGTAACGTTAGTGATTTAAATATCAACAAGCGAAGTTATTTTGAATTTATCAAAGTGCAAGAATGGTTAACGTTTTACCGATAAGCGTGTATTTTTGGTGAAAACACATGCATTCCTTAATGTAGACGTTTTTATTTTCCTTTCCATTCCTTATATAATTGGCTAGTTTTAGAAGTGGAATGAGACTGAGGTCCTTGAAACTACTGCCTCAAATTTAATGGAAGAGTGTGAAGCTCTCGTGGAATGATATTGGGCAGGAAAAAAACCGAAATACTCGTAAAACTCATGCCCAGTGCCACTGCGTTTACCCCACGTCCCACATGGAATACCCCGGGAGTGAGTACGTTCCTTCGCGGTGAGAAGCTGGCGATTAACCGCCTGAGGTTTGGCACGGTCACAGGTTATATAAGTCATAATAGTGACGTTTGCGTACGTCTGTTTACGTGCAACAGACTGCTCTAACGCGTTTTATTTTTATTTGTTTCACGAAGTGGTGAATATGTCTGCTGAAGACATTTAACTAGATACCTCTGTTTCAGAAGACTTACCTACATTGCAGAGGCAAACACGATCTTTTAACGAGAACTAGGTCATGTTCTGAGCAAGGTGTTTCAGCCATTCATTGTTGTCCTCTTAGCGGTTTAATGTTCTGTTCTGAAGAAGAAAAGTATTTTTTTTCCTATGGCTCGACAGCCTCTAGGGGCCTAGGCCTCCTCATTTTTCGAGGTTTCACGATCACACTGATAGACACACCACGTTCGGTAGGACTCCTCTGGACGAGGGACCAGCTCGTCGCAGAGACCTCTACCTGACAACACACAACACTCACAAGAGACAGACGTCAATGCCCCCCCCCCGGTGGGATTCGAACCCACAATCCCAGCAAGCGATCGGCCGTAGACCCACGCCTTAGACCGCGGCCACAGTATGTTCCTATGACAGCTGGTAAATTGCTACCAGACTACCTGATGTCATATCACAGAAGGCGGTAACTTAACGGTAGCCGCTTCAGAACTTTAAAGTTTCCACTGAAATATTTCTCGTTTTAATTACTTGCCTTACATTAAATGACAGTTTCCAATGATAGTAGTAATTATTTTTTCGTCCATATGGATGTATTCAGAACAACTGCTAACAGTTTACATCCTGCGTTTCTTGCTTTCTGTGCTCTACATGAGCGAAACACGTGATGATTTGCACAAAACTGACAGCATGTTAGCTGTCCTGGCGATGTTCCGTCTGGCACGCGGTATTCGTTTTGAAGTCAAAGGAATGTTGCTGTGATGGCAGATTTCTCGAAGTCTCTAAGCAGTGAAAAACTAGAGCCCTATACTCAGGAATTTGTGACATTACAAAGCACTGGAAATCATTGGTATAAATATGTTCAGTCAATCATAGGTTACTTTCTCAGCTGATCTCCCCACTAACCTTGTCGAATCAGGAGCTCTTCGTAAGGATAAAAGCTGTTGAGCAGGTGCAAAATAACACTGTTTACAAAAAGCTACGTTCTTTGTTTTAATCTACGTACAATCCGTGATGTTTTTTTCCGTGATAGATTGTTTATGGACTGCGGATTTAAGCTATTTAATTTTATAAGGAGATTTCTTTTCGTCCTTCAGTGAATTCCAAGAAATGAGTGCTTACCGCCTCCGTAATTGTCATATTTTTTCTCGCTTTCCTCCACCCACACGTTTCCCCTTTTTCATAATATTTGCCTCGCTTTAGCCCTTCTCTGTACATGTGGCTTTCGGGGAATAAGGTTATGCGCACGTTCAACAGTGTTTGATTTGCACCAAGTTCACTTTCCACATCCTGTCAGTCTATCTGTGTCAGTGATGTTAACAGTAAATTAGTTGTGTCCAGTAACTGCTATTTGCACAGCTGCGTAATCCTGTAAACTTACATATTGAATATTAGCAGAACACGGCTATTTCTGTTAAAATAAAAAAAAACATCTAAATCACTTTCTCCTATGATGTAAATTTACAAAAATAATATAATTTTGGAGCAATGCTTACTACCAACAAGGACTGAAGACTTTTTTTTGCCACTCTTTTGGTTAATTTGTAAATACGGACTTGTGCAGAGAAATGGTCTGTACGTGCTATGCCTTCAGATATTTAAGACATTACAGCCCGCAGATTTCTGGCAGCAAATTCAGTAATTTTCAAAAGGATCTGAAAAATTGTATTGGTCGCCCGGAAATTAGAAACTACACAGATTGGCAAGAATTTCTAAGGCTGAGGGAGATAACCCTTTCTTTGGTCATTCTACAACATCTTGGTTTCAAGGCTTCATGACAGATAAGCAGTGAGTTTTCCTAAACAAGTTTAGGCCTATGATTATAAATGTTGTTGAGATAAGGAACTTTCATTTATTTAAGAGAAGACAAATTAGATGGTATGTCTAATGATGTCACGAAATAAATTGTTTTTGTCATATTTCGAGAATCGTATTATAAATAATTGCATATCATGTCGCATGACGAAATGGGAATGGACGAATAGGAAATTGGAAACATCGCGTTTTGGAATATATTCCCTGCGCACTGCTACTTGGAGTAGACTGTTCATACTCCCACGCTTCCTGTAGATGTAAACGCATTATTATGTTGGATTATATTAAATGCTTTAATTAGTGCACTCCATACCGATGTACACAAGAGAACACGCCCTTCCAATAATTACGGCATCACAAAATGTATTACTCTCCTAATATTAACATGGAATATCAAAGAACAGGTTACACTAACGCAGTAAATGACGACAGCACGCTGCTATCGATTAGTAGTCGATACTGAACGATATGTGGCACAAAATAACACTTTCCCAAGCGTCGTGTTACTTGAAAATCCTTAGAGTTCGGCATTATTCTCACTTTGACACCCGCAGCAATTCTTCGTGTGACTCTTATACTAATCATTTTTAAATATGGTTAATAACAATCGAACAACGAAACCCTGCTAAATGAATGATCAAACGAAGAAAGAACTACCCTGTGCTTTCCGAATCTGGATATTCAACACGCTTAAACAAAGCCGCCATTGGATAATTTCCTTAGCGTTTCTCACATATCTCACATATTCCAGAACCTGTTCCCTTAAGATATGTGTTCATATGTGGGCCTGCGTTCCTAGCAGCTGACTTTAAAAGGGTGCACACAACTTTCGGCTATTTTAGTTTTGTATTTACGGGCCACTTTTATAATTTGTGAAAGGATGATTAGAGAATAATGAAAGAAATGGACTGTATGTGAAAATAACCAGTCGCGGTGTAATTGAAGGAACCATTACAGCATCTTCCCTGAGCTCCCGAGGGAAGCCGTAATCTCAAACAATATACCCGAGGTCAGGGTTGAGATTTCTACCCGGGCTGTCCAAAGCACGAGTCAGTAATGGTAACCATTCATCCGTAGTTTTCTATGTATACACTATGTTAGTCTTCCAGTCTGAATAATAGGCCTATATCAACTCCACTGTATCCTCCTACACGTAGCTGTTATTTGAGTACTTAGGTGACCTATGTAAATCACGGAGTTTATCGTTGATAAACTATCGTAAATTGACAGTTTCCTTCACTCATTTTGGTGTGAAGTAGTTTCCTTCGCATTTCATTTCGAATACTTTTAATTTATTTTCTTCCCTCAATGTCAAAAAGCACGGCTCAGAACTGTAAAACACAGATGATTATATTATTGTTATATTTTGACAGTAAGTGTTTCACATACGAAACAGTCAAAACTTCATCAAGCCAGAACATCGTCTATCTAATTTTGTAGTTTGTCATTGCATCAGAATACTAACATAATTAACACTTTCAATGCCGGGTATTTAAATCCCCGAGGTGTTAAATTGCCAGGGATTTATTGAATGTCAAACAAGTAATGCGTCATCTTATAAATTATAAAATATAATTATATATAAAATGCACATATTTTTTCTAGTTGTCAGTTAGGTTTTAATAAAGATGTAAAATGTGTTTCCTGTAAGAACTTATTGTGTGCTTGGCCTATTTAAGGCAAAAGAGCAGAGTAAATTTAAATCGACTAAAGTCGACTCTGACAAATTAAAACGTAAACACTTAAACCGACCATGGTCGGCATTGGCAGTGAAAGTGTTATCTCTTCGAGGCAGCCTACCACTGTCTCCTTTCCAATCCCTCAGGACTCATTGCTCATTTTCGTTCAAATGCCAAACTAAACGCCACAGGGGCCTAACATTTTAAGATAGTACACAGCAAACTGGTGTAATTTTTACATTCTAAACTTCTAATCTAGCGGTGCCCTTTCCATGTTCCGACGAGACTGTGGGACCCCAACGAAGTATTTTCGTGGACAGTTGCAAAATTAAATGGAACCGTCAAATAGACAACTTGCCTTATTCCTTACTTTCTTATTCGTCATTTATTATAATTTTCCTCTATGATTTGACGCTATGTATTTATCCAATAGCAACTGCATCATTGTATTACTAAAAAATAATCCACATGCAATACCTTTGCATCGAAATAGAATACTAGTTCCAAGACTTATTATCCGCATACTGTTGCTTGTCATTCAAACCATTTCAAGAAGGAAAGATTCTTCCTGCCTATCTCCTCCACTTTCGACATCAAGGTGTCACAAAAATTCTTATAAAGCGCTGTCACATAAGTGACAAATGCAACTCAGACCAGGGTATTAATATACTAGCCAACAGACGAACACATAGAGACAAACACAAGTGTGTTGACGTGGTTTAAATATATCCGTCACAGCAGAGCT
Source organism: Reticulitermes speratus (assembly GCA_021186555.1). Taxonomy (NCBI): domain Eukaryota; kingdom Metazoa; phylum Arthropoda; class Insecta; order Blattodea; family Rhinotermitidae; genus Reticulitermes; species Reticulitermes speratus. Next base: position 16,429,933 of record JAJKFL010000001.1, read on the forward strand.
TCATTTTGCGCACCCCCCCCTCCCCCCATATTCCATTTTATTCGTGTTCCGATTCTTGCTGAAAGTTCCGTGCCCCGTGACAGTCGCTGGCTAACACACGTTTTTGGTTCTGTGTGCAGATGTGTATTGCAGAGATTGCAGCACTGAGGAGCTTATTTGGACCTAAGAAGAATGCCGTAACAGTAGGATGGGAGAAATTGCATTGTTAGGAGCTTTACAACTAAAACTTAACACAAATTTGTTGTTAGGAATATGAAATGATGGCGTATCAAATGGCAGACATGTAGCGTGCATGGCAAAAGCGATAAATACATAAGTGGTTTTAGTAGAAGGACAGGTGTCAAAGTCGTATTTAGGGGACGTAGGTACAGATTGGGCCGATCCAGTGGCCGTGCGGTCTAAGGCGTGGGTCTGCGGCCGCTCGCTTGCTAGGATCGTGGGTTCGAATCCCACCGGGGGCATGGATGTTTGTCTCTTGTGAGTGTTGTGTGTTGTTGTCAGGTAGAGGCCTCTGCGACGAGCCGATCCCTCGTCCAGAGGAGTCCTACCGACTGTGGTGTGTCTCTCAGTGTGATCAAAAGGAATTAGAAACCTCGACACTGAAACGGGAAACCGGAGTAGGTAGAAGAGGACAACTTTAAAAAAAAAAAAAAGAGTACAGGTTGGAAGATAATATTAAAATATAACCTAAGAAATTAGGGTGTTACGGCATGAACCCAATTTAAAGTGGTTGGGAGTATGGTCCACTGGCAGGCTGTAATGAATGGTGTTGAAATTTTGGGTTCCGTAAAAGGCGGGGAAAGTCTTTAATATCTGAGCGATTCTAGGTTTCTAGTTCTTTAACATAAATAATTTGCTTCAAATTGATCTTACTTCGCATAATACTATTAAATAATAATTCAGCTCTGAGAAGTTAGGAGACTAGGAAGGAAATGCAATAAATACAGTCCGTAAGGAATCTCAACTTTTTATCGGTTCTTGTGTAATTCCTTTCCGTCATCGTTTGTGTAAATTTCTCCACTGTATTTTGTATACGACCTTGTTACCTTTCCTGTTTTTCGTATAACTATAATAATAGTAAATTACGTGTAAGTTAGTTTGCGCCTTCATGTAACTTGATTGCTTTATCCCCGATACTGAGGGAACACGGATGGTGTCTCAAAGTACAGTTCTTTCCACGAATGACGTTTTAACTGTACACCACCCGAACATAATTTACACAGGTTAAAATACGCCTTGATGTTCGACACGCATTATAATGTAAAGCCAAGGAATATATGCGTAGGGCTTTCCTTATTTTTATGCACAAATGCGTGTCAGGACTATGTAATTCCGATTGCTAACGCAAGACGGAAAATTTCACTAATTGTACAAGCTCCGGCTGTGATGGATGGCAATGAACAGAGTTGTGAATAAATAGCGAATGCCAGCGAATAGTATTTAGTCCTCTGAAATTATTAAGGAGATGTAAGCACAACAGGTCACAGTAAATTCACGTACGTACATATTGTCTACGACAGTCAAGCGAAAATCAGGAAAATGCATTTACAGAATCATAATTATATCGATCCCGGTGGCCGCGCGGCCTACGGCGTAGGTCTGCGGTCCCTCGCTTGCTGGGATTGAGGGTTCGAATACCACCGGAGGCATGGCTGTCTCTCTGTTGTCCGTGTTGTGTGTTGCCAGGTAAAGTTCCCTGCGGCAGGCTGATCCCTCGTCCGAAAGAGTCCTACCGAATGTGTCACTGAGTGTGATCAGGTGCAATAATAACCCTGTGCACCCGCACTGAGTAGGTAGAAGTTGTCAGACCAAGAAAGAAGTGTAGAAAGATCATAATGATCACCAAACATATTCGATTAGAGGTTAATTTCTTTTTCATATTTGGGAGGCCCAGGCTTATTTTCTCTGTCTGGGTATCGCTGACTCTAACTGAAATTTTTCTTTGTTTTCTTCAGTCACTTTACGAAAATTCTGGGATAGAATGCCTGTCTGAAATAGGCCACAGCAGCTTCTTCCACTTATTTTGCAATTTGTTATTAATTAATCTCTTACAATTTGATGCTTCGTGATCTCAATTATTGAAAGCTTCTTAAAATCAACAGTCAACCTAAATAAATACGAAGTAAATATACATGTGTAAATTAGTAACTGGACATGCTGAGGTAGTTTTGCACTACTTGTCGACATAAGATATTTTGATCTCGTTCTACGCATTTTTATTAATGGAAAATATTGATAAAATGTTTGGTAAAATTACCAATACACTTGTCTGTGTAATGTTTTTGAGTGCACGCATATTGCATTTTTAGAAGACCACCTATTTCTTGCGTTATTGTTATTATTTGTCGCCTAAATGTGTGTAGCGTGTTGTGTTGTATCTGTGTTTACTGGCGTTGTCTCTGCGGAATTCTGAGGTATGATGCCCTATTCTGTTGTCACGAGAGTTAAGAAACAGTACAGTTCAATAATAACTAATTTCTATATTTTATTCAAATTTTATTCAAGAACAGGAAGAGAATCCGTCCTCCAATACAGAGTTACTTTACGTTGCGGATAATCGTAAATAATATACATTGCTGAAAAATGTTGTTAATGCAAATTAAGATTAAGAAATATAGTCTTCCACTTCGTACAATGTTCACCGCACTGGAAAGTGTGTTTAATAATTTTGTAGATACAATATTTTATGCAGCGTATTTTAAGCACAAATACTTAGTACGATGGGCAGCTTCCGAGATATAGGTCAAGTTCGCTTTCTGCTTAGTGTTAAATAGAGTGTATATCTACATATAAGCCAATATATGTTTCAAGAGTACGAACTTAAATTAAATTGAATGCTAGCTCGTCTTACGGTGCTAAATTCAGATGAAACGTTCTCGTAAGTTACAACTGAAGATATGCACTAAGCGCCGCATTCGGTAATTTAGCAATACGAAACACTGTGACGTGATCTCTGTGATTGTTCCTCCATTTCGGCCTGTCCGCCAGACTTTAAGTTAGTGACTTCATACTTTCCCTCTATTTTGAACTTTATGGTTCTTATCCTGCTTTATGGAGACAAAAACAGGAAAATAAATTCCAGAAGGAATTAAAGAAGCAGAAGACAATAGGAAAGGGACTGTGGGACATATCCATTTTCGTGGAATCGAGTGGTAGAGAAATAACGAGAATTTTCTTTATACGAAATCCCGTCAGAATTTCCCACCCATGGCAAATGTCATCTAGATGAAAGCATAGGACATTCCTGTGAAAACTGTAACGTCACTCTCTCGCATATGACCTTCTTTATACTCGCCATTGACTTCATTCTTTCCTACACCTCAGGATTTCTTATTTTTTTACATACATCGTCGTCCACCTCTTTAATCTGTAACCTTCTCCTCCATATTGTTTCAGTTTCTCCAATTTCTCGCCCATTCTGCAGATTTTGCATAGGTTCATCTCTCTTCCTATATCCACTTTCTTTTGTCCAAATTTGTTCATGGTTTGATCGATGCAAGTAAATAAACTCGAATAATCAGTTTAACGTTCAAGAGCCCCGCCTTATCTTCTCTCTTCTTTTCTTTTTACCCTCACATACATTCCTTATCAAAACACTCTGTTTTACTGTTCTTATCTCTTTCCACCTACGCCGTTTCTACAGTATATGTTCCTTTTTCTTATTTCAGCTAGTTTATCGACGTTATTTTTTTCCTTTCTTACTTTCAGTCTGTCCCAAATTGTTTGTTTCTCTCTTTTGTTCTGTGATTTCTATTTCTGCCTCCTTCTAACCCAATTTCGAGAACTGTCAACGTCATGCTCCAAAGCAGACACATTTTTTCTACACTTTTACTGCAGAAACTCAGTTTCTGCTGTGTCCTGGTCTTGTTGTTTACAGACTGGCGCCCTGTGCCGGCGGCATCGTTTAGCCATAAATGCGTAAACTTCTTTCTACTGCTGTACAAGAGCCTGTTGTAGGAGTGGTTGTTACGTTAGATTGCTGGTTTGTGTGACGCGCACTGAACTCGATGGGCAAGGCCCCATATTCAAACCAGAAACGTGTTTTAATAAATAGTCTTGCCATTATACTCTTTAATGTCTCGGTACCATAGACTGATAGTTGTGTCGTCTGCTGAAATTACATTTCTTATCACAAGGAGAGTGATTTGCTTCTCAGTATTCTAGGACAAGAATATGAACTACGTTCCCTCTTCTATATCTTCTTCAATTCTCATAATTTCGGCTATATCTCTTAGACAGAATATTTTTCATAGAATTTTTATAGACATGTGCAAGACTAACACAAGTGTAGCGCCATAGAAAATGTGAGAATTTTAAAATAATTTGAAATCCGAATTAATTTCATAAAATTTGCAGGGCATATTACATTCTGGGAATGCTTGCTACCATACAGTTAAACACGTTGTGTCTTTCCTTATGTAATCTGAAGAGCGGAGATTTAAAATGCATGAAGCTATCATTTTGCTTCACATGCTTCATGGGCTATCGCTGCCTCAATTGTAAAACAGTCTGGAAGATCTAGAGAAGAGGGAGCTGAGGATAATAATTGAACCTACACGTAAGAGGTGACCAGTAACAGAGAAAAGGAGAACCGGCAATATAGACGGTGTCATAACTTAACTGTTCACCGGCTATCATTATGGTGATGAAATCCCCGATTTTGAGAAATCGGACATGTAGAAATCTTGTTGGACATGAACAGACAATTAGCGAGGTTTAGGCTTGTAGGGGACGACGAAATAAAAAGGGACATAACCTATGAGAGGACTGCATAAGCTGGCAAAATATGTTGGGGTGTTGACTATTATAAATATGTAGTTGACCTTTTGGCTAATTAAAATTTAGGAACCTGCTTTACGTTTTACGAAAGCCGTCTGCAAGCGTTGCATTTGTATTTACTCCTTGGACTTAATTTAGGGCTACGTGCTAAGTGTTTGCCATCTTTTTGGAATATTCATGTGCCATGGATTAATGTTCCTTTCTTCGGGTTACAAAATGAAGGGGTCTTAAAATACGCAGAATATAATACTGAGTTACTTATCCTTTCCATTTTTGGTCAGATCGTAATATTGTAAACGTGTCTTCGGTCTGTATATAGTTTCTTTAAGTTAAGTAAATTTAAGGGAAATTTTAATGGCCTAGGTTATGTAGGATAAAATGAGAGGTCGGTGAGCGAGTAATAGACTTTGAAATGACGTGAGCTAATTTTAGGTAGGCCTGCAAACACCACATTTACCTGGAGGGACTGAGGAACATCAGGAATGTGGTCGGATCATGAAAAAGAATCAGTAACAACTCGACCATCGCAGTTGAAAAGGAGAGAGAAGCTGATGTACATAGGTGTGTCTGTTTTAAGAAACGAAGTACTTCGGCTATCATATGCTTGGAATATTGTATCGTCTGCTAAATAAGTTGAAACAGTCGAACAGTAGGACACGACAACAACGTAAAAATTACTCAACCTTAACTCGGTTTTAAATAAATTTCATTTATAGGCGTCTTCCGCAGTGGTGGTATTCTTCAGTAAATAAAGTAACTTACCAGTGCTAGATGCGTGTCAAAAGAGATTTTGGCCATGGGCGAAAAAGGAAGGAAGGCAAAGAAACTGCGGGGGTTTTTTCCCCTGTAAATAAAATTGGAACAAAGAGTGGTTTGAACCTTTGGTAGTGAGGGAATAAGAGACGAGAGCGATGTAAAGTCATCCACACAGAGACAGACGGAGTGCTTAGGCTCAGTCCTGTCCCGGGCGAGGCGCTAGTACCTGAGGCGTAAGACGTGGACATTGGCTGTGAAAACCACTTGATTTACATATCGTTACGGAAGGGTTCTCACTCTGTGATCCACTGTTCGCTTCAGACTAGTGTATATTACAAGCTTTTATATGAGGTCTTACACAAATAATGTCGATTAAGCCTGCAGAAATTATGTTCTTTAGAATTTCGTGACTAATTAGTGTTTATATAGCCGCTCCTATAAACAATTAAGGTAAGAACAATAGAAACAAAGGTAACATTCAATAAAGTACTATCGAGCTAGCAGCCACCTCAGGTGGTGTACTCGCCATTGAACAAACTCACGCGGCTGCTAGCCCGAGAATATTTTATTGAATTTAGTAGCCGTGAAAGATTTAAATTATAAAGGTAATTTGTGCTGAGGATAGAGAATCATTTTCTACAGTAGAATAAATATTCATAGAACTAATTTTTACTCACCTTTAGGCTTTGTTAAAGTGTTCAAATCAAGGAGAATGAGGGGCGGAGCATGTAGCATGCATGTAAGAAATGGCAAATGTGTGCAGCATTTCAGTCAACAAACCTTAAGGAAAGAAACCACGTGGGAGACTATGAGGCATACTTGGGATAATATTAAAGTTAACCCTAAATAAATAAATTTCGTGGTTGTTGATTAAATTTATTTCGTTTAGGGTAGGTCCAGAGGCATTCCTTTTTTACATATTAATAAAATTTCGACATTTATTAAAAGGTTGAGAATTTCTTAGCAAACTTTGGGATTTTTAGCTTATGAAAAATGCTTCTAACCCATGGGGTTTGTAGTTTAATGGACGCAAGTGTAACGATAACGCGAGGGCGCAGACTGACAACATAACAGACTCACAGAAATGCATTTGTAATAATTTGAAGGAAAGCACAAATCACAACAGTACAAGGAATTTATAATTATTGAATAGTAAGTTTAGAGAGAAATGACTAGAGTGCATGACACTTATGTCGACAATAACGTGCGCCAAATTATGTTATTTCATGTTTGTGTACATTCGAATGCATATCTACGTTACGGTAATGAACAGGATTCAAGGGTTGTCATTGACCGGTTATTGCGGATTTCAAAGAGGGTGCCGTCATTCGTGACGTCAAGGGTATCAGCGACACTGCTCGGTTTCGGTCTCTGACCGTGAGAGTGGTATACAAATATGTATATACAGTGGTATATACATACATATCTGTGTACATACACACACATATATATATACATACCTGTGGAACTGTGATTTGAGAAAGTAAATAAATTGAACTTGTTCCGGGTAGGTTGAAATGGCGACTTTCGTTGTGATTAACCTTATAGAAAGATGGGAGAATTAGATTTATTTAAGTGTTCAAAGCACACAGTAACAACATGCACCAAATCCGAATTTTGCCACAGTCTGCTTACGTAATTTACGTGATTCTCGCAGTAAACACGGTTTTTCTCTTCAGCAGCATTCAGCAATTAATCTTTGTAGCGAAGTCGGAGTTTGTTCAGTGTTGATATATAATTATGTTATTTGATATTTCGTATTTCTATTCGATATTAGTATCGAATGCTGGAATGAATGTAAAATCTTTATCGTGTTGTGTGTAGATGTATTAGGTCCTAAAACTGCCAAGTACCATCCGGTTAACACAGAGAGACTTGCCATTTTCCTTACAAAACGAACGAGTAAGACTGATTCATAGGCCATTGGAAGAATGGAAAGTAGAGAAATATTTTGTGCTCCGTGCTGGGTGTGTGTGTGTGTGTGTGTGTGTCAGCCAGCCTTTCAATTTAATTCCTGTCTGTGAGGTTTTCTTTTTGTAGCCAAAGAAGTAACCAAATCTTGCTACAGAGAAATTCTCTAGTTTCAAACTACAGAGAACTGGTAACTGAATTAAGTTTGAGTACTTTGACATCAGCCGAATGGAAGCATAAAGGTGACAGACAGGGTCTTCAGGAGACTGAGACATGGGAAGGAGCCGCAGCATGACGGATATGTGAGGCTGTGAAATGGCAGCGACAGTAATGCCGGGATGCACAGGCCAGAATTGATCGTGACCTTTGTGAAGTGACTTAGTTCCTTGGTCAACGAGGAACCAACACGAACTATTTGGACGTATTAACAAATAGTATTATCACACCGTTAAACACAGCTCTTTAATTGTAGGTAAATCTGAATATCCAAAAATATATAAGATTTATTAACACATAAGAGATTGTGTTTGACGGTGTGGTAGTACCATTTGTTAATACAGACAAAAAACGGGATGGAAAATATACAATATATTTGGCAGTAATTCATTTTCAGACCGTGCACTCTTTGCAATTGAAAGCAGTTCTGTTACGACTAACTAACTAACTCCATGGAGCAGAGTCCTTCTTGAGAAGCTAACAGGTCGTCAGCTAGTCAAGAAATTCCCCGCATTTTATGGAACCCGAAGGTTCATTACCGCATTCACAAGAGCCCGCCACCTGTCCCTATCCTGAGCCATATCAATCGAGTCCATGCCCCCATCCCACTTCTTAAAGATCCGTTTTAATATTATCCTCCCATCTATGCCTGGGTCTTCCAAGTGGTCTCCTTCCCTCAGGTCTCCCTACCAAAATCCTGTATGCACCTCTCATTCTGTTGCATCATAATACACTTAACTGTAGTATGTTATATTTACTTAGGCTGCATAATTTTTTCTGCACGTGTTTCGATCTTAAGAATCATGATCAGGGAGAACATTTAGTAATATCAAGAACGGCACAAGTCGAAGACGTTTTTGTAAAAAATCTTTAGGCGTCTTTCTTGTTGATATTAAATGTTTTCCCTGATGATCATCTTTAAGACCGAAACTTGTAGGAGACGACTATAGTGTAAATGAATGTCGCACTGATTTCAGTAATGGTTTAAAATTTCTTACTGACATGTATCATATTTTAAATTTCTAATTCCTTCATATTACCAAAATATCATGCGTAAGTACATATGTGTGTGTGTGTGTGTCTGTGAGAGAGAGAGAGGGAGGGAGAGAGAAAGACAGGAACAAAACCTTATCCTGTCACACTGTTAGTTCTGCAAACAACACATAAAAATAAGTGTGATTTTTGTCACTAATTCTCAGTTTTCCCTATGGTTTCTAACTTAAATTCTTTCATTGGTAACCTGTCACTGGTATATCTTGTCCAAACATTACTATTGTTTCCTCCTGCTCGTGAATTATTTCTTGTATCTTTACAAATGAAGTCTTCTAAGGAAAAAGAAGTGATCTCCTCAGAATGACACTTAAGTGCTTAATTAGTTGACCCCCCTTAATTTAATCTAAAGCTACTATCCTGAGATTCCTACAAAATATAATATTACCTGGACCTAAATACAGTTGTGAAGTTGCATAATGACTGTGGACGTAAAGCTGTACACTTTCTAAACCTCAGAACTCTTTAGTAATTACGTTCCCGTTGCTCTTCAACAAGGGCAAGATTCCTCCATACTAACTGGATAGAAATGTGGACAGTTCTGTTGTGGCAAGGAGAAATGGCCCACGAACTGAACGTATCCTAGTGTTGCTCTTTTCGTTAAATTCTATGTACAGTAATGTTTATATATCTGACTCGTAAGCATGCTTTATGCTAGTTTTAAATCTGACATTTCAATTATCTCCGTAACATACACCAAACGGACTGTTTGTTACATTCACCCGCTTCATAAACATTACGTGTACTTTACATTTTTACAAGGCTTCAAACATTAGCCTTGCAGTCTCTACAGAAATTATCTGTGTGCACCAAATCTGTGTGTTAATAGTGTTTTGAAGACTGTAATTTATTTTCAGGGTTCTGCGTAAAAATTCGTCATGTTAATTCTGTACTAAAATCTAGGATTACATAAAAGCAGAAAGTTCTTAACCAAAAATTTATAAACATAAACTTTACATTGTGGCGTTTTTAAGCATTGTTATCACAGAAAAATTACCTTGTTAATAGATGAAAAAAAATTTTATTCTATGGTTCGACAGCCCTATATGGGCCTGGGCCTCCTCTTTTCGTCGAGGTTTCATGATCACACACATTAGACACACCACAGTCGGTAGGATTCCTCTGGACGAGGGACCAGCTCGTAGATGCAAAATTAAAAACTGGAAATAGAGGTACAAAAACAATGCTGACTGAGCGAACTCCATTAAGGAGGAGAGGTCCGCATTGGACTTTAGTGCCATCTAAGAAGAAGAAGAAAAAAAAGTTGATAAAATAACTTGAATTTTGGTGTTTCGTATTTACGAGTAATAGTTTTGGTTCTCCAGTTATTGTTCAAGAAAATGGCTAAAAATAATATAGTACAAGATACACACATATTCTGTCTTCTTCAACTAAAGATATTTGAGAATATTTTCCCTTCATTCTCTGCTGCACAGTGCCTATAAAATTTCAGGTTATCCACGTACAGTATGACACCTGGCCACAAGAATGGTCTTATTTAAAGCGACGATATTAGAAACAGACTCTGACATGCATTTCGAATTAGAGTCTGTCTCTAATATCGTCTCTAAAAATAAGACTATATATGTGTGTGCTTGCGCGCGCGCGCGCATGTGTGCGTGCGTGAGTGTGTGTGTGCCTGAGTGGGAAGCAGGCTGGGAGCTATTATCAAGACAGTAAGTTGGCAGGAATAACACAAACCCTCTTTTAACCTGTCATAAATAATTCATAACACATGCAGTTAAATAACTGCTTCGCATTCTGATAGTATAGAACAACATAAACAGTTCTCAAAATTCTGAGATTATATGGCTACGTAGTGTGTTTAAGTTTATTTCCCACTCAGTTCCTCCCTTTAACTTGTTCCTTTGATAGTTAGTTCTACCTAACACTTTAGAGCACTGCTTCCCAAACTTTTTCCTTCATTACCCAAAACCGCTTATCAGAAATTCCTTTTTACCCAATGTAAGTAAAACACTAACTGCACAGAAAACATATTTGACAAGTGAAGAGAGATCGGTAAAAAATAGGTAGCAAACAATATGTTTGATGCAATGTCTTTATTTTAAACATGTCTAAACATTTTAGCAGCCACAAAAAATGTGGTAATTATTCACCATGAATACTTCATCACCCTGGTCCCAGATAATGAGTATAATGCCACTGCTCCATCTTATTTACTAGTTCCTAATAACAAACGTATGGCGTATTTATTAAATAGCAAACAAATACGTACTTGTTAGAATGTTTTAGAGTATCGGTGCACACTGACTGATCACTTTCTTCAGAGTACTTCTTCTTCTACACTTTTACGGTAAATTTTAATCGTATTCCGAGGTGTGTCGTTACCCAAAGACAAACCACTTTTACCCAATTTTGGGTAATTTACCCAGGTTTGGGAAGCACTGCTTTAGAGGTACAGTTTTCTTCCTTTGGAAACCCACTTTCTAATTTTTTCCTCACAACACGTTTTTAAGGCGTGATGTATGAAACAGGAAACGCTTTGCTATTTCTCATCATCCCGTAGCTTTGAAATATGTTTTCTCTTCAATATTGTTCGTATTTCACTAATTCCGTGAAGCAGATTCCTCCTTGGGACCTGATAATCCCTCAGCTCTTCAACAAATTGTGTTCACAAAACCCCTCACTGGCACTGTCTTCAAACACATCTTTCAAATTTTGAATGTACTCTTTATCTGTAACGTCAGTACTTTAATATATATATATATATATATATAATATATATATATATATAACATATATAATACATTCCATTCTTGTTGATTTTATCACCATAATTAGGCTTGGAAACATACTCAAATTAAATTCAGGGAATGCCTTGAACCATTCGATCCAGAATCTTTTGTCTTTCTCAGTGCTATTTGAAAAGCAAATATTGAAATATGCCGCACTGTAATTGTGCCTGCTTTTGTACGTGAACGTGGAAGTTGGTCCGTTACCTTAATGGAAACATATATGTTTACGATGTTCGAGAATACGACGCTGAGGAAGACATTTGGGCCTAAGAGGGAGAAAGTAACAGGAGGTTGGAAGGCAGAGGCATAAATAAAACAGTATAGGAGTTTCCGGGGATCGAATCCGGTGGGGGCGATTCTTTCCGAACTCGTCCAGACCGATCCTGGGGCCCAACCAGCCTCTCGTAATATGGGTACCGGATCTCTTTCCCGCGGGGTAAAGCGGCCGGGGCGTGGTGTTGATCACCCACCCCCATCTAGCGCCGAGGTTAAAGAAAGAGTAGAGTTATACCTCTACTCCACCTCTGGGCCTTCATGGCTCGTTCTAAGGTGAACTTTACCTTTATAGAAATTTGTAAGTTTGGATTCGTCTTACTCAGTATACGGACCAATGGTGGGCTCTTATTATCACGGTAAAGAAGCTCGGTGTTCCATACTGTGCGGAGGATTTCTTGACTGAGGACCCAGTAGCTTCTCAAGAGTTGTTTCTCTTTATGGTGGTGTTAATTTAGGTGGAGCTGGGTTCAAACTGCATCCCTGTTTGCCAGACTTGTTCATTAATACGACAGTTAACTACAATAATACCAGTAAACAGTGGTCCAGGTAAGCATTGTACACATAATACACCAAAAAAATCAAGTAACCTATAAGATTTAAGGTTCTCACAGCGGTGTTGCTGAAGATACAACTCCTGTGGGATCGTATGCCGTGTCTGATGCCAAACAGCAGATTTCAACTTCAGAATTGTTGTTTCTAGCAGTTACAAAGTGTTGACACACAACATATTTACCAGTCCACACGGCGTAACATCCCAGAAGTCTTAAATCTTCAACAACGTACCTTCCTCATTTCCTCATCTGTTGACTTTCCTCTCTACCCTCCCCGAAAAAGTTATGTGTTCTCTGATCGTTGAAACACACGGCCATTTTGTTGCAGACGGAAGCAGCAGACATTAAGATTACCTGAAAGGAAAAGGGTATCTGTTGAACAAAAAGTCGCCTAAATTTGTCCTTTAACTGCTTCTGAACTTGTAACGAGCTCATGCACGCTAGTTGCCACTGTTTGGTTCCGTGACTGAATGAATGAAATACCTGAGAACCTGACACAGTTCACTCCAATTTAATCCAGTATAGCACTGTAGCTGCTGTAAGATTTAGTGGTACACTTAGAGCGATTGCCGTGGCAGCCCCCCCCCCCCATGCCACAACCTACGGCTGTAGATTGGTAGGGTCATAGGGGGAAGATTATTCAACTCACGGAGTTCTCGGCACCTCAGACCATCTCACTTGACTGAATTTCCCCTGGTTCACCTTCTGCTCATGCACTTCCCTTTTGACTCTTGCTTTACCAAATAGAATTCTTACAATGTAGCCAGAATTAGTGCAGACACGTGAAGTATAGTTGTTCTGATCTCGGCAGCCTTCATGCTCTTTTAGGCGTGCTGTTTAACAACACTGTAAACTGCTACGTTTATATAGCGTAGGTGACAGACGCATTCGCCTAACTGTTGTTGCCTTGTAAACGCAAAAATAGGTCCCTTTGTATTGGTGACGTACATACGTCGCTATCAACAATACGATAAATATTTGAAAGCGTTGCCTTGTAAAAGCAGGAATGCATTTTCTTTATTTTTCCGCTGCATAGGTAGCTGGTAACAATATGAAACACACTCGGGTCTTCATGTAAAGTGCCCGATATTTTTGTCCGATTTTAAACAAATTTGTATTTTCTCGACAAATTTTCATAAAAGTCCTAAATATTAAATGTGACATAAATCCGTCCAGTAGAAGTCGCGCTGATGCATGCGGACAGACGGACGTAAGATCGGACGGATATGAAGGTAATAGGCCCAATTCTTGAAATGCAGCGCACCTAGCAAATAAGTGGGGCAGTGGTAGACTGATATCGAAAGGGGGAAACCTGAGCCAGGGCCACTTTTTCTACCAAAATTCCCACGTAGATTGGCCGAAGGTTGAAACCGCGCTTTCGAGGACAGAGACCGGCGGCTAACATCTCAGCCTGTAACCCTTGTTGTTGCTATTTTTATGGAAATTTTAAACGTATAAATTTGACCAGTACCGTTCACGTAAATCGGATGTTATTAAGACTGTAAGTACAAACCAATAAAATGCAAATGGAGGCTTCTAGGCTTTAAGTCACATGGCTGCAGTCAAATATAGACACAACAGATGCCGCGGTACATTAGTGTTCACAAACTGCGTCTCTCTCTTTTTTATCGGTGATAAATACAGTATTTACTAACTAATTAGACTGATTTCAGTTGGATGAATGAAGAAATTCTCTTGTATCACCAATAAACATTAAATCCAAAGTTATATTTTCCTACGCAGACCAAAAGAACTCCATCGGAAAGTATACACACTGAAATTTGGAGATCACTTCATAATTTCGCCCTGCCTCATGTTGTCTGCATGTGTGTAACCATCGGAATACAGGAACTAGTTGGCATTTATTGTTGTTTTTCATTTTTCTTCTTGAGAGAATAAGGCAGAAGCATGCAACGAAATAAATTCATGCGATATTAATACAAGTACATTTCCTCAAGACACAAACATAAAATTGCAACAGATTAGTATCCAATTGTTTACATTTATTTAATGATATTGTGAATTGCTTAAAGACTGACAGACACTAACAAACAGCGTGGAGAAAATTCCGTCTTGAGAAGATGATGGCCACCAAGATGGTCAAGTAATTCACCACGTTGTATTGAACCGAAATCTTTATTGCCGTGTTCACAGTAAATCGCCTCTGCACGCCCCCTCGCCCAGCCTCGTGTAGTCCACACAGTCACGCCTTACTTGCCTAAACATTTTAATATTACCTTTCAATCTGTGCCTACGTCTCCAACGTCCTCTTCCCTTCAGGGTTTACAGCTAAAATATTTTTGCTTTCTTATCGCTCGTGTGCATATTTAATAAACAGCCCATCTCGTCTGGAGTTTAATAATCCAAATCACGTGTACGTAACAGTACAAAGGCTGAAAACCTTTACTGTGCATTTGGTATAAGAATTCTTCTTTGACCGCGTGATCCTTGAAGATGGGACCTAAGGTTGTCCCGACCGTCGGTAACTAGCTACCAATCTACGCTGCGTAACATCCTAGAAGAAGGAAGATCTTATTTACACCGCGGCGAAAGCCTGAAGTCACGCATAGTTTCTTCCACATTGGATTCCATTGAAATGATAATCGTACTATTACATGAACACCGAAATTTAATGTTCCGCTATAAACCTCATGAGTTTACGCAGCGTCGCAAGATGACGTCATCATAGACACGAGCGCTTGATGCTGCGAGATGCAGGCACTGACGTTATACTTTGTAGAAGCTTTTAGAATCTGCGCGTTCCTGGCAGTAAGAAATGAAGTTACAAAGCCGCCATGCTGCATTAGACGTTTGAGGTCACAGCAGGAGGGGAAAATTATTCAACTTGCAAGTCAAGCAGAGTGGTACTGTGGAACAGCCGCCACCCCCCTGGGACAACGCGCCCAGAGAACACTGGCCAGGGGCTTCTAAACTGCCTAATCACTCCACAGATGTAATTTTTAATTATGATGCATTAAACTTTCCATGATGGACACTCTCCATTGTGTCTTCCGTTTGTAGCACTGCGACAAGAAGTGTGAACGCTATGGACTTTTCGGAGGAACCTAAATTCTGTCCAGTCGACCCTGAAAATAATTCACCAAAACATTATTCCAATCGATATTTCTCCACACGGTGCCGATGCAACTCTATCCAAAATACGATGCTGCTATACATGTCGATAGTTTTTAAATTTGAACTGGGCTTCATTTTTGGAAAACAGTCATGTTGTCAAAATTAGATCCTGCTGTTAACTTTTCGCTTATACTTCGTAATACCTAAGACGTAGCTGAAAATCGGCAAATTCCTCTGTTTGGTGGAAGTCCTTGGTGACTTTTTCGTACTTGTTTCAATTCGTGTCCGTGAGGTTGGTTACCCTGAGACGATTTTATTGTTGTTCGTCATTCCGGCCCTGCCATGGCTCAGGCGGCTAGTCGCCGGCCTCTGACTGCAAACATCCGTGTTAGGTCTCAGGCTAATCCATGTGAGGTTTGTGGTAGAGAAAGTGGCAAAGGGATATTTTTATTCTTGGGCCTTGTTGAGAACAAACGTTTTAATTTTATCACCAGTCACCAAGAAGATGAGTTTTCTGAACAACATTTATTTTCTTTTCAAACTGCATATCACCCACGTTCTTGACAGAAATGAAACATATGCCAATAATATTTGTACGGAGACCGCAAAATAACTCAAAATCAAATATTATATGGCTCAAAACTGCGGCACGTAATGCAACGTACTGTAGCTCACTAATGTCGCCTGATGTTGCATAAAAGCGTCAGGCCATATAACGGAGCGGGTTTGTGCTGTAATTCTGCGTCATTCAGATGTGTGAGGAAATAACAGGAGTTCAATAGGACAATATACCGCGGCAGGTAGAAAAACACGGGACAGACGAGCAGTATGTTAAATCAGTTTGCCTGAGGATGGGGACGGAGCTAGTCCCCGAAACGTTGTATTCAAACGAGTTGACGCGGCTTTGCGCCCGAGAAGACTATATTGAATATACCATCTGTTTATAAAAGTCCTCAAGATAGACGCACCGTGAAATATTTAAATTTCACTTAACTATAACCATGGCATTTGTTATCAACGAAATGTATTTAATTTATACCTACAGTAAAATCCTTGTAAGAATTGTTATCACGTACTTCATCCAGAGTAGTCTAAAGCAAGGAAACGCCTTGTCCATTGCTTTCCTATTCTGCCCAATAGGAAGACACAAGAAAATCAAGCGATGTGCGAATTTAAATGGACATTTCCTCATGTGCTGTATGTTTATAATTACAAAAGACTGGACGAAAATAACCTTCTCCTTCTGCTCTTCAAAGCTTAAGCGCATGTCTCTTCACAATTCTTAGCCATCTTCTAAGAGTGTAAATCTAGCTCCTTACCAGTTCGCTTCGAATTAAAAGCAAGATGTTTATACTCATTAATATGTTCCTTCTTGCCGTAGTTAATGGTGATAGTAATGAATTATAAATTGCAATGGGTGTGGGATAATTCTGTCATAGCTTGTTCAAGGTACAATAACACCAAAAACTGTTCAACATAAAATTAATTATGTTGTTTATAATTCCATTCATTCTGTAGTCTGTCTTACGACAGGTCCATAGCCATTTCCACACGCGAGTTCTCCACAGACGCGATTTAGTGTTTCCTCTTCCAATTTCCAATATCATCTCTTTTCCATAAAGTCATCCAGTAGCTGCTTGCGTCTTCTTCCTCGTCTTCTTGTCACTTCTATCCTTCCCTCTATTTTCCTTCAATAACTGTTTTAGAAGGCAGTTCGTACTCAAGATGTGACCAATCCAATTAGCCGTCCTTCTTTCTATTCTTATTAGGATATTCCTCTCCTCCTTGTCTCTATATAATACTTCTTCATTTCTCACACGATCGGTCCAGCTGATCTTCTCCATTCTTCTCCAGCACCACATTTCAAAACGTTCTAGGTATTTCTGATCTACTTTCCGAAATGTCCAAATTTCAGTACCATACAAAGCTATGCTTCAAATGTAGCACTTTACTAGTTTCTTTCTTAAATATAAGTCCAATTTGCTGACAAAAAGAGCCTTCTTCTCGTTGAATGCTGCTTTCATCATGGCAATCCTAAACTTAATTTCACGTGTACATCTTTTATCATTTGTTATCATTCATTAGAATCATTACAGTTACCATGATGTCACTTCCCCTAAAAATATTACTTCAAAGAACAAATATGTATCTTCAACAATTATTATCTTTAATATTCCGGGATTATATTTTTCACAACTCACGCTTTCGGATAGACGCCATATTGGCATTAGATGAGAGGGATTTAAAAATTCCGAGAAAGGAATGGGTTGGAATGTCAATTTGTATTGTATGGCATCGATTGCATTGGCTAAATCATGGGAGCGATAGACACAAACGTCTAGTTACTTCATGTGATATACGAAAAGGAACCTTATCAGATCCGAACTCTAGAAGGTAACGGTGTCGAAATCAAATGCGCTCTGGTTTTCAGGGTATCTACTGCACCATAACAAGGACATTGTTTTGGTCTATAAAGGAGGCAGTACAGGAAGTTTCGTTGTGGTCAAGCCATGCTGGGGTGGCAGTTGGGGGATGAGTGTCCGACAAGGGGGCTGTAACAACAAGGGCGTTGTAGATGTAGGTGTGCATGCATTCTGGGGGATGAGTTGAAAATTAGGTGAAAATTACAAGTGAAATTGGGTGAAATTTTCGGAGATAAAAATAGGTAAGCTTCTGGACTCTAGGGTTCTTTCCACCGTTTGAAAGGATCTTCTGATCTGCTTTGCTTCCATTAGGATATTTTATAAGGTTTAAAAGTATTCAGACAAGAAAATAAGTTAGATGTACGGAACACCTAATTTTAGTACTAACTTTAGTTTATATTTATAGTGGCTTTTTAACAGTTACCTTTTCACAAGGCAGTTCGTACTAAACATATGTAATTATGTTAAAGTATCATGATAATTATGACAATTTATAGGAAATCCATGTCAAGTTGCGAGATTTGAGGGCTGTCGTAGCGGTACTGCCATCAAATGTGAATTGTTTTGCCGAAGTCACCGTTATTTTCAACGTAAAAGCAAATTATAAATTGCGTAACCCTATATCTGAAATAAAAGCAGAAATTGGCAATAATGTAAATAAAGGTAAAACCGCAGACGCTTAACGTCCGCATCTCTGTGTGTCATTCCTACGTTAGAACAGCTGTATTTTGTCGCTTTTGCTACAACTCCACTTAAGTTAGCGTGGCTGTAGGACACTTGAACGTTTCCAGCACTCTGTTGACCGTGTTAAGTGTGTTGCTCCTGACAGGTCGTGACCTCTTTCACACCAGTCTAACTCCCTTTCTTTACACGTGACTGCGATCTGAAAGAAGCCAGACACTGAACCATAGAAATGTAGTACTACAAAAAGAATATAGATAAACAATCTTACAATACATTGTGAAATACCGTTTCATTCCATTCCACAAGCTTTTTTCTTCACACCATTGTAGCCTATGAGAATTCAAACTATCTCACTATTTCACTATGACAGTTTTCTTGTGAGACCCATTGTATAACATATGAAACGTCATATACCTGAGTAGTTTATATACCAGTGTTGTTTCTTCGCAATATTTCTCACCCAGTTTGAGCGTTTTCCGTATTCTTGTTTTGTTTTGGAAGTCGAGACAATCTTTCCTTATGTTCTTTGTGAGATCGAAACACATTATGATGTTCAAGACCACTGTAACTCGGTGTCCTCTCAAAAAGAATGGATATATAGACGAAACAAAGAAGTTTTTAAATGCGTCAAAGCAAAAGGTAATTTAAACTTTTGAAGCCTGAAATTGATTTAAGTAATATTTAAATTTGAATGCATGGCTTGATATTCCCACAGTGTTGTAGACGACGATTCAAGTCTTCTGGGATATGATTCCTTGAAGATTTGCAAAAAGTTACTGATGTTTCAGAGGAACCTTAGACCGCTTGTATTCTGAAGATGGAGCAAAAATTTTCCCTAAGTCGTCTGTGAATATCTTAATAATCCACATGGCATCACATTCCCAAAGGTTTGAATTTTTAAAACTGCTGTTCGTATCTCACACAAAACACTGCGTCATCATTAAAGAGAACAATCAGTTCTGTACATCAAAATAATTTATGTTTGTTTAGAAAAATGCATTAAATCCGTACATGTATATTGGGTGTAAAATACAGTGTTTTAAATGTTAAAGTCCTTGGTACATATGGTTAACGCTCTGCTTTAAAGAATCAACCCCTAACCAATGCCATGTGTTCTGTGATCCCTACATATCCTTAGCTCTTAATTAAAGGGAACGAAGTCTTTTTTTAAAGGTATGTGGTCAAGAAATTACTAGGCTTCTGTGCCTGCAGATATTTGTAACATCCAGCCGATGCATTCTATCATGACCTCGATTCAATCAGCAAACGCACTTACACCTTATTACTTTAAGATGCTAAAACGCTTGTGAGCTTGTACATCTTAGAAGCTGTCACTTCTCTCGTTGACCAATTTACGCATCTTCTTCGTGTTTTATTCTATTAGATGTAAATATTGGTCTCAACACACTGTTTACAAGCACCCATTTTCTGTGGGTTTGGAAGCATTTTGACTTCCAGAAAAAAACACTTAAAATTATAATTCTTCTCCCTCTCCTTTATTTCTCTCTTACCTAAAAATGTAGGAGAGAGCTACAGCTAGAAATAAAGGGTTGCGGGAATTCCTGGAAATTAGTATTCTTAAATTCTTAGTGATTGTAAAATGTTAATTTGTTAGCTTTGCAATCAAGTGTTTAAATTTTGTGCGATAATTTAATTATTTATTAGCCTCTTGCAGCTCAAATTCCTTTCACAAAGATATTAGTTATTAGTATGAGATCGCTAGGCTGTCTCTGCGTGCGCTCCTCCCGACTTTCAACTTTAGAATAAACAGAACGATTTTGATGAAATTTGGTATAGACGTTACTGTCTTGTGGTTTACCTCAACGTCGAAACTCTTAATTTATTCAATTTAGTACTAACAACATAGTACAATCGCGAACACGGAGATGGAAGCGTCACTTGCTCCTCTTACTCTAGAGTTATGAAGTGGTGTACCTTTTGTTAATAGACCTCCTAAAACATGCAGATTTTAATGAACTTTGTATATTGTAATACAACAAAATGACGGTTGCTTGGAATCTCGTTTTACTACCTTTCAGTTTGATTCAACACTTAGTAAACAGAAGGAACGTGGAATTAGGCAAGGGAACTCTTCCCATAGCAGAAGTAATTAATTCTTGATACCAGAATAAAGGCTGTTTTTTAATTCATTTTCACTCGGATGATCAAGAATTTCTTTTTCTTCAGGAATTTGTTTATTCATTATAGTGTCAAAAAAATCCAACGCTTCAGCACTATGTTGATCGTCTTTAACCCAGTTTACATATAACACCGGTTGTCTAATACGAATTAATACAATTCCATATTATTCTGTATTTACCAAACAATTGAGTGTGATTGACTAAAGATCACTATTTTGTTTACAACAGCCTGCTGCTTCAAAATATCTTGAGAGAGATGTGCAGGCGTCCTGCTTTAGAACGTACAGTTTCGCTCAGCTATTATCTTGTTATTTTTGTACATATAGACATAGATCGCACCCTGTGGAGAACTGGCTTTTGAAGAGGCTACGTACGTGTCGTAAGACAGACTACAGAATGAATGAGACATAGAACTTTTAAAGCCATTTTTGTCTCTAGGTTCTCTAACGTTTCATACCATCTGCAGGAATAAAGTGAAGAGCAAACTGCTAGTTGTGAATAAAATATTTCTTTTATTTCATCTTAATGCATGCAGTAATACCAAATTTTTAAGCCAGAAATGTTTTGAATATGTAATTTTATATGTGGTGCACTTAAATTGTCCAGCAGAAGAAGTTCTGTAGAGTTGCCAAAGTCTGAAAGAAGAAGAAGAGATCAAGTTCAAATCTGAGGAATGCTTCATACAGCTTCAAGTAGCTGGTTTTAACTCGAGCACTTTACTTGATAGACACCTGTTCTATCTAGAACCAGAAACCTCAGTTCGCAGAGTGTGTACAAAGTGAGTGGAGGTAGCAGGGAAGCATGTCGGTGCACTGCCGACCGCTGTCCGTGTTTCAAGTGGCGGTCATTCAAGTTGCCATGACAACATTACAGTTTCCCTCAACTGTGAAAACTTGACATTCTAGGACCCGTACGTTGATACAGCCGTGTGCAAGTGAAACGAAACTATCCGTAAGAAATAAGAACACAGCCAGTATCGTAGCCTAAAAATAGACACCTGATGACCCAGTTACACACAAATATATTTCATAGTTTTATTTTCACTGATGAAATACATTGGATTCGTGTGTCGTCATAAGCAATGAATTTCGAAAAATAAAGAATAGAACTTCAAGTACTTATATTTACACTGCGCACAAGACAAATCGATGGATTCCATAGTGCTACAAGATTACAAATTAGTTAATAATAACCATCAACACAAGTACTTTGTTATGTCGTATAGATATGCGGCTATTTATTTCAACCACTACACGGTCATCACCTGGCCGTTTAAGTATATAAAACCCAAAATTAAAATTGCAACATAAGACGTGAGAAGTCAACTGTATGTCTTACAGAACTAATTTAATAGACAGTACCCCCTTAAACGCCGAAAATATTTACCAGTAACTGCTCTATATATTAATTTGTTTTTTTTTTAGTTATTTAAATACATTCGATCTGACCTCCCATAACTAATGTTGCAATTGTAATTTTGGTTTTTATGCATTGTAAGGCCTTGAGGATTACTATACAGTGTTTGAAACATGTAGCCGCACATGTGTATAACATAATCTATATGCTTTATACATCTATATAACACAATTAGTTGTGTTCATGGTAATTAATAACTATTTTGTAATACATACAACACAACGGGATGACAAAGATAGAAAGTATACTGCAAAGTTAATTTTTTTACTAAAATTGAATCTTCCAAGTGTGGCTATAAACTCCATATTTTTATAACTGCGAACAAACTAATGAGTATTTAGAGTTGCTTACAGTAAGGATTAATGAGTTTCCTATTCACATGATGTTAGTTTGTGAGCGAAGAATATAAATATGGCAATGATTAACGCAGAATTTGTCTTGAAGTCCAGCAGATCTTTCGTATGAAAGGAATACACATTACACTGCGAGTGTGTATAATTGCCTGTACGTACGTGCATCGACTTGTCAAGAAGCGCTCCGCTGTATAGCGTTACTATGTAGCGAAGATTCTGACCATCGCTTTTCTATATTTCTTTTATTACTCTCTGCGTAGGACTACGTCATTTAATTTCGTCAGTATTAAACTGAAAAGAAAAGGAAGAAGGAACAAGTTATGTGATTAATACTAGAAATTGTATTCTGATATAATTGTTTCGAATCTCACTTGTGTTACCAGTTATTTTGACGGACTTTTTAGGGGTTTTCTTAGATTCTCTAGGCGAATGTCGGAATTCTACGCGGAAATATATCACAAAAATACTCATTCCAGAAATTTACTTAGAATGTACGCCATTGCCATTAACCTGAGATTTTTAGACATTCTGCAGGTCCAGTGGCATGTTTCCGTAACTTGTCAGACTTCGAAGTTCAACTTCAGTGCAAGTTGCTGTATAATATTCAAAAGATATATAGATATAACTTTATGAAACCTGTCTAGAAGATACAGGATTCAGTTGGCCATCTGAAGTTAATGCGACAAACTGAAATGCATCGAATATTTTTTCTATGAAAGAGGAGTCTAAGCTGGGACATTTTATGAGATCCGGATTTTATGTTAACTATTATTCACGTGTGGTATATAACCATCCTCACTCTGTGGCATAGACTGTTGTTGGATTATACAAGGTACATTCAAGTAATATGATTATCCAGCATAGCCTTTACATAATTCATAAATGCATATCCTACCTCAAAATTTTGCATTTAATTGAATAAATAAATAGACATATTCTATATTGTTGTCTTTTAAAAAATCGTACCATTATCGTCGCCATTGTTTGCTTTCATTTCTATTAAATTTTTTTTTTGTAAAACCAAACCCTCGACACAGGTCTTTAATTTGCATGGATATAAGCTTCCTAACTGCATCATGCGAGATTTTCATTTACATATTCATATCTTTTTCTTGTATTTTAAACTCGTTTAATGGGCGTTAAAAAACTAAATTCTACATTGAAATGGACGCCGTGTGACGAAGCACAGATGGATCAGCATACTTTCTTGTACGTAATGCGAAGAATCAAATGGAAATAGGCTGTCTGAACAAGGCAACTTCAATTATGCTCCATGTCAGTCATGCAGTAAAGGCAATCACAATGATTCGGACGACTGGGGTTTGGTTCCCGGCAGAGCAACCTAGAATTCTGTTCATCAATTTGCTCGCACCGGCACAGAGCCTCATTCAACCGCCTGTCTTACGGATTCAGATGATATTGCTCACGGGATAAATGGCCGGAGTGTAAAGCTAGCTACTCCAGTCCACCTAATTCAGTGCTTATAAGCGAGTGTGCACATCTTTACCGTAATTTATTTTACTTTCTCGTGCTGGGGCACATTCACTTGTAATTAAAGCGACTACTACTAGTGTATTAAGGAATTTGTCAGCAGGAATAGTGTACATCCATCATTTTTATCCCCATGGCGCAACAGCCCTAGTGGGCCTAGGCCTCCTCATTATCGAGGCTTCACGATCACACTGAATTAGACACACCACACTCGGTAGGACCCCTGTGGATGAGTAATCAGCCCGATGCAGAGACCTCTACCTGACAACACAACACACAACACTCACAAGAGACAGACGGGATTCGAACCCACAATCTGAACAAGCGAGCGGCCGCAGACTCACGCCTTAGACTGCGCGGCCACTGGAATTGACCCACGTGTCTCATACTGATAGTAATTTGTATTTTATAACAGAGAGTTCTATTACGACATAGGTCTATGCTTATTTAATTTTCTTCAAGCATATTTTACTTATATCGAATCAAAAGTTTCTGAAGAGCAAGATATTTGACTTAACAAAATACAAAAATCTTACAACGTGAAAGATACGTAATTTAAAATGTTTTAAAATCCTAATAGCATTCGGTTGTGGTTCAAAATGGCACATTATGGACTTCAGTTTTTAGTGGAGTTGAGTGCTCTTTTCCTGTGTGTGGTCAGTCCGCCCAGCACGAGCACAAAACATCTCAAGCTCTTTACAGACGTGTGAAGTGAACTGAGCCTGCCACAGACCGCCCTTCGTCTGCCGTCTATAGTAATTACGAATGCACTGAACGTAACTTCCGCTCCTACTACAGTGCCTCATGATGAGATGCTTAGACACAGGGACGCTTTTTATCTATCCTTTTGCACAAAAATGTAGGACTTGATACGCTAAAATTTATGTGGTCTATGATCCTTAAAATATTCTCCATTTACGTCTTTAAAATTTTACTCTTAACAGACTTTTAACTATATTTCCTTCATGAAGAAATACTAGAAATTATAACAAGTAAATAACTTTAATTGTCTGAATTTTATTATCTCATATTTTTAAAATACATTTATACACAGCAGAGTGACCAAATTCCACCATATAATAAGAAATTTAAAATGCACCAGTACATTTTATAGAATTGTTATCTGTGTATTAGTGTCTCTGAAGTGCGACAATGATTAAGAAATACAAATGCAAAGTAAGAAAATAGAAACACTTG
This sequence comes from Reticulitermes speratus, assembly GCA_021186555.1. Classification (NCBI taxonomy): domain Eukaryota; kingdom Metazoa; phylum Arthropoda; class Insecta; order Blattodea; family Rhinotermitidae; genus Reticulitermes; species Reticulitermes speratus. The sequence goes on from JAJKFL010000001.1 coordinate 16,455,008, forward strand.
TTCTGCCCACAGTAATCTGAATATTCTAATGAGGTCAAAGAAGCTCTGATATAAGGTAATTTAAATTAAAATTATATTATTACCAACAAATATGTGAAAGTCATATGTATGAGCTGATGGATGAAGGATTATATAGTGTATTATATTATAAACCATAAAAGAAAAAACTGGAAAGATCCAAACTGTTACTTCGACGCAACGCGCACAAAGGGTTTGTGTTACGTTATGACTAACTTATGGAGTGAATACAAATTAATTTTAAACATTTCGTTAAGAATGTCATGTGCATAGTAAGCTAGAAACATGTTACTTGATCTTAAATAATTATTTTACTGCGTGGTAGTGTGGACGTGTGCCGTCGTACTGAAAATTCTGCTGGCGTGTCAAATTTGATTTCCGATATAAGCTAATGTAAAAAACCCTACTTCGTTGAGGAGCCTTACAAGAGAATCTCTGTTAAATCGAAAGATTCCTTATTCTAGTAATTTTCGGAGTGTACAAATATTCTGGCAGCTTCATTGACCAGGCTCCAGGCAAATGTGGAAATATTTTAACACAATCATTTTTACTGAAAGCACAAATTTGCTGCTGCTCTCACAGTCATCCAGGACTGACGTGTTATATTCATTGTGCTGAGACTGACTATGGACAAAATTGCAATAATTTTAAATGCCATGAGTATTGTAAATTGTATGTGTCTTTGGCTGCGGCTCCATTAAAATAACGACTTATTTTCAGGTTTAGTTAGTGTGAGTAGGGGATACAGTAGAATTTTTACAAGTTAGCTGAGAATATGTTCACACTTTATTTTAAAAGTTTTACAGTTTGTTCTTGCCTATATAATAACTTCAATGAAAATAAGCCTGATATTTTCCCCACACTATCTGTGTTTCATGAAGCGTTAATTTGTGTGCCAATGAGGATTCTGTTTGTGGCTATGTAACTATATATTGATTCCTTATTGAAGCTCATATTCAAGAAATGCCTTAGTGGCTTCTAATTTCTACAATTTTAAGGTGAAATGAAAAACTTATAGTAATATTACACGTTGTAAGAATATATTCTTCCTGAATTTCCAAACATTGTACGAAAAGTAACGCAATCTACTATGTGTTCCATTTCCTTTGTAATATAGTTTCAAGTAGCCTTTGCTCTATGCAGCCACTGAACCAGAGCTGTGTCCAGATTTCCAGGAGGAAAAAAATATTCGTGGTCTAAGGCTGCAAGTAAGACATAATGAGTGTATCATGCAGCCAAAAAGTCAGTCAGTCTGATAGAGTTAGTGATGTACTGAAACCTCAGCTTGGTCGCGCATTATATTGGGCATAAGGAAAAATAAAAACGAACCAGAGTAAACTCGATTCAGTTACTGTATATTTCTTGTCTTTTATTTCTCGTCCTTGAACTAGTCATCCTGCGAGCAGTGTGCACGTACAACTGATTCCTTTACGTCTATTGAAGTAGTCTTAGACGTAGTCTTGACTTATTTATGAAGCACCTTGCAGATATTAGCTGGAATATATCCACCCAAGTTTCTATTACATATTGCAAACTCATGTTGCTGCAGGTGAACAGCCAATGTGTTGCTCTCTGCATTGTAATGGCAGACGTAAAGAAACATGCAGTAAAGTGCAGTTTTGCTTTTGTCCTATTTAGTCTGTATTTAAAATTGTAAACATGAAAGGATTAACTGTATTGGAATTATCAAAATTTTATGAACTAGTGGTCAGTGGTCACAAACTAAAAGCAAGATGCAAGAACGCTTCATTTACTCAGAAATTTTTATTTACTTCATTTAAGATATACCGATATATAATTCAACGCCAGATGTACTGAGGCGTGCAGAGTTTAAAAAGTCCTTACTTGTTTTTCCCCCTTTTGACCGTTTGCATTTTAGGAAAACGTAAGGAAGAATATACCAAATTTCAAATCTTTCAGTTTTCGTAATGAGAGAGTATTTGTGAACATTTTAACTTGCCATATAAGGCTCTTTTATCGTGTTCTCAACAGTGTGTCTCATATTACAACTCTGTGTTTACATACACACCACATTAACAATCTTGTAATTTTCTGAATTAGCGTGTCCTTGTTTAGATTTCTGAAATTTACAATTTCGCTTGTTTCACATTATTGTAAAACTTACGCATCACCTGAATGGAATAATATATGAACTTCGCGTTATATTTACCGTGCATTTTTGTACAATTGATTAACTCACACCAACAAATGCACCAAAACAAGTTGTCACTGATTCTTATTAAAGATTTCCCCAACAAGCATTTCGGCACTTGTATATTGCCATCATCAGGGGATCGTTTAGGTTTGTGCATAGACCAATGTACTTACGTTAACTTAAGTACATTGGTCTATGTACAAACTCCAACGATCCCCCTGATGATGGCAATATAGAAGTGCCGAAATGCTTATTGGGGAAATCTTTTAATAAAGAAATCAGTGACAAACTTGTTTTGGTGCATTTGTTGGTGTGTGTTAATCAATGGAATAATATATATTAAGGGTTCATTTAATGAACTTACTAATCAAATATAATTATATGTGTTCTGTTGTTAAAATACGTTAAAATTCTTTTAGAACAATTGGTGTGAAGTATGTATTGGTATGAAAACGAGAAATGGCAAAGATAATGTGAAAAATTGCAAAAAGAAGAATTTATTTTACATTTTAACTCATTAGAAAATATTATTGCAGTAATAAAGTTAAGAAAGGCTAACTGGATTGGTCAAATCTTGCGTAGAAACTGCCTTCTAAAACACGTGATTGAAGGAACGTTAGAGGGAAGGATAGAAATGACGGTAAGATGAGGAAGAAGGCGTAAGCAGCTACTGTATGACCTTAAGGAAAAGAGAAGATACTGGAAATTGAAAGAGGAAGCACTAGATCGCACCCTGTAGAGAACTCGATTTGGAAGAGACTACGGACCTGTCGTAAGGCAGACTACAGAATGAATGAATGAATAAAGTTAGGCAGAATAAAATAGGTGAGATATATGATACGCCTTGAATATGATAAATTCATGAAGGAGAACGTCAACTTCGCTTACATAGGAACAGGCGGGAAGTTATACAAGAATTCATGTTACGTGAATACGATGTGAGGGTTTAGTGCGCATTATATTTGCTTAGACTGCGTGTCGAATGGTGTCATCTAGTGAAACCTCGAATGAACTTTCGGTTTCCAAGGAAGACGGGCTCTTTCTTGACTTCTGAGTGAGCATCAGTTTCACAACATGGATAAAAATGTCTAGGCTACTGAACAGTGCTTAGAGCAGAATAACGTTTGCGTCTGTATGTGTAAACCAGTTTCAACAAGTTTCTAGATTATTTTCATCCATTGTGTTTGTATTAGCCTGCCGCCGGCTGAAATCCATTAACAGCACACGGAAAACTGTTATAACAATTCGCTTCCTGAAATATGTTGCTGTTCGTTATTGCATATTCAGGGTTGTGGAAGAGAGAAGGGACTAAAGGGAAGTAATAACAGAACAAAGAAATCGAGTTTCCGCTCCACCCTCGTGGAAAGCTAAAGTCAGAGAAGATTTTTTGAGCTCTCTCTGGAAGAAGAGAGAGTGAGAAATTTTCTAGCGTGAGTAGCCAGGCAGTCGGAAAAACTGCAGGGAAATATCTTAAGAAAGTAAGGTGTGAAGGTGAAGACTGGATTCACTTGGCTGAAGGTATATAAACGAAGACGATAATAAATCTGCTGCTTCTGTTACAAGTGTTGAATTTATTGACCAGCTGAGCGAATGTAAATTCCTAAAAAAAAATCTGTAGTCAGATTTTTACCTACAAAAAGAAATATTGTTATTTTGATAAAATAGCATGGTTTGCGGCACGAAAATCATGAAGGGTAATATCAGACAATATGCAGTGCACTAAGAATTGAGTGACTTTTTTAAAAAAATACTAGCTTTAACTCGTCTTCACATATTTTATTTTACTACACCCGAATTTCCTGCGACATTTTAGTCATATTTGTGCTTACAGTTTCTGTCACAATGCACATTCGTAACATGGACATCTGTCACTAGAAAATACTGCACGCAAATGAAATACATTACAAGGGAAGTGCTAACTTATTAGTGCCTGTATTTATTTCCGTCCCTTCCTCTTGTCCAATCCATCGTGCAGCGTCTTCCCGCAGGCTACCAACGGTGACTGTTGATCTCGTATTTTGCTTAAATTAAACTTGACCTTGTCGTTTCATGAGACCAAAACCAAATTACCCAACCTGAATGCCGTAATCAAATTCTTATTGTGTTTGTCACGGCATGTAAAACTGTTGCTAACATTTTAGGCTCCTATCTCGATTTTCTGATGAGTCATGCCTGCCACACACACACACACACCACACACACACAGAGACATACATACATACATTTAATCCGTCTTCTATTATGGTGGGTTATGGCAAACATTTTTGTTTATAATTGAACTTAACTTTCATAAATATAGTCACGAAAATTTTTCTGTATCTTTTAATTAACATTCCAATAATTACCTGTGACACTAACATAATAAGTATTTCGTAAACCTGGATGCCATAGTATTACGCTTTTAGACTCTTCCACTCTCTCTGTCTCTCTGTCTGTAGAATGTTCTGACAAATTTATAGACCTATATGGACCTATTTCTCTTTCCTTACGAACTTTATTTAACAATGGTCTGCCTCACTATAATTTACCAAACACAATAATCCTTATTTAGGCCGCCGTCTTTATCCTGAAAAACGTCGTCTAACGTAGTAAGGAACCTCACCGACAGACAAAGAACTATCACAGGACAGTTCCGTTTTACCCTGTCATTAACATGCACGCGCCCCATATCACATGTTCATTCTAGATTATTCTGCTGAAACTGTCACGCCATTGTTTTCTATCATGTTTGACATATTTTTTTCAATATTTAACAGTTCTAGCCATTTTAGAATAGAACAGCGAAAGGAAGTGTATTTGGGTTCAAAATTATTTGTTTGGTAGAAAATCTGTAGAGGGGATATGTTATACTTTTAAAAGCCACCGCATATTCGTTTTTCAGAACCCCTGTGCTGTCAAGAATCCGGTATTGTAAATTTATGATTTGTAAATATTATTTTCGTCGTTCATTTAAAATTTTGAGGCAATAAGTGGTGATTAACAAGCTGTAAATATTCGGAAACTATTTTTACGATAACCAGAGAATTGTTTTAGCTTAATATGTTGTCACATGTTTTACTGCTATAAAGGGTCACCTAGTGCTAAACCTATTAAATTTTCAGGCCTAATTATATAGACTCTGGCCTTAAGCAGCTTGAGTAAAGTGGACTTAATTTTCATTATTATGTATTGATTAAATTGAAATAAATTAAATTAAATATTCTTGTTTTGAATACAAACTGACGGATAATTCTAACCACATAAATCCCAAGGGTCGAGCAAGAAGGTAGCATCATGCAGCTTTACTTTCAATATATTTACTTACATCCATTAGTCCATACTCAGCTCTCTTAATCCTAGGTACATCATTAAGCTAATTGCTTCGTAAGCATTACAGTTTCTGGGTTATCCTTCACTCTCTCTGCACCAAGTCTCTCCCCCAAGCATATTTATCTGAGCAGCTGGCAGAAAGAAAACCATTAATTTAGCTTACAGGTCGGGGGGACAAGAGGCAGGATAGCTGAAATGAGCGTCTCAATTTAAAAAGAAAACCCAATCGCACTGCTGTCTAGCGTATGGAAAGTAAAACTAGACTTTCCACGTACAGAACCACAAGGCATTTTGCGGCTTCTTACCAATAGCTGTTTCTAATCCCGCTCGTGGAAGTGGGACGTTTCTCTTATTTTCTTGTGTTGTGTGATGCTCTTTGCCTTGTGATGGCTTGCTCCCTCTTTCAAGGAATCTTAGACTACAGCTGTTTTCGTGTTTGTTAAATAAGAAATTCAATTTCATTAGTATGAAGTTGGAGGCAGAAGATTTCTCCAATACTTTGGTACTTACCTACATGCCACCTCTACGTATGCCATTTCTCAAATTCCGTAATGCTTGTCCTCCTGTCTGTTCTTCTGTTTGCGTGTTATATAGGCCTACCCCTCTAGGTTTGCTTCTTCTCTTTTATCCTTCCCATCAATGTTCATCATCTTTTGTCTTGTTCCCCTCTTTCACTTAGTAATTCTTCTTTTCCTTCACTTATTTCCACCTCCAATGCTTCACTTACTCGTTATCTTCCCCATAGCCTTCTCCTCCTCTTCTTTTTCTTTCTTTCACTGTTACATTCTTCTTCTGTTTGTCCTTGTTCTCCACTGCCTCCTGCTTTATCTTCTATTCCTCTCCATCTTAATATTATTCTCCATTAATTCATCTCCTTATTCTTCCTTCTTTTGTTCTCTGCCTACCCTTGCCTTTTTGTGCCTATAGTTTTCTCTTTGTTTATCTATCCTTGTTTTTATTCTGTGCCACTTTCTTCATCGCTTTCTCCCAATCTTCGCTATCCTTTTTCATAAGGTACTAGTTTTGATCGTCTACTCTCTCTTATTTCTTACACGTTTAATTTACCAATACGTATATTATTTTTTCGTTGATTTGTTTATAATTGTTCAGACTGCATATGTTATCAGCTTATTTCTGCGCACATCTGCTCGAAGACCTTAGATGCGCGGTACATGTGCCTATGATACAATTTCTTGTTTGTCTTTTACTCTTGTTACTCTTGTATTCCATCATTAAACATCCTCTCGGTTGCTTGTTGTCTTTTGTCTTTCTGTCTTAATCCATGTCTCACTTGCATTTTTTCAGCCTGACGCTGCCATTGTTTTATACAAATTTAATTTTACATTTATTTTTATTTATTTTTAATGTATGTTTTATTATCCACACACACACACACATGTAATTGTACTTTCCTGTTTTGTTTTCCGTTTGACAAGGCCATTCTTTTTACAGAGAAATATAATCCTGCCTCTGTTTCATTGTACGTATTGTTGTCTATACCATTTTTAAACGAGTATAATTGTAATTTTAAATTATGTTATTTTTACTCGGATCGTCTAGAGAGTCCAGACATCCAGTCGCCTTTAAACATGTTCAGTAGCACTTAGGTAAGATATGATATTTAGTGAGCCCTTTCATGCTTATAAGTCTCTGTGCAATACAGTAGGCCTCTTTAATTTAAAAGACTGTTAAATATAAATTTCTTATTTCATAGAAAAGAGGACAAATTGAAGTACTTGTAGCTGGAGGCCCAACACCGCTCGTACATAGCGCACAATTTGACACCTCAACGAGTTACTTCAACCTGCGACCCTCAGAAACCATTTTCCTGAGATCCCCTTAATGTTTCCATCCACTCCCTTACACGGTTCCAGATTTGACATTTCCGAACAGATTTCTCCAAATAGTTTTTTACGCATTCCTGGTTGTATGTGCCCTAGTCATACACCCACACAAGAGTACTTCTCCCAGACTGCGTCTTTATAGCAAGACTGGGTGACCCGCAAAAATAGTGAGCATCTTTGAATGTAATATCTTACGTTGGCCACTTACTTCATGCTGCACAGGTACAAGCGTTCTCGCGTCTAGTAAGTTTTCAAATACGTGCAGTTCATATTCGACACTCAAAGTGACTGATCTTAAAGGCTTCAGAAAGTAAAGGAAATGACAGATAGTTCCAAAATGTTTGTATTTTGTTTCTCATTTATTTCACTACGCTCTCATTGCCCATACAGTAAAAGTCGATGTTAGGATTAGTAATGGATTAATGAATTGGAAGGAATTAGGAAGAAAACGTTCGTGAACTGACTGAGATACTATCCCACCATTTCCTTGAGGGTCTGAGAAAAACCCGAGTCGCCTCTATTAAAACAACCAGTTACCTACTGAATTTCGAAAGAACAACCTTCCAAATACAGGTCCAGAGTTTTACTGGTGTAGCAACGTGCTCGGTCCCAAATTTATTCTTTTCAAATTTCACGATGGAGCGCGTTTGTATTTGTTAGAACTTCCCAGAGATACGTTTGTATTTGTTAGAACTTCCCAGAGATACGTTTGTATTGGTTAGAACTTCCCAGAGATACGTTTGTATTTGTTAGAACTTCCCAGAGATACGTATATCCTGAAATAATTGTTCGTGTGTAAATTATATTATCAGTTATAAACTGATTTTTGCTTCGTGTCAGTATTGTACCTTTTTAAAATTATTCCTTTCCTGTTTCATTTTGATATAAAGAAAATACGCTGGGTACAAACCGAATATAGACTCAGATTTTCGTATAACAGTGCGATGGCAGGCTTGTGATGAAGGTAGAATATATTCATTTAACCGCGCCTTACCACCTGCACAGAAATTCTGAAACAAGCATTATATAATTCCGGACTAGATATGTGTTAGAATTTAATAAACATCCTTCGACGCTGAATACAAATAGACATTGTATCATTCAGAACTCACACTCTAGAAACCTAACCGAAATCTTGCTCTCTGCTCTCACTGCCACTGATTATATGAAAGCAGATCACAGATGATGCGAGGTTGAAGAGAGCGAATGTGTACGAGAAATTTTCAAACAAAAGAGCGTAATTGAGTGTATTGTGGTTTGTAAAAACGGAAATATTTTCCGATGGGTTGAATTCGCCTCTGGCTATTTTGATATTGAGTTTTGGTTGTATTAAAAATATGACAAAAAGTACTTCTCTGCTTTATTTATGGGTAATACGTATGAAGTTAACAGGATTCCTCTTCTGTGTTATAACAGAAAAAAAATGAAAAGAAATATGTTATCACTGTTTACATATCGGCAAACAGGGCAGGGTTTCATAGCACAGCTTTGTGAGTACATTGTAGGTATATGGTACGAAAAGGGTCCCTATAAAGTTTGTTACTCTGGGCCCTCACAACTTCGTATTACTGTATAGAATAAGTGGAACGGGACGCCAGAAAGTAAACGTTTTATCGTATCTATAAATAATGCATGGGAATTGGAGGTTTACATGATCAATGCAACAGTTCTCCAAACTATTTTAAGTTTTGTGTATAGTATTGGCTGTGTAAAAATGTTGCTTCTTTCTGTGGTAGCAACATAGTCTTGTTTTCGTATTTTTAATAATACACTGCGTACACACAGAATTCCATTACACTGCAGTTGATGATAATTATCAAACACTGAATGTTACCTAGTAAGTTATCGTGCAGGTGATCCTAAGGTCGAAATAACAATCTGAGTGGATGTCATTTTTTTTAACCACGCTTAAAGGTATACCGAGCTTAACTGTGAAAAAAGAAAGAGTTTAAAATCAATGTTAAGCAACCATTCGTAAAAGTAAATATAAATCATATTACTTGTTAAGTTGAAAACCTTTGAAAAATAACGTGTTACATTTGAAGGTAAAATGTAAAATGTATTTCGCACAATATAAATTGAAAGCATTAAGTTCATCCGGATGTCGGTAAACGCCGACGAATCTATCCGGTCTCACAGTCCAGATGTATACAATCTAAGACACAAAGTGTCATGTAATTGTAAAAAATAGATAAAAGTTGGTTTTTAAAATTTTTGTTTTGTCTTATGAAAAAACATTTGAGTAACAAATACGACACCCTGGTCTAAACAGCTGCAAGCTACAAGGCCTAACAGGAGTAACAGTCATTCACTGTTCAAGAAATTTCTGAATTTACGGAGCACAAAAAATGATGAAGGCCCTACTTCACGCCGGTCCTCTTCTTAAAACAGTAACATTTCCCTGTGCTTCTGGTTTCCTCTAGTGGTACTTCCTGTGAACATTTTAAAAGACTTTATTTCCACTTTTTCTTGCTTATCGTATATTCAGGTAAATGGCGTGTTTCTACTGTGTTAGAATAATCATTTCATTAGCTTAAGAAATTATGGAAAAACTGTAGATCTCAGTTATTAAATTTTCTATACACATCTTTTGCGTTCTTCTTAAGCTAAAACAGATGATTTTTTTTTTTGTGAGGGGGCCCCGCAGCTGATGCTACGGACGCACCGCAGCCTTAAGGCTTATTGTGCAACCCCTGTGATGAAGATGAGCAGTTTTTTTACCAAGTTTTACAAGTAATGGAGCACCAGTGGAATGAAATTGACAGGGGAAAACCGACAACTCGGAGAAAAACCTGTCCCAGTGCCACTTTGTCCACCACAAATCTCACATGGACTTGACTGGGATCGAACCCGGGCCTCCGTGGTGAGAGGCCGGCGACTAACCGCCTGAGCCATGGCACGGCCTAAAACAGACGATGGAATACAAAATTATAGCCAATCTGAAATACGCATTTAAAGCTGAAATTAGTCTGTGTTCGCGAATTGTGATTTAAGAACGCTGAAACAAGCGTCAGATCTGACCTGGCTTCTTCCTGCAGGGTTTCCTTTTATTTTAAACATAAGACCCTATGTAGCATATGGGTCTCGCCATGCTGTTTAGTATGTGCGATGAAACGTCACATCCTGTGGGAGCTTCTTCTGCCAGCTGTCGGTTGGGGCTGCAAACGTGATACTCCTTTAAGCTACGATACGCTTGCTGTACTACGCCCCTAACGTGTGTGATCATGAGTGTTGTATTCTGTGTAACACTCCATAGATTATTATCCTCATATGACGTTTTAGTTGAACAGAGAAAGGAACGGAACAGGATACATCAGTGGAATGCAAAAGTACAGTTGCATAGTATTAGACCCACCACTACAGAAGGAGTAAATCAAAAGGAAGGTGTTGGTTAGATGGCTGATGGAATCTGAGTCTCTAATTCAGAGTCCCATGTCTCACTTTGATCAGTCAAGAGAGGCAAATGATACGTAGTTTCAGGCAGCATGAACCCCACCGCTATGTTTTATGTGGCTCGCGTAACTATTTATAATAGTGTATGATCCTCTGCGATGAATAATAATTACCTCATAAATTAAATAAAAATTTTAACAGAATAATTGATAGGAATAATTTTTTTTCCCAGTTGCTCGACAGCGCTTAATGGGCCTATTCCTCCTCATTGTCGAGGCTTGCGATCACACGCACACACACCACACTCTGTAGGATTCCCCTGGACGAGTGATCTGCCCTTCGCAGAAACCTCTACCTGACAACCACAACACACAAGATACAGCCATTCATGCACCCGACTGTATTAGAACCCATAATCCCAACAAGCGAGCGTCCGTAGACCCACGCCTCAGACCGCCGGGCACTGGGATCGGCGATACGAATAATAGATCTACGAAATTTTCAACAAACTACTGTACAATATGTAAACCTGTTCCAGAAAGGTGGTGAGAGCCAATAACTGTCAATAGTGTCACCGGGAGGCCATCGAGTCGATGAGAAGTGTTAAATGCGGCCCCAGCCCTCAAAGTTGGAGGACTGATGCTACAGATTTTGCGACCAATCAGTAGGAAATTTTGTACGTTTTTGAATCATTGATTGCTTTCGCTGATAATATGTGACGCTCAGATTTCACTTTTTCTCTCGAGTCTCCATTCGGCTTTAAACTTATCGGTTTCAAATAGGTAACAATTTCCTTTGCTTCAATTTTCTTTATTTTCACAAAGACTTTCTCTTCATACATGACGCACTAGGCAATATACGATTTTTATTTAACATTTTTAATATTAAAGAAACAAAGAGAGTCACTACAACGATATTATTACCTATATACCAACAATTCGTCAAGGTTAACTCCATATGCAGAGGAAATTATAGGGGATCATCAGTGTGGATTTAGACGCAACATGTTAACTACTGATCATATGTTTTGCATTCGTCAAATACTTGAGAAAAAATGGGAATAAAATGAGGCAGTGTATCAGCTACATGTAGACTTCAAGAAAGTCTATGATTCAGTTAGGAGGGAGGTATTGTATAATATTCTCATCGAGTCTGGTATCCCCATGAAACTAGTAAGGCTAGTAAAAATGTGTCTAAATGAAACCTATAGCAGAGTCCGGGTAGGCAAACATTTGTCTGACACATTTCCTATTAAGAATGATTGGAAACAAGGAGTTGCTTTACCGCCATTGCTTTTCAACTTTGCTTTGGAATATGCCATTAGGACGGTTCATGCAAACCAGGAGGGCTTCAAATTAAATGGTACACATAAGCTCCTAGTTTATGCCGATGCTATTAATATTTTTGGGCGGAAGCGTACATTCTATAAAGAAATACACAGAAACATTAGTAGTCGCTAGTAAGGAGATTGGTCTAGATGTAAATGCTGAGAAAACTAAGTACATGGTCATGTCTCGAGATCGGAATGCAGGACAAAATCACAACATAAAGACAGATAATAAATCGTTCGAAAGGGTGGAACAGTTCAAATATTTGGTAACAACCCTAACGAATCGAAATTCCATTCAGGAAGAAATTAAGAGCAGATTGAAGTTGGGGAATGCTTGTTATCATTCGGTTCAGGATCTTCTGTCTTCCAGTTTGCTATCCAAAAATACAAAGATTAAAATATACAGAACTATAATGTTACTTGTTGTTTTGTATGGGTGTGAGACTTGGTCTCTGACACTGAGGGAGGAATATAGGCTGAGGGTGTTCGAGAATAGGGTGCTGAGGAAGATATTTGGGCCTAAGAGAGACGAGGTAACAGGGGAGTGGAAAGACTACATAACAAGGAACTTAATGATCTGTACTCATCACCAAATATTATTCGGGTGATCAAATCAAGAAGAGTGAGGTGGGCGGGGCATGTAGCACGTATGGGGGAGGGGAGAGGTGCATACAGGATTTTGGTGGGGAGACCTGAGGGAACGAGACCACTTGGAAGACCCAGGCGTAAATGGGAGGATAATATTAAAATGGATCTTCAAAAAGAGGGATGGGGGGCATGGACTGGATTGATATGGCTCAGAATAGGGACAGGTGACTGGCTCTTGTGAATGCGGTAATGAACCTTCAGGTACCAAAGAATGCGGCTTATTTCTTGACTATTTGACGACCTGTTAGCTTCTCAAGAAGGACTCTGCTCCATGGAGTTAGTTAGTTTGTTATTTATACCCACATTTCAGTTTTCAAAACTTTGTTCTTTGTCAAATTGAGTATAAAAATAACGTCTTTATTTCAGTTTTTTGCAATTCTTTTATTTACTATCGTGAGAAGGGAACATGTGTGTCTGGACAACTTACTACGAACTGTAAAGGCAAATACCGATAGTATTGCAGTGATCTATAATTTTCTAAAAATAATAGTTCCTATTATTAGGTTTACTGTGATTTAAAATTGTACATCCTGTAGTTCGTTAAAACTTATGTTCAGTGTAACATATTTCCTTACATTACGTGAACGGGTCACAAAATTGAGCCGTACAAGTATATCGGCTTTCTGTAATGATCCATTTTCCCATCTATAACTGCAACTGACTTTATTTATTTAATCCTTCGAAGATTCAAATTCCCCTAAATTGGAAGATTAAGCCCTTTGTTTACAGTAAAATAACTTTGTCTTCATCAGAGATAATTTCGATTCATCTTGTGTATAGAAGTAATTGCTTCTTAGGCGGAGACTCACGCGATATTTACAAATATGCGCAGTTTCAAAGCTGCAACGGGCAGACTCAAATAACAACCACCATGTTTGACAGGGTTAGTGTATTTTGGCTCATACTAGTAAATGTCTCTTTAATTGACCAGGGAGGTACCAAGAATTGTGTTTGGCATCCAGCAACAACTCACCAGAAATACAGCAAACTCTAAATACTCGTGAATAAAGATACGAAACGTGAGGGGTTATAATAAATCAAACAAATATTTCCGAACATAACTCAAAAATATCTTGCCTATTTCAAAACTTTTCAGTCTTACAAATCATGTGACTCATGTTTATAATCCAAAAATAACCTGTAGTTGTTAGTTAGCATGCTGTGCGTCTGGTTAGATGAACACACGTTTGTACCATAGCCCACTCAGGAAACATTCCTCGCAGTTGTGAAATAGACATAAAGTTATTATGGCTGTCGTCATCATTATTATTACTGTCATCATCATCAGCATTATTGGAAGAATTAAGTAAAATTTGTCTAGTGTAAGCAGCAAGGATTATAAAATTAGGTTCGATAGAGCCCTGTTTTGTTGAGTAGCTTCAGCAGTATCTTCTAAGTGGCTCCAAGGAGAGGAGTTTTTCTTGACTAGGCGATTTTCGTTTATAGAGCTCAGAAATTTCCTGACATTCTAAGAGCCTTGTAGATTAATTACCACGCTTCTAAATTTCCGCTACTGACCACGGTTTTGAGCGAAATAATTTATATAAATCTGAGGTCTGGTGTAACGTTTCTTAACATTCTTCCTTCTTATGGTTACAGGCTTATGGCTTCTTTGCCTGATCCCCAAACTGGAGAGTGATCCCTTTTCAGCTGTCCATAACTACTTATTTGACGTATTCTCGTCTAACCTCCATATCTGATGACGTGTAATGCCGTAGTGACAAAGACTAGCCTAACGCCAGCTATGACGACACAGTGTTATTACAAAGACTAGCCTAATGCCAGCTATGACGACACAGTGTTATTACAAAGACTAGCCTAATGCCAGCTATGACGACACAGTGTTATTATAAAGACTAGCCTAACGCCACCTATTACGACACAGTGTTATTACAAAGACTAGCCTAACGCCAGATATGACAACATAGTGTTATTACAAAGACTAGTCTAATGCCAGCTATGACGACACAGTGTTATTACAAAGACTAGCCTAACGCCAGCTATGACGACACAGTGTTATTATAAAGACTAGCCTAATGCCAGCTATGACGACACAGTGTTATTACAAAGACTAGCCTAACGCCAGCTATGACGACACAGTGTTATTACAAAGACTAGCCTAACGCCAGCTATGACGACACAGTGTTATTACAAAGACTAGCCTAACGCCAGCTATGACGACACAGTGTTATTACAAAGACTAGCCTAACGCCAGCTACGACGACACAGTGTTATTACAAATACTAGCCTAACGCCAGCTATGACGACACAGTATTATTACAAAGACTAGCCTAACGCCAGCTATGACGACACAGTGTTATTACAAAGACTAGCCTAACGCCAGCTATGACGACACGGTGCTATTACAAAGACTAGCCTAACGCCAGCTATGACGACACAGTGTTATTACAAAGACTAGCCTAACGCCAGCTATGACGACACAGTGTTATTACAAATACTAGCCTAACGCCAGCTATGACGACACAGTATTATTACAAAGACTAGCCTAACGCCAGCTATGACGACACAGTGTTATTACAAAGACTAGCCTAACGCCAGCTATGACGACACGGTGCTATTACAAAGACTAGCCTAACGCCAGCTATGACGACACAGTGTTATTACAAAGACTAGCCTAACGCCAGCTATGACGACACAGTGTTATTACAAAGACTAGCCTAACGCCAGCTATGACGACACGGTGCTATTACAAAGACTAGCCTAACGCCAGCTATGACGACACAGTGTTATTACAAAGACTAGCCTAACGCCAGCTATGACGACACAGTATTATTGCAAGGACTAACCTAAGGCGAGCTGTGAAGACAGTGTTATTACGTAACTTACAGTGAAGTCTGTCACTTTGCAAGACTAGCAGCAAAAATGCAAATCTGTATCTACACATATTAAGACATACAACTCATAACAAATGAATTCTTTCACTTTCACTTCCAAGAGAAAGTTTTATTGAATTTACGAATGCCTCTAGCCTTCTAGTTAGATTACCCTCTCCAAATTTCGATTAATCAAGTTGGCTATAATTGGATGCTATCGGAAAATCGAAAAGAATCTATTTAAAAACGGTGCCGCTTTACGAACCACAGCTGTAGACGTCTAAACTTATTTGCTTAATTAAGTACAGCAGCCTTGCATTCCATTCCCTACCTCCCTCCACCCCTCCCCCCTCCCACCCAACACATTTCCGACGGTGGAACTCGACATGAACAGAATACGGAACCGGTCCGACAGAATGTAAAACGCCTTTCAGTTCTTAAATTTTAAGGACTCAACCCTAAGGCATTCAGCCGTTTATCAAAAATGAACTCTAATGAACAGTGTGACTGTAATCTGTTAAACATTTAATGGTGTCATATTGCGTAGGAATATTTTCTGTAATGTGTTATACAAAAATGTATACATAATTCTGGTAATTTCACTTTGTTAACAAGTGGTTACTCGGAAACAAAGAAAATGCTGCAATGTCAGTATTAGCACCTTAAGCTAGTGCCAAGTTTAAGAATAAGTGGAGCTACGTCCCTATTCCCTCCATATACCTTTATGATGTAAATGGGACCAAGTTTTCTCTTTTACTTAAAATGAGTGTGGCGTGAGGAAGCTGAAAGGATCTAATTGACCTAGGATGGGATCGAAAGTCGGAATATGTTTAACAAGTTTTTAGTCGTTGTGTTCCCTAAAGGCGTAGAATTTCTTGACAGCCTCAGCGTCTGCTTTGTGGATTGGGTGATTTTTTTATTAAGTGAGGTTATTTGACTGACTTTATTCCTGTAAAGGGAAATGGACATGTGATCTCTTAATAGTCACACGCTAAACTTGTCACACGCTAAACTTTACACAAGCGTCATCCATGAGATCCGATTTATGGACCGAGATATGAACCCAGATCTCCTCAGTACTGACCACATTTGAAGAAAATTACGGTTGCTTGTGTGGTTGTTCTCTCTCGACATTGCTGGAGGGCCTAAAATATATTGAATACCGTATTTATATATAAGTAAAAATTCATGTTTTAATTCAATTACAACGTCTATAAATAAAATTATTTTGTTAACATATTCAAATTGAAATTTATTACCTTCATAAAAAAACTGTTGACCCTGAAATGTTTTGTGAAGGAATAAGCTGCAAGAATGAATCTCTCATTAAGACGTAACAGTTTATAGGAAACTCCCTTTTGTCTTTCTCCGCGTCTTATGATAGTGCATTAGCCTTGCAACATCAGATTTATGTACGAAATAAATTTTCAACCAACGAAATGGCCTAAATACTTTATCAAGAAAATGTTTGAATCGATAATTATGTAGTAAAGTAATTATATATGTCTCTGAAGGGATATATCAGAATGCTGAAGCCAATTTCGTGACAAATTTTTCATTAGATTGTAGGCCTGCTCTTCACCAAATAAGGAGGGCGATCCGCTTTGGAAAAATGACGTCCTGGGTATGGAGAATACACGACACAGTTGATAAAATTAAAAAATAAATTAACGGTAGTATCATAAATGGAACACTTTTTAAACCCAGGCAGTAATCTTACAATAATACTTTTGGGAAAAATAGGTAATGGAACCGTGTATACCATTCAAGTAAAGGGGGGGGGGCGGGTAAGTGCCAGTGGCTCCCTCTTATGAAAGTATAAGGGAGTTTCCGTCTTAAAAATGGCTGTAAATTTATTGACGAGGAAATCTGCCATCAGGTTTTCAAACATATAGTTGGTTGTCATTTAGTAACTTAGGAGCGTTCACTTTGGTGTCACAGGAATGTAAGTATGCTACAAAAGAATTTCCCATTCCGAACATGGATAGCCGCTCATTATATTGAATTAAGTGCATGAATACGTTGCCGTATGTAGAGAATCAGCATGTTGAGCAGTGTTGTCGAAACGACGCGACAATATTGTTTCGGATATCCGATTTTTGGTACTCTGGAAATACCAACTACATTAACTCGTTTACAGTTCATAGACTATTACGAAGAAGAGAATAAAGTTAGGGAGAAAAAAAGGAAGAAGAACACAATTTGCAAGAATTTTACCTGACATGAACAAAAATGACTAAAGAGGAAGGTTAAAGTAAATTTGAAAGAGATGGAATATTAAGTGGTGCGAGGATAAAAATAATGGTAATACTGACTTTTAAAGTTTAAAGTAAATATTCTTCCTATTAAAGAAAAATTTGTTTCTGATAAGGATGTTCGTAATAGTGGTGTTTGTTCCGCAAATAGGAAGCAATCTTTATTTCTGAGACTACGTGACCAGTTCTTATCTAACAGGAACCACTTCAGTAGGACCTTATGCTCTTGTAAGCCAGTTATATCAACTTTATATTATAACCAGCCCATTTCACTAATAAACACGTTCTTCTTTGTATTATTATTATTATTATTATTATTATTACCTTTCTATATATTTCAACGTAAAGTTTTAATATTGGTAGCTAAGACAGAGGAAATAATAGGCGGGCGTAAATAATAACGTGGTCAGGAATTTCCCCATTCGTTCTTTTCCAAATATTAGTACGCCGTTAAATATAGGAGGATGAGGTGTGGGACAAATGGCACACATAGGGGTGGTAAGAAATGCGTAGGACATGTAAAAAAATCATGAAGCAAAGATACTACGTGCAAGACCTAGGTGCAGATTAGGGAATAATATTAAAGTGGCTCTGAAAGGAATGTGGTGTGAGAACGTGAACGACGACGCCGTGTAATTACCCAGAAGACCACAGATTTCATCAACATCGCGGCGTAAGCCTGAAATCAAGGAGGTTAAATTTGTCTCGGGATACATTTCAGTTGTGGAAACATTGTGAATACGGCAATGACTTCGGGTTAAGTAAAAGGTATGTAACTTCTAAACGAAATGAGCGACCATCAGCTTCTCAGAAACAACTGCAATTCCTACATTTTTGTGGTTTGTTCACTGTTTAGTTAGATATTTTGTCCATCTCATGCCTCTGCTCGTCCCTTTCATTTTCCTTTCTATAAAGGCCGTGTGTTTATTACGAACCGAAATAGCCCCCATGTAGGCCGTTTACAAAGTCAGTTAACGTTATCTTACCCATTCGTTTGTAGCTTAAGAATGTTCTTTCACATACCGTTTTGAAATTCCTTTTCTTGGACATTTATAGCCTACTGTCCAACGTTACAACTAAAAAATTAACTCCATGTGGCAAAGTCTTTCTCTAAAAGCTAATGGTGTCTTAGCTCGTCTGACATTTTCCACATATAATAAAACCCGATCGTTCTTTCCCGTGTTCCTATCGTCACAATATTGGAGGAAATAAATGTGAAATTTTATAATCGACTGTAAGATTGGGTACAAAAAGTGTGGAATGTACTGGGGATGGGGCGTAGGGGAAAGGAGAAGACGAAAGATTCTTTGATGCATTGAAGTAAATTGTGCACAAATGAAACGCTTGTAGCTGGCAATTTGCAAAGAGCAGTGATTTTGTGGTTGTAAAATACATTTGAAAATATGTTTGTAAAGGAGTCATTTATTAAGAATAAAATAAAAATTAACTTAGAAAACTGGGTACAGTGAAATTACAAGTAACTGTACTTACGACTGTTACCGGCCACAAGCATCACAACCTGGTGTATCGACGTTTATACTGCAGTAAGCGTGATGGTTTGCGCTGCCGTTCAAACGTTCGCTGTCTGTTCTTCAGTCACACTCCCTTTCAAGTTATGCCGCATGCAAATCAATATTCTTTTAACGTACAGACTTCGTCAGCAGGTACTGTTACCCTAATTTCCGGAATTTCACGAACTCGACACACTTAGCATTTCTAAAATTTTTGCGAAGCAAAAGGAAAAGAGAATTCTGCTAGTCTCCCATCTCACTGCACATTTTATCACTATTGCTTCCTGTCCTGAAAATTATACGTACTTCGTTTAAACAGTTCGTTGATAATGGTGTGCACTATTTAACGTTTTGTAATCCGACTGGACACTTGTTTCGTTTACAACTCTCAAAATTTCTCGTTAAGGAAAAATTCATATGGCATTCATACTTACAGTAATATAAATTTTAATAAAGTCACCAGATCCTTTCCCCTGTTGTCTCTTAGCTTGAATCACACATTTATGCATCTTTGGCTTTTAACTTGTATTTAAGGGTAACCTACTCCGGATACTGATTAAGATGGAAATTGTTAGTAGTCTCTTTCAATCGAAGCAAATTCCGAAATTGTCCTTGAAATAGGCCACGACATACTCCTAAATTTGTACTTACAATTCATATGCACATCTACATCTGACTTGCTACTATGTTGTTATTACACGCTAAACATATTATAGTCGCTGGCACTATGTCGTGGGTCTTTACATAACGTGTTCCTTTTACCTTGCAAAGAAACACACCCGATGTTTCTCATAATTTAAATAAACTGCACTTCTCCAAAATCTGTGTGGTTATGCATATGTTTGCGTAGATATTTCGCACTCTGAGATCAATGGATATCCGTCTCGTTATGTGTGCTGTTTATTGCTTATTGATGGATGCTTATGAGCCTTGTAGGTTAGTTTTGAATTTAATTTTTAAAGTACGCCTAAGTGGCACAGTAATGAGAGATTTATTTATATAAATGTTATGCAGTGTTTAATTATTATGTAAAATTAATGTATTAATGATTTTGTCTCAGTAACTAAAGCCCAGGAAGGGTTTATAAAAATAGTTCAATGTTTTGCAACTCGAAGCATTATATTCTTTTAAAGAATATTTTAAAAAATTATTTCGTACTGCCCAGAGGATATTCTTCGTCTTCACTACAAATAGCAACTGGTTAGTGACGTGTAGAGAAAAACATGTAATCGTAGTTTATTCTGAAGATATCATGACACCTATCAATGCTTTGGGTGGAAAAAGTGCAGGGTTGTTTAATGTTGAACTACGTATTTGCTAATGTGCTTTAAAGGGTTCAACCAAGAGTGTTGTTAATATTTACGTGTCCTTGAGGGAGTTAGAAATGAATTATACGTAGTCGTACTAACAAATGGCTGAAAAGAAACAAAATCACGCGAGATGAAAACATCTGCTTTCGAAACAATTACATCTCTGTATCCATAACCACACTGATTGAATATACACAGATGATGTTCATTTAAACAGAGATAGAAACACAGGAGAGAAATGTTACTGTAAACTGTTTAGATTTTATTGTTCACGTGATCAGCAAATCACGAATTTCGATGTTGATATTACCATAAATACTGCATTAATACATCTGCTGATTCGTCGCAGCTGTTGTGCGTAGCAAAGCAGATATTCCTGAAATCTAGGCATTATACTCACCTCCAAACAAGAGAATAACAGATATGCAAATATCCATTAGACCTCAGGCACACTGAATTAATGTAATTAAGTCGAGTGTCGAGTCTAATCGATTCTGACTCATTAAGATTCTGCTAAGACATGTCCGTTTGTTTTGAACATAGTTCCTGTATACCTCTATTATACAGCGTGAGACAAGAAGACTTGGATAAAGATAAGGTTGTGCCTTTGCAGCTTCTTAGTGAGTGAAAAGCGACTCGACACTTCCAGTCGGACGGAGAAACGTATTATTATGTGGTATAGCCTCAGGCTACGCCCGGTGTTCAGCAACCTGAGTACGGACATGCTGGAGTTCGCATCCGGGAATATTAGATGAGTGTATAAAGCCGGAAACATGGTAAAATGAGATGATAGGGGTTATCAGTCTCTTCATCATGCAAGTGTACTTCATCATTGAGGAATTATCTCACTATGGAACAGGTGTTTATTACAGCCACTTGCTAGACCTGGGACATTAGGCGTGGTGGTAAATTGAGGTTAGTAAGGCTTCGGTTAAGTATTTTAGGGATGACCTCCGTAGCAGAAAAGACCAGTGGAATAACAGTTATCTTGCTCAATTGCCACTATTGTCTGATTTCAAACGCCAAAAAAAGCGTTTTTCTGTGATTGTGACTAGTAGAATGTAGGTTAATGGAATTGCTATGTCAATGAATGCAGCTTCCTTATTTGTTTTATCAGCCAGTGTTATGTCTGTCCGATTATTATTATTATTATTATTATTAGAATCTTTGTCACTAAAGGTAAGAAATGTGGAAGGCATGTAAACAAATGACGAAAAGTGAAGTTATGAGAATAAAGATCTCACGTGAAAATGTAAGTGAAGATGAAATTTTTGGTCACAATAATGTGTAAATGATGGAAAACTAAGGCGAAATAAATGCTAAAATAATGCGGTCGCGGTGATAATTAGAGATGGAAAGTGAAAGGAATGTCGATGTATGTATGACAGTAGTAATTTGTGGAGCTTGTGAATGAAAGTGGGAGCGATAACGATAATTGGGTGTGATGACTAACCGAGGAGGAGGGTTTGGGAGGAGAAATTAAATAAATAAGTGCAACGTCTTGTGTCCTGAGTCATTATAAACACTTATTCAGAATTTCGTCCTCTTTTCACAAGATGAAACTGTTTTGTCACTGAGTGATTTAATTAAGTGCACTTAACTGGTTTAAAGACATGAGACGTGCAGTTTCGGTCATATGAAAAATATGATGTAACATTCAACATCATTCTCAAAAGTACATTTTTTTAAAATTCCTCCTATTTTATGATGCAAGTTACACATTCAAATAATAAGTCCCTTAAACTAATTACACAAAAAATAAAAACGAGTATAAAGTCTCCGTAAAGAAGAAATTTTTACCTTCAGTCTACCTACATATGATTTCGGATATTTCCTGTAATTGGGAAAGTTATTTGCACATCACTAACTTCAAGTAGCAATGTGTGCTTCAGAAATTTCGAATGTTATGGTCAAAATAACACATTAATACGATTAGAATACAATAGAGGGATTTGGCGTGAGCTTGTGAATACAGCACATGTCTCCATAGAAGTACCCTTGAAATTTGAACAGTTGCTTTCATATAGGAACTATGGCCATTACTTTACATCCCCGCGCAGAGGATGCGAACAAATGGCACAGGTGGGCAAAGGTTTACTCCCAACGATATCACATAAGTTTCAAATGCTTTATTTTATAGTTTGTGTGCTTCAGTGTACTTGATTTTCTTATATTTCATACTTATCAAATATTAACCTTGTTGAGGACTGCATTTAGTATTATAGGCACATAAAATCCTGTTTGTACCTCACAGAGAACACAGTGTGCTTCCATTGGAAAGACCAATTTCAAATTTCTTTCTTATATTCACACACCTTTTTTAATTTGGAGTGATTTTTGTTCTGTGTAGGGAAATAATGGCTCCGTTTTTAAGAATTATACGAACCGCACCATTAAACTCTGTGGACAGGTGCGGAATTTTGATTGTTAAACCGTGGTATGTGTGCTAACCAATAAATGTAAGAGGTTAAGAAGCTGATGAAATTTTGCAGGGTAAGAAATTATTAATTTGCTTTTGGTTTAACAGACATCGTTTGCCTGTCTGATAGGTGAAGCTGCTTGTTTTCTTTACGACGCCACAATACGAAACATGTCCTTAAAGATAAGGACTGACGATGTCAGTCTTCGAAACACAGGATATCTTATTTAGGCGGTGGGAAATTTTCAAATAAAATGGTTTAATGAAAATTCTAATCGTTTTACCCAACATTTCGAACCACTTAAATGAGAGAACTATAAGCATCAATACAGTGACTGGGGCTTATTTAACAGATTTAAAGCAAAGTCCTGTGCACTGCCAGAGCTAGCTATAATGTTACATTTAAGTACAGAGCAACGGAAGGATATTTTGTTGTTTCGATACGGTACAACTCAAAGTAGACGTTCGGAACAACTAATAGTATAGTCGTAATAGTACCTATAGAGCAGCAGGCTAATACACGGGCAGTTTTCAGTTACTCCATCGTATGAAACTGGACGTCTGAACCTGAGAACGTTTAAAACAGAGCGCTGAGAAAAAAATTACAACCTACACGATAGAAACAGCAGGCAGATAGAAAGAAATTTATAATAAGACACTTTGTAATTTTCACTCTGAGCTAAATATTATTGGTGTAATCAAGTCGAGGAATATTAAAGTAGGCGGGACATGTAGTGCGCATACACTTAAAAAAAACAGAGGCAAGTGAAATGGAAGTTGAGAACTGCACTCTTGTGGGATATTGAGCGGCATCATGTGGTAATTTTTTACCGACGTTTCGGAACAACATATCGGTCCCATTTGTAAGGCTAACAGTTCCTCTTGTACCCTTGAATCTTGAAGATGGGACCGATACGTTGCCCCGAAACGTCGGTAAACACCACACGACGCCACGTAATATCACAGAAGAGTGCAGTTCTCATCAAAATTGCGGCGGAAGCCTGAAACGTGATTACAGTTTGGCAATCGCTTGAAGGCACCGACGGAACTCTTGAAGCAATTGAATGGTATTGAAATTCGAACCTGTTATTTTCTAACAAGTTAAAAACTGCACCATTTTGCATGGGTAACTAATTTAAGTTTTTCATTTGTCTTGATACTGAAGTATGCAAATTCTTGAATATATAAATCTTCTGTGCAGAATATAAATTTAACCCTATATCTTATAATATATTTTAATTCGTTGGATATTTTTTCCTATAGCATCCCACTGGCTCTCAGACGGGCACAATTCTTCTAACCTACAGTAGTCTATGAGGAAATAACTTACAATAAGCAGAAACAGGACCGACATTTATGACCAAGAACGCAAATATAAATGGATAATATGCACCTCAGGATCGAGCATCTCTGACGTTAGAGGTCATAGGCTACTGAAAATAAGAAAATAGTGAAAGTAGCAGCCTATAGGCTTTGTTGCTTTTACATAAAGTGGTCCTGTGCCTTCGTCACATCTATTCTTCTTGACTGTTACACTATACTCTAATTTAAAGAGGGTTCAGCTAGAAATGTGTATTATCTGTGTATATGAGTTTATACTGTACCAAATTTTGAATAATTGCTTTCTATGTTACCGTGTTATTTCGCCTTTGACGTAACTGGCGGAGGGTGGGGATGAGTTGTGGATTCCTTCAAATATGCTGATCGGGTTTCTTATAACGCACCGAATTTAATAGACATTTGACCGACTATCGGACTGCGAGATAGGAGGAAGAACAGCTAATGAAGTTATTATTAGTGTATGTAAATTAAGTTAAAATATTTCTTATGTGGCCCTATGTTTCCATGAAATACAACGAAATATATCGTGTCTGCGAGTTAGTACGTTTATAATTAATTATCTTTCTCAAAGGCATATAATTTATCACCTTATGCAGTGTAGTAACTTCTACAGTTGCTTCGCTGTCTCATTTGTATATCCATATACAACAATTGAATATCTTAAAGGGTGGAATGAGTTATTTTGTACTCCAGTCTTCAGTCACCTTCCATTACTCGCACCATATCGACATTGAAAAGCAGGCGTCACCATGCTGCCATTCCAGACATATCCGACATTCGTATTTCATACAAAATTATAACGTTATTCAACTCACGCTATTTGCAGATGCTATGTAATCATAAACAATGGAAAGAAAAGAATTTAAAAGAGGGACGCAAATTTATACAGCCCGTAGCTGCTTCAAAAGTTGTAATGACCTGTTCTAAAAGTGTGAACAAGCTAACGACAGATGTAATTAAGTGTTTCTGTGAAAACTTTTGTTGCCTAAGTCCTGTTGCAGACATTTGGTGCGTAAGAGTGGGAGAGTCTGAAGTTGTAATCCCGTTGATAAGAGTGCCTAATCTGAGTTCGTAATATCTTTGGTACCAATGTTTGTTTATTACAGAGAACAGTATTTTGTGTCTGGCAAAATAGCATACAGTAACTACATGAGCTGCGTTTTGGAAGATTATTAAAAGCAACAGGCAAAACAATTACAAAAGGAAAAGCAAAAATGTGGAGATCAAGAACACATAATTTTACTACAAACAATACAGCTGATATTAACTTAAAACAGAAGAGAAAAATTATATTTAAAATTAGAGTCTAAGATTTATTATACAACAATTATCAAAAATGACTCCGATATTTTAGTTCCTTCTTTTAATTTTTTCTCATAGTCCTTATCACCATTATAAGGAACAGAAGCAGAGAATAAGGTATTCCATGTTAGTCTCACCTCCATGGCTGTTAGCCTGTACGTATTTTTGTTGTTCGCCCTACGTTTTCTTCTGCCGGTTGAAATGCGTGTATTCTTACACTAACTTGGCAATGTGTATACGTTACTTTTTAAGACATGTTGTGCCAACTTGCACCTATTATCCACAATAATTTCGTTTATACGTTACATATTTAATTATCGTATTTTTTCTTTTTTATTATCACATATATTCTGCAAATGGCCACAAAAGTTTGTCTCCGCTCTCTGATTTATTATTTCATGATATTTTTAGTAAACTCCAATTCTCATACCCTATAGGAGCCTTGGTACCGCCATTATCTTATGTAAGCAATTCTAAACTGTTTCCTTATTACTTATTTTGTTGCTAGTGCTACAAGGTTTGTAAAATGAGAGCCTCAAACCGAAATGTAAGTAAAAGAAATGGAACGTTTGGAAATTTACTTGGTGTATGTAGGTACTAAGCAATTTTACTGTACTTTTTCAGACGCGCTGAAATGCCTCTGTTTTTTCCCCACAAAATGCAGCTTATTTCTTTTTTGGTTTATATGATATAAATATTTATTCTAACCCATGCGCAAAAATTTAAAGGGTCCACGCAGGGAAATATCGTACTCCAGACACAGTCAACTCGATTTAAATGCCCCACCCAAAAGGTTAAGTGTGCGTTGAATTGTTCCTCATACACATTGAAAATTTTTCAGCTTATTATACAAGTAATTTTTGTTACTGTGATTAGGCAGTGTGGTACTTATATCCTGACTTGGAAATTCTCAGAACATTTTTGTCATTTGTATTTGGTGTAACAGAAACAACAAATTGAACATAAGGTAGCGTGAATTCTGGGAAGAAACATTTGTCACTCTAAATACGTGAATAGGGTTTATATGAATAATTAACTTCTAGCTAATGGCCCCGTAAGAAAGAGTTTTCTGGAACAAACGTGACAATGTGCAGTGGGCTAGTGATTCCTACAGCTGCTATTGTTGACAATGCCCAGTGACACAGGACACGTTATCAGTGAGACAGGTAACAGATATAAATTTGTAGTATTACTTTCTGTGTCCTGGTTGTGGAATCAATGTCCAATGGTAATATGTCGGACTTGTCCATGTTAGTTATTCTCTTTGGTTCTCATTGTGAGATTTATCAGGCTTTCCTCAGTGTCTGTACTCGAAAGCCAAGATGATGTTACTCAGTTCACTTCCGTTTCCATTGTCTCTAAATACCATTAATCACTTCATACCTGCAGATTTATAGAGGTAACGCTCTGAATATGTATCCCGCGGATCCTTCGTTTTAATCTCCGTCGGAACACGGGTAATTTTTTGGATCTTACTGCGTTTCCTACATCCAACCAGTCATGACACCCAAGTCTCGTTTAGCTACTCGCCTTTCGTGATTTTCCTCCCATTTCTTTAATCAATATTTTATAAACTGCATAAATCTTCAGTAAAGGAGTTAGAATTCGAACCTCCATAGCGTACTTGATGCCAAAAAAACGCATTCGGAAAATACAGCGTGTGTAAATGTCTAGTCGTGATTTAGACCTTGGGACTTCAGAGTGTCATTTATGGATAACTCATACGGAATTTGCGAGATAGAAGTGATGCTGGTGCCTGTTTTCTGGAAGTGCTTGGACATGGCACTAATGTTCGGTAGCAATCACTGTTTCTCAGAAGTGTGACTGCCCTGCTCCATGCGGCTGGATTCAGAGTAAGGGAGGCCAAACCTACAGTAGGGTAACACGTCATCAAAATTCCCATAAGAGAAGTATACGTAAAAAAGGGAAGAATTATACTTATAACAGTTCGAATGTACTGTTAACAAGCAGCTATTAGACTTTCAGACCAAGCTGTCATGACATTATATGAAAAATATTATTTTCAGGTAATTTACAAAAATTGAGATTTTATAAATACTAACACATTGGTCTACTCACTTCACTCTAATAAATGCGTCTGGAAAGGAAATATTATTGAATACTTCAGGTTACCTCTTTAAAACACTAAAGTTAAACTGTATTATACACAAGAATTTAGTTCGTACCGCGCAGAGAACACAGTGCGCTTACATCAGAGACACCAGTCGGTTAAATGCGTATAGGGAAAGAGTTGTGGTTAGGCGCGTATATACAATTGCGAAAAGCGATTACGAGGTTCGGCATGTCAGCCTCTCTGTCCGTTTGTTCGTCTGTCCTTCTGCCTATCCGTTCGCATGAAACAACTCTGCTCCCACTGGACAGATTTTCATGAAATTTGATACTTGTGATTTTTTTTTCGAAAATCTGTCGAGAAGATTCAAGTTTAATTAAAATCTGACAAAAGTAACTTCCACTTTACATGAAGACCTAAGTATGTTTATGATAATATCTCGCTCAATTCTTTTTAGAACGAGAAATGTTTTAGACAAAATCTGTAGAGAAAATCGAAACATCCGCTTCATATTTCGTAATTTTTCCCCATGACATATGAAAATGGGAATTGTTAATTGGAGACAAGTAGCACAGGATAGAGATGGGTGGAGGGGAGCAACTATGGATGCAATTATCCTTTCGGGATAGTTGAGCCACAGAAGAAGAAGAAGAAGAAAGAGAAAACTGTTTCCCGACAGTCATGTCATTTACGAGATAATGTCGAAAAATATGGTACAACCAGACAGACCACAGATGACAATATAATATGGCGCATGCGCATTGTATGCTGGATAAGTGAGGCTACGGACACATACTCAGAGTATGTAATACTTATTGCTTTTTTCACGGCAAGAGTGGTTGCGCGAACGCACCTCAACCTTACGTTTATACGTACATTGCCTGTCTTGTTTAATGTGAGAATCATACGGAACATGTAATTGCAGTATGTGGAAAAAACTTCAGTTTTTAGAATTAAACCTGCTGATATGCAGGAATAACTACGTACTAGATTTTAAAGAGTTAAATAATTTGTTACACTGAACTTCCTGAAGAAATATTAGGTATAGGCAAGACATGCTGGTTTAGAGAAAATACAGCAGTACATTTACATACGAGTTTATCCACTATGCAAAGCAAGGAATGGTACTGATTATCCAAAAGTGAGGTCATACAAGAACGAAATGAATTTCGACATGCTCTTTAATTAATAAGTGGAATGAAGCAATCTACCAGTGAAATTAAAAATTAGGAAGAAGTATCTTACAATACTTTCATTGAGGATAAATCTAAGGACACGTACTCCTGTGGATTCTAAAATAATAGGTGTGCATGCACATATCCTGCTTAGTTGGATAAATATAATGAAGCAACACTGCTTAAAGAACAATAACAATAAATCCAGAAAGAAATAGGGTAGAGAAAGTAAATCAACAAAAGTATCTCACAATTTTCTTCAAGTGAAGAAACAGAGAAAAGAGAATGAATTAGTTTGGGGGAGAGTGGTTGGGTGAGGTGGGGTGTTAGTCTGTGATATCTGTCACTATGTGTCGCCCATTTGGAAGAAGATACATCCAGGCAGGACGTAGGTGACCTACAGAAGCTGGAAAAACATGTAACCATTCTTCTTGTTACTCCCTCTTGGGAATAAGAAGGACAAGGGGAAAGCAAACCAGACCATTCCATCACAAGTGGTCCACGCAATATTCCATGGTTTCAAGAGAGATATAATTCCATCTCTGAGTGACGTTAATACGGTGAAGTGAGAGTGAAGCCTACAGACTACACGCATGCCTGGAACTTCATTCTGTTCTCAGTAGCTACAGAGAGGGCCGATGTTACTGCAAGTTCGAGTACGCAGAAGTTAGTTCGCGTTTTGACGTCACTTGCTGATTTTCAATTAAATTTGTGGATAATTTTGATGCGCGCATACTTTAGAAGAATTGAGTTGACTTTCTTCTCGAGAAGCTAATTGCTTCTCAGATGGTCAAGAAATACAAAAATATTTACGGAAAAGAGAGTTTTGTTATTTGTTCACTAGAATGCAGCGCTTATCCCTATACTGAGTTCAATCGAGTCAGGAACTCCATACATTATCATTTTAAAAATTTTAATATTAACCTGCTGCTTACCCTTAGATCTTCCGGTGGCCTCGTCTCTTCATAGTTTCCGACTAAAATTGTGTACTCAACTGTCGTCTGTCCAGGCTTACTTCACGTCATGCTTATACCATTTTATTTTTTAAATACTGTAGTATTATTTCATGAGGACAGATTGTGAAGTTCCTTATTATGTACGTTTCTCCATTCCCCTTTTACTTTTCTCCACAGTTCCAAATATTTTATTCATAGAACTGTTCCCAAACACACTCAATCTCTGTTTTTCCCCTTCAGGTGATAAACTAAGTTTCATATAGCTTCTTTTGATTATACTTCATGAAATGTTTCGATTGGCCGCGGTTTAAATACCACCGCTGAAAGTGTATGTAGTCCATTTTCTGTTCCCCTTCCCAAAAAAAACATGTGGAATATTTACAATATGTCCGGGTAAACACCTCAATTACCTTCTACAAGATTTTGAAAATAGTTTAGTGTCATCGTACGAGTATATCCTTTGGGCGTTCTGTATAGACGGATATAAAATAAAGTTCGGAAGATAATTCTGTCTCCATATTCTGCCTGGACGGAAGATACCTTCTTTCGTATTGGTTAAAATTACAATTCGAATCCCAATGCTCATCGACATATGCCTAATGTGTGAGAGTTCGCTCCCTCCTATAATATGTACACCGCCTGTCGGTTGATAATGTCTGTTGTTTCTGAAAAACATAACAGCTCTCATAAATACAGACTGTCAGCAAAGTGTCGAATTACTGAATACTGAAGCAATCGTTACCACCAGCACATAAGGAGTGAACTAGACGTAAGAAAGCATTTTAAATTTAAAATATTTTGCGAACAGTACATTGTATATTAATATACAAAACTATAAATGTGTTTGTGTCAGAATGTCCCTTGTCTCATGTGAAGGCTATATATTGAGGGTGTTTGGGAACAATGTGCTGACGCAAAGTTTGGATGGGCGGAGAAAGTAATAGGATGAAAAAATCTGTTGTAACACACGTCATGATTTGTACTATATACCCTTTGTTACGGGGATCAAGTAACTGAGTATAGGATAGAGAGGCCATGTAGCACGCATGAAGAATAAGAACGCATGCATAAGATAGTAGGAAATACGAAGGAAACGGAATAATAAATGTGATGAGTAGTTTTAAATCGGAAGTGTTAATATTAAATTTTCAAAAAACAGAATGTGGTGATGTGTACTTTTGACCTGGATAGGGATATGATCTAGTGATTGAGTGTTGTGAGCACGGTGATGAACATTCAGGTTGCATTATAGATGGATAAGTTCTTGTCCCGCTGAACAACTGTTGTTTTCTACAGCTCGGTAGTCAGTCGTGAGAGGGAGTAGTGTCTGTGAACTAGTGGCGGTTGACATGTGAAGATCATTACCACAGTCTGGCCGAACTCCAAACAAGCAAATTCCACTTCTGAAACATCTTCACCCCTTTTCCGGTGTCGAGAGCTTCCGGCTTGATGTAGTTACATGACCAAGCCTGTGGCAGAACCAGCGTAGTGGTGCAATTTGACAACAGAATTAATTGTAGTAACTTGTAACTGTAATTTGTGTAATGACCGATATTGTAACCTAGTAAAGTAGCTGCAAGCTTTTAGGCCTAAGTTCTTCAAAATGAAACTCAGCTCCTACATCACATACCAAGAGACCATCAATGTTATGAAGACAAATATGTTAATACTTTTTAGAGAAATAATGGGTGTTCATTTTGAGAATCATACACAGCATATTAGTACACTGTGTGTTACATTGCAAGGTTAGATTTTTTAAAGAAGGTGTTTCATAACGTAACTGCCTTACTTTAAATGCTTGAAAAGACATGCAAAAAGTATAATTTTTTCAATATTTTGAAAATTCTCGGCGCATTTAAAATAGGTATTTAAGGCATAATTTTTCCCTGGGGTGTAAATCGTTATTACTACCGAAACAGTAAGGTAAAGGTAAAGCAACCCCATTACAGGCCTAGACAGGCCCTGAGGGGTCCAGGAAGTTGAGGCTCCCAGATTTGTAGACAATCGGCACATGAAGGTGGTAAGGTTGTCAGCCCTACGCACCGGCCGCCTTTACCTCCCAGGAAATATTCCTGGTACTCATTTCTGTTAGAGGCTCAGTCGACCCCAGGGCCATAGTGCGACCGAAACGATTATGTCAAGGAATTAATTCCAATGACACCATCGGGAATCGAACCCGCGACGTTCCGGTTTGTAGCGCAGTGCCTCAACCAACTGCGCCACCACGCGCCCGAACAGTAGTTTATGTTATTTATGGTTAGTTCAAATATAGTATAACATCAGGAACGAATACATTGATGCTGATTTTTGAGCGATGTGCAGAAGTGGGCATGATCTATTTCGATTTATTTTTCTGGGAGACCAAAGAACTCTTGACAGGATAACTAGTCTACTTAAAGAGATTGTAACCTGTAACCTACAGAATAGGAAGCAGGAAGCTAACCAATACACCTCGACCTTTTGTACTGCTTATTTTTGGGAAGATATCTTGTTATGGAGAAGTTAATTATGTGCGTGTTTTTATTTTCTTCTTTTTTGGCCCTTATCAGATATTACTAGGGTGAAGAAGTCAAGGATGACACACCGTCATGGGGGACACGTGAAATGCTTAAAGAATTTTACTGGCCGAGCCCAAAGTAATAAACCACATTGCAGATCTATTCGCATATAGGGTTACAATATGAAAGTGGATTTAAAGAAAAAATATGTTGTGAAGTTGTTGACTAGATTCAGTTGTTTCAGGATGTAGCTCAGTGGTGGGCTTATGCAAACATGGTGCTGAAACTTTGGATACAATATAAGGCGGGAAATATCTTGATAAACTGAGTGACTGTCATTATTTAAACATGGACGGAGGTCGTTAAGGTCGAGTTAGTTTCATTCCTTGTTGTTTTAATCACAATCACACAATCGCAATCACACTCAGACAAGCCACACTCGGTAGAACACCTCTGGACGAGTGATCGGCCCGACACAGAGAACTCTAACTGACAACACACAACACTCGCAAGAGACAGATATCTATTCCCCCGGTGGGATTCGAATCCACAATCCCAGCAAGCGAAGCGGTCGCAGACCCACGCCTTAGACCGCGCGGCCACTGGGAAAGAAACATTACGGTTTTTATATCTACCTGTGAAAATGCAGAATTGCTTGACACATAGCTTCAGTGAAACATAATTTAGGGTGTTTGCTTCAAATTCAAGTTTTATCAGATGAAGGACTTGAAATAATTAATTGAGATGTATGTAGATCTTACAAGGAATAAGGAATACTAGCACCTCATTTCGTTTTATAACAAGCTGCACATGATCGGTGGCAGGTCTCGTCGTACTATTTAGCACTCTCATTTCGCTTTTTGTGGGTCAGGAATTCGAAAGTCACAGCATAGAAAACGGCTATCTTACCTAAGTTCTTTCATGTCGTTAAAAATTAAAAAAAAATATACTCTTATACATAAAATTCTTAACCTATATTTTTATCGAAAAATGTTGCTGCCTTTAAACTCAGCAAGTATTTTCTATCTATATATCTTTAGTAAAATATTTTATTTTTGATCGGTCTAAACATTTCAAGGAGTAAATAGGTGTTATACCTGTCACCCAACTTCCAGTACCATTATTTGCAACAGACGCCTTTTTGACGGGGCTTTTTCGTTGCTCATCTCAATGAAGTGAAGAATTTCTTAGCGAATTTAATTGCTAGGCAAACTGTGTGATCAGTGTGCAATCTCTCAGCATTGAAGAACTGTATAAACAAATTGGAATGATTTACTGCCCTGCTTATCCCCTTGTCACTCAAAAATACTCTACCGATAGCCACGGCCCGCACATGGTTTGCCCATTACCTCGGTCTACTGCTTCGCTAAGGGCCATAAATACTTGTCTCGGTGGAGTATGACGCATGCATCGCTACCTCATATGCGTCCACTTGCTGTCATGTTTACAAATACCTCTTCCATTCCTTCCTTCTCTACATGAATACAAGCATTCTGCTTGACATCAGGTATTGTCTCTCATATTCTGCTCATTATATTCGTAAAACTTGTTTTGTGTGTTCGCCATTTTTTCTTGTAATTGTCCATTTCGGTTGTGGCCTACTTTCATACCTCATAGAGGAAAGACATAAATTCTTAAGATCACCATGATATCTCTGCCTCTGTGACTTATCTAAACTTCTAAATCAAGTTGCTTAATTTTTATTAACATCCGTAGGAACGTTATGGCAGTGGCGGCTACCTGAAAGCTACCGTAACTTTAGTTCCTGCTGTCAGGAAAAACAAAATTGCGGAAGCGTCAAATTGGCGAAAGCGACACTAGCGCAACACACTTTAGCGTATTGCAGTATATACAGTAGGCCTATGTGCTGTTGCCAGAACATGCATGTCTGATGTAATGTTAATGTACAATGTCAAATAACAACACAGCTTCCGTCGAAAAATTTTCTTTACCTCTTGGATTAGTGGTGCTTGTAGACAGGTATTTGCAAATTGATAAGGCGATTATTAACAAATGGCATTATATGTGCAGAATATCCTTCGGTGTGCGACAAGAATAATGCAAATATTAAGATGAATCAAACGTTTGATTTTATATCCGACACATGGAATGTGGCATTACAGACTGTTAAATGAAGTAATAAATTTTTTCCATAAATGCAATAATATTTCAGTTCTTTTCATTTCAATTATTGTTTATTAACTTGCTGAGTCAAGAGCAAAGTGGCCATAACAACATACGTACAAACGTAATAAGAGACAATAAGCAAGACACATATGCAAAACACGTACAGAACCAAGAGAAGAATACATTAATAATTCATTAGGACAAGCTATGATGCAAAACTGAAAATAGTTTCAAATGTGATTGTGATAATTTGCCTTCTGAAGGTGTCAAAATTATTACGAACCGAATTCTTCGCACATAAAATCTGTAAACTTAGGATTAGAGCACTAAATATTCTGTGGCAAAGTTTTTTAAGTGTTTAAAGTTCAGTGGTAAATAGTTGTCCCATCTGCCGTAACATTAATAAACTCTGCAGTTTGTCCACAGAAAGTGAGTAGTTATGTGCTTGATATGACTCTCGCTGTACACAAATATTAGCTCTAACTGACCGAACTTCGTAGTGGACACGGATTGTCTTCTCTCTGAAGGAAGGAACAAAATGTCACTGATAATTTTTATGAAAATGATCTTCTGAGAGTTTACATTCTCTTATCTTCTGCCTGAAAATAAGAAAAAATTCACGTTTGCTATTATTTAAGTACATCAGTATGCAGGCAAGTTTTAAACTGTCTTTGTATTGGACCATGTCTAAATTAAATGTAACTCGTTTACGAAATGCGTAAAATCATAAATTACATGGTACTTTTGATTAGCCACTGTAAGGTGGGTGAACATATTGTACGTGCGCACCTCATATCCTATTACATTCTATTATATTAACTCTTGGTATGAGGCAGTTTTGCCCCTTTATGCCTTACCTATAACCCCAGAAAACCTCCAGCCTCCATAACAAACATTCTATACCACCTTTCGAACATCATTTTACTCCCTCCGGTCTGTAATAGTGGCCATTTTGTGTCAAGAGCTGATTGATGATCAACTTATAGTAGGTAAGGTGGTTTCTACCAAGGCTGGACGATGTAGAAGGGGATGCTGAAGGGGTAAACACGACGCTTTGGGATTTCTCCATTATTTTGAAAGATGGAAGGTAAACTACATGCTGTGATATCCTAGCGGTAACGGATAGCCATATAAACCCCGAGTATTATATATGAGCTAGCTGGGAGGATGGGCGGCTTCCTATCGAACGTAATATCCCAGTGAAGAAAGTGTCCATGCAGAAACGTATACGGAGCGTATGTACTGTACGTAGCTGGATTATTTTGACCTATTTATTTTCACTAATCAATTGAGATGGTGTATGAAGTAAGATCTTTTCACACTGTTATTACCGTGCATTTCTATCAATTAAATTAAAATAAAAAGACAGACAAATGCACTATTTAATTACTTTAATGTAGTGTCCTTGTATCACCCTACACGTGTTTCGGACTCAAAGTCCATCATCATGGGGTCTCAGTATTAAAAACCACTAAAACAAGCTCATATTGACACAAACGTACATCACTCGTGTACCACTACTGTGGTAGAGTTATCTTGATAAAATTATAGAACATAGATATGTCTATATTGGTTAAAACTTTATTAAAATTGTAAGACGTGAATATGAAGTCCACTGGTACGGAACTACTGGCTTTCGTGGATTGTGTATTCTTACGTAGTGTGGGTTTGTGATGCGGTGCTGTTTGTGCTATCTGTACGTTACGGAGTACACATAGTCTGTCCGGAAAGTAATGAGAATGGTTTTCAAAAAAATATTTTTATTGAAAATTTGTATACATTAATGTGATCTCCTTCAAAGTATGGTCCTTGGGAGTGCACGCAACGCTCCCAACGGTTCTTCCATTCTTCATAGCAGCCCTGAAAATCTTCAACCGTGAGGGTGTTCAGTGCCTGTGTCGCGGCTGTTTGGACGTTGGTCAGTGTACCGAAATTGTGCCCTTTCAAATTCTGCTTTATCTTCGGGAACATGAAAAAAATCACAGGGTGCCAAGTCAGGGCTGTAGGGAGGATGTGGAAGAACTGCGATTTGTTTTTCGGCCAAAAACTCTCTGACAGCCAATGAGGTGTGGCTCGGCGCGTTGTCATGATGAAGGATCCACGAAGAGGCGATATGAAGAGACTATTAGAAGTAAGATCTATTTTAAATTGGGTAGTAACGGGTTTACTCTATGTGTTCAACTGCCTTCCCTCCCCAAAAATCTGGTACATTTTAAAACAGAATGGTTTTTAGACAGCATTAAACTTAGAAACTATCTGGTCTGGGTGTCTGTAAATGTTAAATATCATTAACATTTCGTCCTTAAAAATAAGGTCTTTATTCGTTATTCACGAATTCTAACGAAGGTAGCTTCGTACGTTGTTTAAAAATAACTGCTTGAACGGAAGGAAAGAGAACATCAGTTGGATCGATCGTGTGAAGAATTAAGAAGTATTACGCAGAGTCAAGGAGGACAGGAACATCCTACATACAATAAAATGTAGGAAGGCAAACTGGATTGGTCACATCTTGCGTAGGAACTGCCTTTTGAAATGCGTTATTGAAGGAAAGATAGAAGGGACGGTAAGACGAGGAAGAAGACGTAGGCAGCTACTGGATGACCTTAAAGGAGAGAAAAGATAATGGAACTTGAAAAAAAGCGTTAAGTCGTACTGCTTGGGGAACTCATTTTGGATGATGACTAGAGTGGTGTCTTGTAGTGAAATTGTCTGTTACTCAGCTGATCAAGAAATTCCCAGACTTTTTATTGGATCCGCACGCCGGCTGTTTCCGGTATAAACCCTCACATCATTCTGTTAAGGTCAATTTGAGAATTATTGTATCCTCCAGGATTAATTACTGCAAGTGCCATCTTCTTTCGCGTTCTACGACTGAAATGTTTTAGGTGATACATAGCTCCGCAGTAACATCCTTGAATTTATAAACTTTATGGTGTTAGGTAAAGGAACGGATTATGACGCCCTTCTTTACGTAGTGTTGTTTGGCCATTATTTAGGTTCTACCCGACAAATATACACTTGTGTACATTTGTCGGGTAGAACCTAAATAATCAAAAAAATAGGGTACGAATAACATAAAGTGTTGTTTGTCCCTTTAAAATATTTCTCTCCATTTTAGTTACTCTTTTTAATACCATCTTTGAAGCTTACGGTAGTTCCTAATTTCCTACCTTCTTCTGACAAGTCTTAAAATGTCACTGTCACCTGCATTAGCTATATAAACAGTAAATAACATTCACTAGTCCCTTCTTCATGTGCTGAATGCATTGACATTTTCTGACTTATTTGCCCTTACATTGTGCCTTTTCTCGTAATGTTTTATTTCCACCTGTAATCCTATCCTGAAATTATCGTCATGGTGTAATTTACATGGATTTAGAGCTGTAGGAAATACTTCAATCTTTTAAGTTGGAATAATATGAATAAGAATTCACGCTCCCTTAGATGCGATTGCATTACATTTGTTTTATCCCTGTCTGCATGCATACGTGATCACATTACGATCATTTCAGTATGAAGGCCATCTGGGTCTTCAATTTTTCATAGATGACTTCTAGGCCGTAGCGAATATTCATGAGGTAACAAAATGGGTCAACAAGAGAGTCTAATAACCGGCATTAATCATGAATCTTAAAATTGTAACAGGCTAGAATCAGTCATGCAGTTAGAATAAAAACTATATGCCTTAGGAATACGAAAACTGTGGTCATTAATTTTCGAAAAGCTGATAAAAAATTTAGTTTTTAACTAATATGTTTTCTGGCTCAGGTGGTTAGTTGTCGGTCTATTATTATGGAGGCCCGGGTTTGATTCCTGTTTAGCCGACATGGGTTTTTTCCTGGATAACGTGGCTCTGGGATAGGTTTTTTTTTCAAATTCTCAAGGTTTCTCCTGTCAGTAACTTTCCACCAATACTCCACTCTCATTCATTCACCGACACTGCATAATCTTAGAAGTTTACAGCCTCGTTAAATAGCACAAATTATTTTACATTAAACGCAACATAATTGTAGATACTAATCGATATTGAAGAGAAAGTCGTGCACTGAAGATTCGTACTTTAATAGTGTAGTTTACTTTTTATGGTTTGGTTTTAGAAGTAAGGTAAAAGAGGTCTAATTAGTTTTAAATGCAAAGCCGAAGTTTTGCACGTAAATAAGAGAATGAATGCCTTTATGGGAAAGCAGACCTGGGCAGAAGAGTCGGACACTCTTCAATTAAGTCGGGCCAACCCACAACGCTTTAGTTCACTTCGTATTAGCCCTCTCGGAGAAAGGCTATCAGATTTCAAATGTCATTTTACGAAAAGTAATAAAATGTTTTGACACTTGTATTGAAGGACAAGAAAAACGTCAGCTTATTCGTATACGTTGTATGTTGTTATTTGAGCATGAAATGCTTAACCGTACAATTAACACTCCTTATCATTCATGTCCGGCTGTACGCACACTGACTCATATACGTTGTCGAATAATAAACACGACGATTTGTACTTAAGGCAGTAAATATCTTCTTGATAATAAAATTATCTATTTTATACCCTACTTTAGAAACCTAAAGCACTGCGATTTTTCCCCTATGTTTTATTTTGAGACAGCATACTGATTTGAAGTTTTGCACTTTCCATGTGTATTTAATTCGAAAGTGTATCAATACAAGAAGCAGTCATGTCGAAGACCACTGACACAGATTATTACGTCATCATACATCTTACATCCTACATCTGTAGACAGCCTTTTTAGGTGACACAGCTGACACACTTTGTGGTTCAGGGTCGTATTACAAAATTTAGGTGACCAGGACATTCGCTGCTGTTAGCCGAACGATTATTACTAAATGGACTTCCTGATCCTATTGTCAGTCAGTTCGTTTTACCTTCTCGCGACTTATACCAATAATATCGCTCTTAATAATCTCCTGAATTGCGAGTCTTTTTTGACAGTTCGTCTTATTATGAGATTTCCCAACCAATATTTTACATGCAACACTTTTCCATTCTGCACATTTCATATATATATATATAAATTTAATGCCAACAATGGAACTTTAGCAAGGACTTACATTGTGAAGCTCTTTGCTATGTGCCAATTAATTAAAAGCACCCTCAGACACAAATACAATTTATAGAAAAACAGTATTTTGTTTTCAGTATGCTACAAGTTTCGGCCCTAATGAACCATCATCAAGCTTTGTATAAAACTTTAAATATGTGCAAAAGGGGTAACTCAGTCGTATTAAATGTCTTGATTTTAGTGTAATTTTCCCCAAATAGCTCAGTCGTCAAAATATTCTCTTCAGCCCTTGCATTCCCCATACATCAGTTGTCTCTCTTTTCCTTCAGTAAGGAACACTAAAGTTCCGCAGCCACGTGAAAGCAGACAGTTATATTTCAGTGTTTATTTTTATTCTTTTAGAAAAGAAGATAATGTAAAGGCTTCTGTCGACGTTTGTCGAAATAGACTTCTCGTTCGGGTTCGTTATACTGTGTGTACTCACAGCTCTGAAAGTAGGTTTTAATGAAAAAAACGAAAGCAGAATGCAGTCAACTGAAATGAGAATCTTGAGAAAAGTTTGAGTGTATACGCTTTGTATGTGACGAAGAAGAGTGGTTATAGAGAACACGTGTGTATTCTTGATTTAAGGAACTGAATAAATGCTCAGAGATAATAGAACCTCTACCATCAGAGAGGCTGTTACACTTATAATTGTTGTCTAAAATAAAGGGCTGCATGTATATCGCGATGCACGAAAAACATTGAGTGATTTCGCTTTGCGATCTGATAGGGGCCTAATTCATGGACGGGTGTGTTGGTGGTTGTACTGGTTATGGTAGTGTTGGTGGTGGTGGCGGCAGCTGTGACGGTTGTGGCAGTCGTGGTTGTAGAGACCGTGGCGGAGACGGTGGTAATAGTAATACTAATGGTGATGGTGATGGTGGTGGTAGTAGTAGCAGTAGTAGTAGTAGTCGCAGCAATAGTAGTAGTAGTAGTAGCGGAGTAAGAGATAATGTTAGTATGGTAATATTTCCCCTTAAATTCTGAACTGAAGCCATAAGAGGTTTAAAACTTGCATTTGGACAGTGAAAGAAGATTGTGATTCCTGATCCCTAATGGTATGTGACAGACAGGGGATATTAAAGTTTAGATATTCAATTACCCCTAGGATCCTCCAGCTCAGCGGAATAACCCAGAAGTACTGTATTCTCAACATAAACGCCGTGACACCTCCAATCTCCTATCCGTGCATTTATGGTAGTATAAAACCAAGGTCTATATGTCCTCCACGTTAGTGCTGACATCTGTCAGAATTACACAAACTCCATACAAATGCTAACGTTTCTCCAATAATAATGTAGGTCAATCAAATAAAATATTATTACTTCGATTTCCTGTAAGGAGTTATC
Organism: Reticulitermes speratus; assembly: GCA_021186555.1. Classification (NCBI taxonomy): domain Eukaryota; kingdom Metazoa; phylum Arthropoda; class Insecta; order Blattodea; family Rhinotermitidae; genus Reticulitermes; species Reticulitermes speratus. Next base: position 16,495,907 of record JAJKFL010000001.1, read on the forward strand.
GAATGAAATGGTGATACTGATGAATGAGACCCAGATTATAACCAACCCTACGCCTCGACAAACTTTTTTAATAAGCCTAAAAGGTGGACAATATCCGAACCGAGAGTTATGTTAATTATGTATAATGATACTTAATTCATAGCAACATTTACCATGTGAAGGCAACGTTATTCATACAGGTCTAATGGTGGTATATGTTATCTTGTTCTCTCTAGTAATATTATCTTGTTCTCCCTGGTAATGTTTTTATTCTCTAAGTTACATTTTTTCCTGCAGGTTATTGTGTTTTACCACTCCAGCTGTGTAGCCTCTAGGTTATTGTATACAATCTTCCTTCCTTCCATTTTCCTTGTTGTTTATATCCTCTCTCTTTACGTTGAAAGTTGTAAAAATAGAAAACAAAAGAATTCTTTCTTGTTTCTACTGGCCGGTTAAAGGGTAAGCTTTTGATGCATCGTAACACATCTTGAAGCTTCATTTGTTACTATGTTGTGCGTGTAGTTCCGTTACTCGCCACTGTCTTCTTAATGAGTGCTTGATAGATGGCACCCGCATCGCTCTTGTGACGTAGACAGGGATAAGAAAAGACTAAAAACGAAACGACAGACAAGTTGGATGGTGGGACCATTCTTCAGAAAGAGCTGCTCTAATTCTAATGTTATACGAAGATGTTTTCATTCTCTTTTGCCTTATCTCCTTCTCGCTTCCTAATTCTCGTCTTAATGTCCACTCTGTGCTTGGTCCTGGCTGTCAGTGCATACTAGGCAGGCTGCTCAAGGACTTATATCCTTCTTCCATTTACACGTCCCTTGTTTTTGTAATAATACATCTTTGTGATGGCACATAAAATTCATTACTTTTGATATCAATTGATCTCTGCAGCTGCGGAAAGAAATAAGTTGAGTAACTCTGGCTCATTACTGTAGGTGTTGTAACAGCTTCACACATTACAGTCACCGGCTATATTTCTAGCTCCTGGCAGCGAGGTTCACCACTAGATCAAAGACTGTTGTTATATTGGTCTTATCTAACTGCTACAGACTAGTCTTTCTCCGAGGGTTAAGGCGGCATAAACGTGAAGTTCTTTACTCCGTTTACTTCTCTAACTTTGAGATCTGCGCTCTTCTGGGATATTATGCGGCGTCGTGTCGTAATTGTTTACCGACATTTCGGGACAACGTATCGGTCCCATCTTCACGGTTCAAGAGTCCGAGCAGGAAAGAAAGAAAGCCAGTAACTTATAACGTAGATTCATGGAAAGTGCGCGCGGGGTAACAATCATTAGGCGTGATGACAGCCAATAGGGTAGGGTAGGGTCTATTTTTGTTCATGTGTGAGACTTTAATGCCATTCCCCTGTATGCTGTAGTGCCTATGTAACTCTGGACCTACCTAGTGCTATAATATTCAATATAGTTGTCTCTGATATTACCACTATGTTTCGTAAGCGTTAACTTCCCACAGCACGATGGTAATTGCGTGACTCACTTAATTTAGCATTTAATGGACTTACTAATTGTCCACACTCTGTATATAAGCTTTGATTTTGTTCCAATGAAAACGTATAATATTTTAGTAGACTTAACAGGCAAACTAGTACCTGTAAGTTACGAGTGATGTGCTCTTTGAATATGGGAGCTAGATTCGTAAATATTCTTATAGGGCCTGTACACGTAGTGTTTTATGTTTTACTTTAAATCTTAACTCTGTCTTAAACCGTTTGTTTTCTTGTTGGAGTTTCTAGTTCTAGCGCCGAAAGCGGAGACAAATATTTAGCCTGTGAAATTGTTTGTAGGTGATAAAAAACGAAATCGGAATTACTTGTCCTACGATTCATATTTTATATTGTTTTTAATATTATCGTCCAATTTCCTCCAAGTTAATCCAAGCGGTTTCCTTTCAGACTTCCAGACTAACTAGTTTTATGCATTTTTCATAACACACATATCTGTGTCTACGTAGTAGACTTACTATATATTTCTCCCATGTGATTCTACTTTATTTTAACACACTAGTAATATCTTTCGAACAGGACAAGTCATGCAGTTATCTCCATCATATTTTCAGTTTCTTTGCCTTGAGATAGGCCTATTATCTCAGCAGTTCTTTCTCAGCGACAAATATTGAGTTACTCTGATGGTTGTATCTTGTTAACCCTTCTGGTAAAAGATATAATCTGCAGCCGTTGAATCCGCCACTGCTTCGCCTGAATTTTTTCGAACAAGAAATGGAACTGGAAACGAAGAGAGATTTGCGTCAGCACGAAAGGCGTTGATGACGCTGATTTGGACACGTCAAACTGCTGTGAAGGAGAAGAGAACTTTTGGAGGGAGGGGTGCGTTTTTTCCCCGTTTATAATGTGCACCAAGAGGCATGTGGGATAAAAGCCAGCGATTGCTGGAAATAGCTTCAATTCTTGTCCTCCATACCCACTACTATAAACTTACTCCAGTTTGTGTATACAACACTTTAAACCCTTACAGATTATATAGCGCATATGATTCAGTGACGCATATAGCTTTGCAGTGCTCTATTGAGCGTCTCATTTAATTCCTCTGTGAAGGACTTCACAGAGTGTCTCGTGATAGACCTGCGAGCCTGAGACTGACGGAGATGTACAGAGTGCATGAAGGAGTTGAGAAATGAGTACTGAATGCAGTCGGAAAATCTGAAATAAAGAGACGTATGCCTAGACGGCGAATAAGGTGAACTTGAATCATTGAGATGTAGCCTAAGTTGTTATACGAAAACATGGAACGGATTCAGCAGGCTAAGGTTACGGTCCGTTAGCGGGCTGCTGTTGAACGGTACCGTACTGGATTACCGACTGTTGGTTGTTGTTAATAATAATAATAATACGCTAAACGTCCCAGTGGAATGGATGTAATTCCTGTTTCGTGTTCGGGAGGTTCCAGATTCAAATCTTGGCACGGAGACCGGCTACACTGATTGAAGGCTTTCGTGGTTATTCTCAGTTCTTCCAGGCAGCTGTCATTTTGGTGCCTGAAAGTATGCCATGGCTGTTTCCTTAAACATTATTTCAGATTCATTATTAACTAATCACCTTTCTATTCAAAATTATGTAATGGAAGCATAATTAAACTAATCATAAATAAATGTACACAATGAGCCACAATTACCCGACATTATTGAGCGTGCTCAATGACCACGGTACAGTTCCCTTCAGAACCAGTCGGATATGTCTTCTCCACACCGCCTACAACGGTGTACCATGCTTTATCTACTGTCACTGCCAGTGGATATTTCCCATTGATGAAGGTTGCTTGAATGGTGAAATTACCACAGCATGGTGCACGATGCTATATGTGCATGCTTACCGTAGCATAGCTTAGGCCTATCCAATTTCATAGCGGTTTGTGTGAGGTTTTGATAATAAAAGTAGCCCCTCTTGCCACCATGAGGGCATATAGAGTAATAGAGACAAGCTCCACTCATCCTTAACATTGGCACTAGCTGCAGTTGAGTGGTAAACTTCAAAACCAAGCCGCTCTACCTGCGGTGTCCACTGAACGCGAGGCTGGGTGGGCCCCAGGGACGGACTGGAAGTTTTGGAGCGGAGGAATATCTTTTGCCCATAGCTTAGTCGCTATACCAGCTACGCTATCCGTGATCCGTTTATGATAGTGCAAGTGCAAGTGCAAGTGGTTGTCAAAGTCGGACAGTCTTCTTTCCACGACAGTGTAATATCATCGCACTCACCGTTAGCGGCTTACATAGTACTCAGCAATGTAAAGGAATTTTATGTAGCCTTTTTTTCGGTCCTTATTCATTACCTTTATGTCTTTATGAACCATCTTGACGTGATGTTTAGGCACAGGGTAGACTTCCCTTTACATTTGGTTATGCTCGTCTGTTGCTTTGCAAGGTCTAAGTATGTTACGTTTTGTCTCTAACTTTAACGTATTTAAGAATAAAGTGCTGACTATAATATTTGGTTCTAAAAGACAGGTACTATCAGGAAATGGACGATATCATCTGGTGAAGGGCAAATATATCTATAACGTGTAATATATATATATATATATATATATATTATGTGTGTGTGTGTGTGTGTGTGTGTGGTGATTGTGTGTGTTTAAGCTACTGGAATACCAAGTAAAGCCCTCCAGATTATAGCAACCCTTTATGGTGTATGGATGTCCAAAGCTTTATTTTATCCTGTGACATATCTTCTGGATGAAGCAGTCACTTCTGTACACTGGTGTCAGACACACTCACGTATCAGCAACCAACCAATGCAGAAGTGCAGTTTCTGCTTAACGTGATTCGCGGAAACCCCGAAGTTTCGTCTAACAGCAGTATGTGTGGAGTTAGTCTGACAGAGCGCAAGCAACAGTTGTGCGTGGATATGCTTGATAACTGATAAAACACGCAATGCACGTATAAAGTAATGTTGAGGTGCGTAAGCGCAACAATTTTTGCGGTGAAAAAGCAATTAGAATTAGACATTACTAGTTCGTGACTGTTGCTCTTGCCTTAGTTATCCGGCATGCAAATCGTATTTCTTTTGCGCTGTCTTGCTGTGACATATTTTTCCACATTATCTCATAAACTGCATGATTTTCGGAAAAAAATTATTTTAAAATAAAATGTGCGTTTAATTTTCTCTACAACTCATATCTGGAACATTTCTCATTCTGAGAAGAATTCAGCGAATATTATTATAAACATGCATACGTATTCATGCAAAATAACCATTATTCTTGTCAGATTTTAATGAAACTTGGATTTTTTTCGACAGATTTTGGAAAGGTACTCAAATATCAAATCTTATGACAATCTGTTTAGTGGGAGCCGAGTTGTTTCATGCGGACAGACAGATATGACGAAGCTAATAGTCGCGTTTTGCAATTCTGCAAGCGCGCCAAAAAAATTGACGTTGACAGGGTCCAGACGGACGCATGCGCAGACTCTGAGATGCGGCGTATTTAGACCAATTTATGATAAATTCACAGTACACCGCCAGATCAAATTCTGTCCTTCAGCGGACCAATTCATGTGCATGACTCAACACTGCCGTGTGCTCACAAGAAGGCATTAATTTTCGCACATATTTTACGTACAAAGTGAATTCGTGTTGCAGTCCGTCCTATATTATACATATGTTCAATTGTCAAGCAGTACATGTTTCAATACTAAAGACAAATTTGTTTTTTCCGCATTTCTTCTTGTACCTACACTGTAACGTTTCTTGAGCACTCTCCATTTTCACCGTTTTCTTTTTTCTTCGAGTTTTCTTAATTTTGATCTTTATATTTACTTTAAATTTTTGTATTCTTGCCAGGTATCTGTGAAAGCGAAATATTTTGAACGAATCTGTCTTCTCATTTTCATTCTATTTTTGTGTAGAAATATTACTTTATGTTTAATTAAGTACGTGGAAAAGAAACATAACATAATGATCGCATAAAATGGCGGGCTGTTTGCCCCTTGTACGAAGGTGCGTGACTTGCCTTCACTGCATGGTGAAAGACTTCAGACATTACATACAGCTCTTTTTTCTTTTAGAAATTTTCAGTCGGTTTGTTTGTCATTTGTTTAGGGTTCTTAGTTTTGTTCCCTTTTCCTTCTTTACCTAATCTCCTCTTCTTTACTCTCTCTTACTTTTCCTGTGTTCTTGTTAGTTCTTTCCTTGCGTCATATCCTTTTTTCTGTGTTGTGTCTTATTTACTGTTTTAGTGTAGTTTTCTATGTTTTCTTTTCTCGGGTCTCGTCAAATTTTCCTCATGACCTTCCTTTTCTTAATTCCTTCGAGCTTATCGGTATGTTTATGATTTCTTTTTATATTATTTCCTTGTCTTGTTATGATCTCTGTATTGTCCTTACACTTTCATCCTTTGTCTCCTTATTTTGCGTCTGTTTCTATTTGTTATTAATGTATGATTTGTTGCCCTAGCTTCCTTTTCTGTTCCTTTATTCATTTGTCCTTTACGATTTTCATACGAACTTTCTTCGTGTGTTCCATTTAATTTGTTGGTGTTTTCTTCCTTTGCTAACAATAAATCAAGTTCTGTGGTTATTGCTTGAACCAGTCACATATTAGTATTTTTCTAGCCTTAGTAAAGCAATATGAATTTTAGTCAAGTACACGAAAGTGAAGTATAGACCATCGTATGGTAAAATGTTGACCCGCCATATTACCAAATGTTTTATATTTTACGCATCAACATTTCGTCGGAATTTACGTTTCTTCACGAAATAAAAAGTTTGTCTCGTTGCCTACATACTTATGCTAAAGTGCCTGCTCCGGAAACCATGCACTTTATAACTTCCGTTATGAATTGCTTCGCCTTGCAGATGCAACCTACCCAGCTCCTTGCGCCATTGTGACTCTTCCGAGATTGATGGTAATGGTGCTGATGCTGTAACGATATATAGAATAGGCATACATATATATGTTACAAGACAGAGAGCAAGAGTTTCTTTACCGTCTGCACTGTAAACAAACCTTTATACCTTAGCATATGAAGGGCGTGATTAATATGAATTATGTTTGCAGATGACGCGCGTTCTGTAAGGAGTTAATAAATTCTGATACCAGCAAATAGTTGGTACATTGTTGTTAAGGTAATATATATTATTATTATTATTATTATTATTGCACTTCGTTCATTTCAGTGTCACTGAAGATTCTGACAAAATTCGGTTCCTCCAAAACAGTTTCTATCCCCAGAAGGTTGTCACCATAAAAGCTGTCAGTTTCTCTCATATTAAACTCTAGGAGCAGTCGACGGCCTCTAACTACAGACCCCGGATTCAAATTCATATATTAATAGTAACCTCTATGTTATTACTAATTTAGTCAATCTACGAAAAATATACATTAAAATCTTAAATAAGAAGAGTCAATTTAATTCTGTTAATATAAGTTTACATTTAATTGTAGTAATCGCATGCAGCGAGTGGAGTGTTAGAACCTATGTAGTTTCTTCTTCAAGTCATTGAAGGATAGGCCTATATTGCACCATTCGTACAATACACTGACTGTTCTACGATACTAAATAACAGAGACAGATATTGTTGCGTGTAACTGGCTGTCTGGCTCCAATATTCTCTTTTCTTCAATTCTGTCACACATTATCTTGATGCAGGATAGAATGGAGGAGGAAATGTTTGATAATGCTATTTATTCTCTGACATCACATGCCATCATATTCTTCTTGAGTCTGACATATGAAGATGCAAGGCAAAGGAGATGCTTCCATTGCAGGTTTTTTCTTAATCTTCAAACTGTTATTCTATTTTATCCTAAAATGCGGTCATCAATAATATGTTTCTAATTATCTCACTTTACGTTAGAAGCTTTGGGCAGGTTGTTTTGCTTTCTTTCATCATTTCAGCATTTGCGGATACGGCACTGGAGCTTGGAAAATTTTAAGAACTGTGAAGAAGCACACACACACACACACACACACACACACATACACGTATGTGTGTATATGTGAGACCACATATTGATGGAACAGGGAGTGACGGTGTTGACTGAATTCAACTGGCTGAGTGGGGTCTTGAACACGGTAATGATTTTTGTTTTGCATCAAACGCACGCCGTTTCTTGAAAAGACGATAAACTGTCAGATTCTGCAGGATGACACTGCCCCACGGTGGTACGTATTTGTTACGTAAAGAATGAAGTGCTCAGCATTATTCAAGGATGTACCACATCTGCATGTCTAATCACACGAATATTTCACTCCTTAAAATGGGTTTAAATTGTATAAATTTTGACTTATTAGTTTTGGATTCCTGTTTCAGCCAGTATGATCTTTCGTTTTATGCGTGTTCGAGTGGTGGCTTTTTGTTCCGTGTAATTCCTTTACTTTCCCTGTGATAATGTATAACGTGCACCGAAATTTCAGAAGTTTACTAAAGTTCATCTACATGATAACCGAAACTAATTAAAGCAGTATTAATTATGGCATTAACAGTATACCTAACTGGAGAAATACGTATACCTTAGGCTTATACCCATAAACCTGAACGTTCTAAACTTTAATCCCTTGAGTTTTATAAAGGGGGAACTTCGCATATCACCCTGACGGTAGAAGAGGTTGGAGGGTATTTGAGAACAAAGCATTCCTTGAACCTTTCAGACCCAAAGAGAAAAAATGAGAGAGTGAATTGGGCCTATATAATGATATAGTAATTTTACTTGTGCGGTAGTATCGCCAAGATGGCAGAATCAAGGTGCATTAAATGGGTACGATATGCTGTTCGTATGGAAAGCATTAAGTGACAGCATAATTAGTGTTGGAAAGTCTTATGGCAATGAGAGTTAAGTGTAGATGAGACCCCGACAGTAAAATGTATCTTACAAGAAAAGGCTGGCAGAACAATACGTTCCAGTGGGAAATTCTTGGCATTCCACATAAATAAGAAATATTTTGAACCAGTAAACTCTATATTTACTAAGTATCATGTAGGTAGTTAATTAACTAACTCAACAAACCAATTAATTCCATTAAGCAGAGCCCTTGATACGCTGAAAGTTGTTTGTATCGTAACTATATTCTCCAGGCTTTAAGCTATCAGATAGCAAATCCAATTTCACGCCAGTATCTCCTCCAGATTTTTTAAACTCTTTAACTTGTTATCTGCAAAGTGCAGTAGCTGGAAGTTCAGTCATTGTCATAAGACTTAAGATATCTAACAGGAACATGTCTGAAAAAACACCTTCAAACCCAGTTTTTAGGCGCGTTCGCAAAATTGCGAAAAGCGACTATTATCTTCGTCATGTCTACACGTCCTTCTGTTCGTATATCGTCCGTCTGTGTGTCCGTACGTCCACATTGAACACATCGGTTCCCACTGGACGGATTTTAATGAAATTTGATTTTTGACTATTTTTCGAAAATCTCTTGTAGGAAACGGAAATTTCATTAAAATCTGACAAGCATAACGCCTTCTTTATATAAAGACGTATGTATATTTATGATAATATCTAACTCAGTTCTTTTTAGAACGAGAAATATTTCAGACAAATATTGTAGAGAAAATCAAAATACATATTTTATATTCAAAAATTTTTTTCCGAAAATCGTGCTGTTAATTAAATTATGTGGAAAAATATGGTAGAACCAGACGGGTTACAGATGACAATATAACATGGCGCATGCGTACTGCATGCTGAATAACTAAGGCTACAGACACACACTCAGAATATGTAATACTTATTGCTTTTCCACGGCAACAATGATTACGCGAAAGCGCCTCAATGCTACGTTTATACGTACATTGCCTATCTTATTGACTCTTTGAACGAATACTATCTAAAATATCATTCAGTAATTTAATAAATAAGCGAATAATGAGAAAGATTTTTTGATTGAAACTTTAATAAAGGACATATAATTTGTTTTGGTTTCTATGACATTGGCTCTTGATATGTAATGTCCAGTGAAGTATCTTAAGAGGGACCGGACATACACAGAAGTGACAATTCTTTCACAATGCAGTTAAAGCAGAAATAACGAAAGTGTTGCCTCTTGAGAGTTTCGTATTCTCTTTTGCCAATCGGTCAGGAGGCAAGAAAGTGGGCAGGCGCCAGCTTATCAGGGCCTTGAGTTTGATTGATTATAATGCTGGAAGTACATTTTTCTCCGAAACTTGTACCTCTGTTATACTCAGATTTTGAAAGTGCAGAGAATTAAAGCTGTCAGTTCACTCAGAGTTTACTTAAACTTGTAGGTTCCCACTCAAGACCCACATTGGCAGCGTAATATTGGAAGTAACTAACTCCACTATGCAGTGCTTGTTTATCAGGCATGGACTGTTTTCCCTGTGTCACTGGGCGGAGATCAGAATGTTAAAAAATAACCGAATCTGAGAATGTTCGTTATAAATATATAAACACATTTTCTTGTATAAATCATCAGGACAATGACCCAGTCCCATTTGATATGATTTGTCTTATAGCGTGATGTGGAAGAAATGGTTTGTAAAATATGTGATGATATTTATATCATGAAACCTGATTTTTTTGCCGATTGGAATGTAAGCAGAGCAAGCTTGTCAGTTGGTCTTGCACATAGTGCTATGTACACAGTGGAATGCTGGTAAGGACTGCACTAGAAAGTAGTCAATACACGAACAAAGTTACGAAGTTCACCACAAGTAGCGCTGCACTCTGTCTTAAACACATACTGCCACCTACCAACGTAACGGAAACTGCGTAACACCGTCGCATCGAGATGGGAACGTAAAGGTATTAAAAATGTAAGAGATGGAGAATATCTAACCGAATAGATGAAGTGAAAGAAAGAATAAATTCCTGAGAACGATGAAATTGAAATTCATGAATCGAATGTAATCAGTTTTGACGTTTTCTTCTGATCAATAAATCATCCACACGCTTGGTTTGAAACGGAATGGGGAAAATGGAAGAATATTGTGACAGCCTTTTTATTTCCGATACTGTTGTTTCTTTCACGCGTAACGTGCGGAACAAATGTCGGAGGTCGTAAGCGTTACGTCACAGGAAATTGAGAAAGAGGAATCTCGGCAAGAACAGATAAGGAAAGGGAAGCGAAAGAGATATGAGGGCAAGCAAACATAGAACGTAAGAGAAAAATTGTATGGAGTTAAGACGCAGTAGCTTTAATTCATACGTAAGGAAAGCACGCACGAGTGTTAAGAGTATCGCTGAAATGTTTATTACAGTAGAGCTGTTACTGCATTTGTCTGTATTATGTCTGAACAAGGAACATAATCTTTTCCCTATGTTGATTTATATATTACAATCACGGATAATAAAAACACTATTAGTGTCACGAATGTCAAAAAGCATGGATGGACTTGATATGTAGTATGCATAGGTTACATTATAAAGTGAGAATTATTCATAGAGTCTGAAACTGAAAGCGAGTAACATGTTTGCTGCTTCTTACGTGTAATTCATGAGGACTTGTTGGTTTTGGCTTAGTCAGTTCTTCTTTGAATTAGTGTTTTCACCTGCAAAAGAAAGCAGACTGCTTTCGAAGCGTTGTGAGTGTTTGTGTTCAGTGAAAATGCAAAAAATTCCTGGTACATGTTAGTGATGTTTCACATATTAAACCATTCTCAAAAGATTACGTTGTACAGATACAATGTATATTTCTTACCGTATGTGCACTTTTTTGTGTGGTGAAGGGCCCCGCAGCAGATGCTACGGCAACACCGCAGCCTTTGAGGCTTATTGTGCTACCCTGTGAAGAAGATTAGTTCTTTTTTGCGTTTTTCCTTGTAATGGAGCACCGCTGGAATGAAATTGACAGGGGAAAACTGAAGTACTTTGTCCACCACAAATCCAACATGGACTGACAAGGGATCGAACACGGGTCTCAGCGGTGAGAAGCCGGCGACTGACTGCCTGAGCCATTGCACGGCCCTGTATGTGCACTTAGAATTAAACACAAAATTCTGTTGCTGTGTTAAATGGTAGAGGCATTAGTCGGCATTTTGTGCGTGTGTAAGGTTACCTCGATTTACGTGTTTTTACAACAATTACAATACTACTGAGGCGGCGTTACTGAAATAATTGACAGCGTAGCCTCTTCTGGTTGATTCGAAAGATTGTAACGGACAATATTTTGGATATTTTCTATTAATAGAAGGAACTTTTATTTATCACTACTTTACACAGTACTCCTGTTTTAGTGGCTTGTGTCCCCGTGGTGTTAACGAGTTTAAACAAATTTGCTTTCTTTATCAGATACTCAGCGTCAAATGTTTTGAAATAGTCTTTCATCAATTTATCAACTTTGGCATGAAAATGTTAAGTAAGCTACACAGACCTCAGCGTCACGAAAGTAGTCCTATCCCATCTACTTCGCCATTTAGATTTGTTGTAGGGGCTTGCAAAATTTGAAAAGAAATTACACTAATCTTTTTGACCATATGTTATACTACTCACATACTGTGGAGCTTTTTGTAGTGTAAGTGGCACTAAACTAAAGGAATCTAACTCTTTCAGACAAAGAAAAGCAGTTAAACAGAAGGATCACCCGGAAGCTCGTTCGCGATTCTGCAGGGTCACTAACGCAGTCCATGCGGATTACCTTTTCAGGAACAGGTGTACACTATCAGGAGATGAGATCAATAGCTCACACCCAAAATAACTGGTACCTGGCGGTTATAGCCTCGTTAGTATGCATTTTCTTCATATGGCATTATTCACATGACTATGCTAATTGTGTAATATCGCTGTGTGTCTTTCAAGGCCCATTTATTTTGATATCCGCTCTTCTGAAATAGGAGCAATTCGTTCCCAACGTTTCTTCAAGAGTCGAAAAGTCTTCTTAGATCTTTAAAGCTCTTAAGTATAAGACCACGTTTTCTTGAAACGTCGGGTTACAGTTACCCAGTGACGCGGCGTCATATCCCAGAATAACGGAAGCCTCAGCTACACCGCTACGAAAATCTGAAAACTTGCATTCAGTTTCTCTAAATTTTTGTTTTATGATTGTGTTTCAGTGTTTAATCACTGTTTATTTCAGGACAAATGGTTACCTAAAACTCATTTCAAACCCTAAGAGTTTAACCGAATTAAACTTTTGGCATTTTTGCTAAGCAAGTCTATGTATAAAGTAACAGTTATGTTGCAAATAAGTTTGAATAAAGAACTATAAACGGTTAGTGTAGTCGGTATAGCGACTTTTCTACGGGCTGGACGGTCCGGGGTTCGAATCCCGACAGGGAAAAGGGATTTTCTCTCTTCTCCAAACGTCCAGACCGGCTCAGGGGCCCACCCCGCCTCCTCCTATTCAGTGGGTACCGGGCTTCTTTTCCGGAGGAGAAGCGGCCGGGGCGTGAAGTTAACCACTCACGTCCATCTAGTGCCGAGGTTAAGACTGAGTGGAGCTGTGTCTCTACTCCCCTTATATGCCTTCATGGCGTGGACAGGGAAAACTTTACCTTTACCTTACGTATAAACGGTGCGTCACTACTTGCCTTTAAAAATTTGTCGAACTTCTGAAAACTGGGTCACATGCTTCCCCCTTGCTTTATTAAGTGACGCAGCTGAATTTGCAGATTTAGAAAATTACATCTTTTCGGCAGTCAGAATCAGAAAGAAAAAGTTTGCTATTCGTATACACGATATGAAAGACTTTACAGATCTGTCTTTCGTGCACAGTTTCTCCTCGTTGTCATGTTGATGCTTTAGAACATAAGGAAGAAGACTGATAAGAAATTTATAGTCTCTCACCACGTCTGACTTACGTGAAATGGTTCGGCAATCGTCGTCGTCATTCTAAGTTTTACGATAACAAATGTACTTCAGTCGCTGTAGCCATTTTGTTTTCCATTGAATGAAACAATTCCGGGCAGATATGATACCGCCCACATTTTTTGTTGCAGGTTTCTCCACAAATTTCTTATTACTCTAACACTATTTAGGTGATGTCAATTTAAAATAAAAGAATGAATTAAATTTGATTCATGGCATAACGTACTGGGTTCTTGGGCGTTTGTTAATTTGTAACCAAATTAAAATTCTGTTGCATAGAACTAACTATATTCCAGATTATTATTATTATTATATATTATTATTATTATTATTATACGAGGTTGAGGTAGACTGCATTGATGGGAGTGCTATGAATGAGAAACCCCACAAACACAGGAACAGTCTTACACTCGGACAGCATAATCTTAACAGAGTACGTTCTTTCTTAGTGGTGGAATATATGTAGAATATGTAACAGAACTTTAATGCACTATTTTTAGATATCTGCTCTGTACAACAGTTCAACTGACTTTATTGAATACCGCAAACATTCTCATTTCAGAAGACTTATAAACAAAACACGTGCAGCTGCACAAGTGTGCATGGTTTGGAAAGGCATGACCTAAATACCGAGTTACAATAAACTTTGCCAGTAAGTTCAGAATTCATTATGGAGCCAGGCGGACTGCGATCAATACACACTATGCCATCACAGACAAACTTAAACACTAGTAACGTAAGCAAGAAACTATACTGCATGGCATACATTCTTCAATATATACACCTATATTATTTCAGTGCACGGTTCGTCATATTAACCTCAAATTAATATACAGTTTATTCAGGCTTCCGCCGCGATGTTAATTAAATCTGCGCTCTTCTGGGATATTACGCGGGGTCGTGTGGTAATTGTTTACCGACGTTTTTTCTCCTACTCGGACTCAACTCGTGAAGATGGGACCGACACGTTGTCCCTAGACGTCGGTAAATAATTACCACACGACGCCGCGTAATATCCCAGAAGAGCGCAGATCTAATATACAATTCCCAAGCACCAGGACTGTCTATTGCAATTCTGTAAAATGTGGACGTTACTTGGTCTTATATGTTGTAATAGATCTATTCAGAGTCTTTTGTGTCAGTGTTACATTTGTAGCCTACTTCAATGATAAGGAATTGTTCAATTACTGATAGTTAATCAGCTGATCACAAAATTTTTGATTCTATGAAAGAGAAGCCCTTTCTTGGAAAACATCCTGAACCAGTAAAATCCCGTCGACACCTCCCAACGTTTCTCAGACATCAGTATTAACATTAATGTCACATCTACATCTTGATCAAGAAAGTATTCTATTTAATTGAGAATTAACTAAATAAATTATTTTAAAATTAATTATGGATGTGAAACAAGTATTAAATTAGGATTCGCGTAATTAATATTTCAATTTAATGACCCCAGTTTGTGGGTTTGTTGAACTGATTTCAGTTTCCAAGCTTCATAACAAATTTTAATTTCTTTGAGTCCTCGCGACCTTAACGAGTTTTTAATGCTGGGAGACTGCAAAATTAAAAGTTGCGTCTCATTATTCTTTTTATTACTTATATGCTAATGGTCTGTAATTTATCTGGACTGGGCCTTGATATTTCATATTGTCCTAAGAGACGTTATTTCAAGTCTTTCATGACTTTCCCATATTTCTGGTTTTTCATGTTTATTTTAATTTTTATTTTATCCCTTCTTTTAGATGATTTATTGAACCCTGCATACAGTTGCGCTTAAACGACTTAAGTTATTTAATAAACTCAGCGAACAGCAACAGAGTTGGATCATTTGCAAATGACTCTAACAAATCCAAATTACGTTCATTAAGAAAATGAGAGCGGGTTTAATTCACAGAATGCTTACCACAATTCAGTTCAGAATACCTATATTTCCTTCTGCTGTGCTGACTCATAAAGATTACACCAGTAATATTGCCACCTGTATTATATGTGTGTAAAAAATGTTAGCTTTTACATTAAAGACAAATGAGGAAAGGGTTACGAAGAATATGTTTTGAACTGCGAGACAGGAACAGAATTAATTGGGTAGAGACTTCTGCATAACGAGTAACATGTAGGCTAATTACGCAGAGACAGCTGCATAACGAGTAGTATGTAGGCTAATTACGTAGAGACATCTGCATAACGAGTAACATGTAGGCTAATTACGTAGAGACAGCTGCATAACGAGTAACATGTAGGCTAAGTACATAGAGACAGCTGAATAACGATAACATGTAGGCTAATTACGTAGAGACAGCTGCATAACGAGTAGTATGTAGGCTAATTACGTAGAGATATCTGCATAACGAGTAGTATGTAGGCTAATTACGTAGAGACAGCTGCATAACGAGTAACATGTAGGCTAATTACGTAGAGACAGCTGCATAACGAGTAGTATGTAGGCTAATTACGTAGAGACATCTGCATAACGAGTAACATGTAGGCTAATTACGTAGAGACAGCTGCATAACGAGTAGTATGTAGGCTAATTACGTAGAGACATCTGCATAACGAGTAACATGTAGGCTAATTACATAGAGACAGCTGCATAACGAGTAGTATGTAGGCTAATTTCGTAGAGACATCTGCATAACGAGTAACATGTAGGCTAAGTACATAGAGACAGCTGAATAAGGATAACATGTAGGCTAATTACGTAGAGACAGCTGCATAACGAGTGACATGTAGGCTAATTACGTAGAGACAGCTGGGATAATATATTTTGAATTTAGTAATTATGACAATAAATATGTATTAACATTTATAAGAGTCGTTCTTTGGAAGAGTCTTGGCGTCCTCAGATGTACAGCTAATGACACTGCCGCCATATAATTATATAGGACTAGCAGAAAGTGTCAGTGTTTTATTAGATTTGCTAAATAGTAGTAACATATGCTGTCTGTGGATAACTAAAATATAGCTCAAGTGGTGTAAGTTAACAAAAGATATGATAGGGCAAATGGCAAATTGTTTATATTGCGCTTCGGTTAGTAAATGTTTGTGCGGAAGTGATGTAGTCGAAATGGATTGTAGGAAATCGTTGGGAAAGAGGCGAAAAGATATTGCGGGACAAAGAATATTTTATAGACTGTCGAAAATGCGTCTAGTTACCCTTTCTTCTTCAGTTAAACGAAAATGGGAAGTGAAAGTTTAACTTCCTCCTGCAACAGAACAGAAATTAGGGACGTGGAAATTGAAGTTCTGTAGAGAGGAATCAGGAAAGTCCAGTGTTGCATGTGTTGAAGCGGAAGTTGCCTTGCAAGTTATTTTATGACGTACCGAAACCATTGGTTGACGAATGAAAACTATTTCTGAGAAATGGAGGAATTTTCACGTAGAAAGGACTTTAAAGAGAACTGAACACTCTAGTAATAGAAACTGTCTTAAGAATCTGAGCGATTTACTGCTCAAGTTTGGAGATAAGTGGGAAAACTGTGTTCAGAGAATGACTCTGAGATGTATAGATATTTACATCTACAACGTAGGTGTGTAGAAATATGTACATACTTTTTAATTTATGTGGTACTCTGCATTCACTAATTGACTCCGCCCGTAATAACCATGGTTTATTTGAAAAGAGCTCACAATTAAGATAACATGTACAATGAACTCATTGTTCAATTTTCATCTTAGAATTCGACGGTGTATTAAGTGAGTTAGTGAAATCTTCGCTAAGGAAACCATAAAAGAGAAGTAAAGAAATAATATATAATTAGAAAGTAAATACATCTATAATTGAATTTTAAATAACTAAATACAATACTTTCTATCACAGAAACTTTTAATTCACTTTCACCCTTAATAATAGTCTTATGAATTTATTTCATATTACTGTACCAGTTTTGGTTCTGTTAGTAAGTTCTACTTCTCCCAAGTGAGCGTTTTGCGATCAGTTTATGTAACCGAACTTATAATCTCTTTTATGTTGTATATTTTACGTTATGTAGACCTTGCACCTTGTCATAAACTTAACAACAACCAACAAATGAACATGTCCATTTGTTGGTTGTTATTAAGTTTGTAACCTGTTGTTTTCTCGTTTTGGCTACCCGAAATATAAGACCAACCCTTAAAGAAATACTTCAAGAGAATTGTCTTCAAAATGAATTTTCTCTTTTTTTTCAGTTTCGGGTCGATCGAATCCAAAATACCCAGTCATCGTGTTCATCCATGGTGAATCATTCGAGTGGAATTCTGGGAACCCATACGACGGCTCGGTATTGGCCAGCTACGGCGAAGTTGTTGTAGTCACACTGAATTTTCGTCTAGGCATTCTGGGTAAGCCTACCGGAAGCACGGTTTTTCCTTATCATAATGGTGAATTGGATTGATTTGAATAAAGAGATGCGACTGAGCTTCTTTTATACAGTACATAATATTGCCTCATTAGTTACTAACAAATATTGCAGTAATACAAGACGCAGTCCAGTGGTTAGTATTCGGGAGATGACCGGCTTATATCTGGGTCAAATTATCCTGACTCACTTTTCAATTGTACTATGAAATTAGTATTTTTCTACCGACATAAATACATACGTACAGACATACATACATACGTACGTACATGCATACATACATACTACGTACATATATGCGTACATACATATATACGTACATACATACATATATACATAAATACGTACATACATACGTACGTACATATGTGCGTACAACATACATATATACATACATACATACATAGATGTATGCATACATAACACTAGAGTACAATGCCTCGAAGGTTTACACAGTTAAACGCAAATACGGGTTTTCTCCCATTTGCTCTATCTAGTATATTGCAGGTGGACACAATTTCTGTATTCCTAATGTACTTCATCTTCGATACATGCGCAGTCACTTGTCGCCTTCTGTATTTTATTATTCTAACAAAAGTCGTTTATGTGTGTAAATCATAAATTCTTCGTTACCCTATCCTAATTAGCTTATCACTCCAAGATGCTTGGGTTCAAACATTTCGTTAATCGCTTTGTTTTCAAACAATTTGCCTATGTTCTTTCCTTAAACACTTGAAAGACAGTATTAAGTATATATACAGCCCACTGTAACACTCAAAACTCCGGACTGAGCACACAGAATTTATTTATAACTTTCGTATGTTTCTCAGGATAAGCAACGATCATCCCCCAAACAGCAATAGCGGGATAATGTTTGTAATGGAGACACCATATGCTTTATGAGACGCAGAAAACGAGTTTTATATATCACGGGTATTAAATTCCTGTTTTATATCACTGAAGTAAGAGATCATGTTAACATACATGCAACTCAAGTTTGGGAAGGCACAATACATACCTAACTGCGGCTGATTGCATAATGGTTGCCCGTATATAACAGCTTCAAGTTCAGGGCAGAATGGTTTCGTGAGGAAACTTTGTGTTTGAAAAACACTTTAAATAAGTGTCAGTTTTTCGTACTGAGTGACCAAAATGTATAGACTGCTCGGTTATGAAACCAGTATCGTCGTGCGTGTATCGCATGCAATATCCCAGCTCCCAGGAAAACAATGTGATAGCACAAAATTAAGAACTTGAATAAGTTAAATCAAGACCCCAAACAAACGACTCAAGTTACGATTATTCTTGACGTCATTTCATTAACGATACGTAAGTGGCAATGTCCTACGGGCTGGATGGTCAGGGGATCGAATCCCGGTGGGGGCGAGATCTTCCGCAACCGTCCAGAGCGGTCCTGGGACCCACCCAGCCTCTTATAAAATGGGTACCGGGTCTCTTTCTCGGGGGTAAGACGGCCGGAAGGTGGCGTTGACCACCCTCCCCCCATGTAGCATCGAGATTAAAGAAAGAGTAGATCTATATCTCTACTCCACTTCTGGGCCGTCATGGCATGTTATAGGGTGAACTTACCTCTACCTCAGTGGCGATGTCTGTTCTTTAGAGCAGGTTGTAGATGGGTTCAGCTAATAACTTGGAGTCAGATATGCATTCAGCACTGGAGCAGTATTCATTCCCGTGTGTTAGGAATTAATGCTGTACTATACGTTACCCGTTTTCTTGCTATCTTGCAGTCCTTTGGGGTGGGAAATGAAGGAGAAAGACTTCACAGGACAGTCCACTTGCGGGTTAGTAGTGCTAATTATGGCTGGTGGCAGCCACAAAGAGGGATGGCTTTGAAAGCCGCGAACTTACACGGTTGTGGGTGGAAACATAGGAAGAAAACTGCCGGTTGTTAGGTGGGTTGTGCTGTCCCCTGCCGGCAGACGGAGGGAGAAGTAATGAGCATAGAAGGCTTGTCTACAGCAGACATTTTTGGCGTCATGCATTTGTCTCACCGTTAGGTCATTTCCGGTTTGAAAAGTTTTGGTATACGAAGCTTACACATGCTTCATTTAAAGGATTCGCTATCACACATGTTAGACTACAAGAAACCGATTTTTGTCACCGAGTATCTGGTGGGGCCTGATCTGTTGTGATCACAGTGCCTCAATGTTGCGGACTTATGCTACAAACTTCACGGATTTTAAGTGCTCGCTCTTTTATCTTCATATTATTTATGAATTTTATAAATTTCTACACATGAAGCATAAATTGATTCAATTACTAAAGAATTAACAAGGAATGCCGGCGAGTGACATTATGTAGCGCTTGTAAACACACAGCTAAAATGTTATGATGTTTCCTGCTATCACGTTTGAACTTGGCTTTCTCAAGACTGACAGTACATGCATTAGCATTGTATTCTTGCGAACTGGCAATTAAGTGTCTCAGGTTCGAGTACTGTTTGCAGTATCAGAAGAAAGACACGATTCACAAGAAGGCAGTCCTTGATCAAAGATCCGAAACGTTTTATGTACCAAATACAGCGCAGAAAATAAAACCGTTCAACATATTTTAGCTGTAACGTGTCAGGTACTGTGGTATTATTATGATGCATGATGATACAAATATCAGTCAAAGTGTGTTTACCATTTTATTCATACTTACTGTTAATGTGTTCGAAGCAAATGAATGTGTGCATTAAGTTGGCAGTTACACTGGCTATTTTAATACGTATTTCTGTCATTAATCAAAACTCACTGAGCTTTGACGTATTAAAGATGAAATAATCCTGGATAATCCGTCAGCCACGTGTATGTGTTAAATACACATACACGTGTCCGTATGTATCACATACACGAACCAACTTACCGTCAAGTGGCATAAAGTAAAGTTAACAACAAAAGGTGGCATGATAACGATGCACACAGCAGGTATTGCAACACGATTGGTTTTGTGTTATGCAGATTTATCAATCTGTAACTTGCTTTGAGAGAATATGGCGAGGAGTTGTTTTCTTGTCTTTTTCTCTCCATTATTCATCTTTAATTCCTATGTATTTTTTCTTCTTCCCATAGCCTTATTTGTATTGCTCGTGTTCCTCTTTATTCCATCTCAAGCACTTGCATACATTTATTTTTGTATCGAAATATTTGTTTGCTGTGGCATGAAAGAATATAGCATAGATTTAGATTTCCATTTGCGATTAATTTATAGACACTTATGTGGGCGGGCACAATGACAAAATGTTTCTTCCAAGAAAAGTAACCGCAGTTCGAGGTACAGTAACCCGTGTTTGTAAGGCTCTTGATTCTGCAGGACTGATGCTGTACCAGGAATACACGAGTTAAAGTCAAGTAAGATGTTCCGATAATTTGGATTGCTAGGTGCACTACAGGTTATATAACGACGATGTATGACCCACAGATGTTATTTATCGTTGATTTATACAACAGAGTGGCGACGTTCCGTGAAATTGGAATGATGCGTTAAGAAGCGATCGCTGTGTCTTTCAAGTTACTCTCCCAACATTTATATTGATGGCCTGAGGAAAACTACGAAATTGTTAGCTATGATAGTCGGTGTTTCGGCCGATGTTAGAGCCGCGTACGTACCAAATACAATTCAGAAGCGTTGCTGGAGGAGTCAGCCTTATAAGTGGAATATTTGGAGTTTACTACGTCATATATGCACGGTAATTCCGTGATACTCAATAATAGTGCAAATTGAGCTTTATATATGTCTAATATAAACTCGCTTTGCAAGAGGCTCTGCACCTGCGCAAGACAGAATACATAATGGAAGAATAAAATGGAGCGTGTAGTATTGAATTACTCGTAACTGTATCATGTGGATTGAATGCTTGAATTATATCAGCTACTGGGCGCGTTGCTGCAGAAGGCTGGCGATGTCGTAGAATTACGCCTTCTTTTTTTTGTGGCCAACAGACCGTACACGTTTTTATTAGCTGCATGAAAATATTGATAAATATGCCTTAGGCATTGCAGCATCTGTTTGGTTGCCTAGTAACGGCATGAAATCCATTACTTCCTAGCTTCGAAGTTTCTGAGGATTTCAAAGGATCTCTGGATTATCAGGGCACAGACTGTCAAAGTGAAGTTCGTTCTGTTTGCAAGTGCCGTAGCCGCATTTAAACTATTGCGCTTGTAAGTCTGGAATTTTAGAAAACAATGAGAAGGATTAAGGATATAAGTGGTATTCAAACTAAAAGCATGAGATCTGCACTCTTCTGGAACCTTACGCAGCGGTGAGTTGTAGTTATGTACCGACGTTTCGGGATAACCTATCGGTCCCTTCTTCAAGGGTCAAGCAAGTGCAAGCAAAAAAAAAAACCACTCAACTGCCACTACGCTGCGTAATATCCCAGAAGAGCGCAGATCTCATCTACATCGCCGCTGAAGCCTAAAATGACGCAAAATGAAAGAACTCTTTGCCTTTACTGAAACCAGTTATTTCAGAAAGGAGGCAATATTAATTAAATAAAATCCGTGTACATAAATTATCTGAAAATTGGTACAGAAATCGTCTTACTATATTAGAATTATTTACCATGTAAGTAACTCCAAGTAACATAGTCCTTATTTAAAAGCTGACAGGTGCTCATATATTTAAGAAAATGCTTCCCTTTTGTGAGACCGAAAGTTCATTACTATGTTGACAAAAGACAACATTTGGTCTCTCTGCTGAGCCATATCACAACACTGGTGCTGTTACAGGCCCAGATTTTGGAGGAGAATATTTAATTCTAAGGAAGAGGAAGTAACAGGGGGATCAAGAATGTTATAAAATTATAAAGGGCTTTAAATTCCCTCCTCTTCGCGCAATATTATTTGGGTGAGTAAAGTAATTAATATACGGATGGAATATTTGGATATGCTGAAGGCTGTGACAGTTGAGTGTGAAATTTTAATGGGGTGATTTGATGGCAAGAGAAAGCGTGGAAAACTTAGGCCAAAATGGTAATAATATTCAAATAGATATTGCAAATACAGAGCTTGATGATTGTTGGATTTAACCTATTCAAATAGGATTAAATGGCTGGGCCTTGCGGAAATGTTAAAAAAACATTGGGGTTCAATAAACGGCAGATATTATGTAATATTTTTATAAGCAAACAAACGCAGTAGTCCCAAAATTTCAGAGAATCAAAAGCGAATTCTGATCTTTTGAGTATTTTGTAACCCTATAAGGTAGACTGTACTCAATACACTTCGATTGAAACGATAAATAAGTCTATTGCTAGTGGGGAAAATGTTCTTTTCTGATAATTATAAACCCGAATCATTATTAATATGCGTGAAATGAAGGCAAATTTATGACCGTATGTAACTCTCATGTTTATAGTACATTACTATAGCCTCCCGGACTTGGACATTAAAACACTTCGATGTATGTTTGAAATAATCCTCGTGACATGAATCCAAGTTCACAGCCACTTACATATGCATTCTGGCCCCATCGGTTAACACTTCAACCCTATATGTTTAAGGAATGAGATTTTCGCATGATGTGGCTACGTGATTATATGTGTGTTGTGGTCACAATCATGTTGGCTGTGGACAACAGTGTTCTGTATTGTTCTACGAAAAAGCAATTTCTCTAAACGGCCTGATAAATTTTCCTTAAACTTAATCCTATGACAGGTAGTGTTTGTGATCCACCGGTTTGCTACGTCGGAATGATTTGATGCACAATTGTTTATTTGGTGTATTATTGTAAGTGTACGTTAAATGGCACTGAACATAAAACCCTGTTTAAACAGCGATCATTCGTTTAGAGTTAGCTTAGAAACATTTATACTTAATGTCCTGCACGTATTCAAAATTAGAGGATATTATTTCTTCTGGAGTTTGCAGATATTTTTGCGAAGAATATTTCGTTTTATTTAGGTGGTATTTAAACCTGTGGTGACTGAGATATACTAACGCGAAGACTAACCTCCGAGAAGTACAGTAGTTAGAAAGTCAGTTGTCTCGCATAAAGTAGTAAATGCCTAATTTTCACAACGCACCTGACACAATATGCTGCTTCATGAAATTTAATGTGCCTATTAGCCGTGTGATGCTCATATTTTGTGTCGTTGCTAATACGTACATGCTGCTACACCACCCTTCCACAAGTGACGTAAATCACCCACTCAGTTTACTGCAGTGTCACTCGCTTTTTCATTCAGTCGGCCACCCACTCACTTTATACACTCGCTCGCTGACCCACAAAATCATTCACCTGAATTCACTCGCCCACACAAACACACAACACACACACACACACACGCACTTAACGTCGGCAAATTACTCATAGTACCTCAACCACCCACTCTTCTCTCCCATTCATCTTTACTTACACATCCACCCACCAACTCACAGATTCGCCTCACTTCTCACGTACTTTTTCACCTCCTTCACTCACCAAACATATACTTATTTATTCCTTAATCCATGAACTAACTCCATGGAGCAGAGTCCTTCTTGAGAAGCTAGTAGGTCGTCAGCTAGTCAAGAAATTCCCCGCGTTTTATGGAACCCGAAGATTCATTACCGCATTCACAAGAGCCCGTCACCTGTTCCTATCCATGAACACAGTCACCTACAGCTTTACTCATCCATCCAACTTACGTGCTGTCACGTTCACTATTTCGTTGTCAGTTGTCTTTCGCTTATAGCTATAGTTCTTCAGCCTCTCAAGGAATTCCCTGTTATGGATTTCATTAATCTGTCACGCTTATTTGGCTAGTTTTAGGTTAAAACTGTGCCGCTGGAGAATAAAGGTCAGTGAAGACCTAGGCAGTCTGTTTCTATAAAAGACGAATTTAAGCTGAGGAAAATTTCAAATATTTTTATAGTTTTTATACAATGATATAATAAAGTATTTATTTTTATAATTTCAACTAAGCAGACAGAGTACCCCTATGTGGGTAACGTAAAACAACTTTGACAGGAAGATTATGCGGAGACTTTACATGAGGAGGATCCTGGACAATGTCTCGGGTACTTCATAGGGATTCTTAACACATAATATGTTACAACTTATTAATCTGTAATACTAAACTGATCCTCCACGAATAACTGATTAAGTCCTAATACCTTATGCAGGCAACAGGCAGAAGTATCTGAAATCATCAGAATTCAATTGTACGTGGATATGGATAGGAAGTCATAGACCTGTACACAAAGTGTGAAAGACTTGAAATTGTAGGCGGTCAGACGAATAGCAGCCGTTGAAAGTAAGCATTTATTCAAATGTAATAATAAAATGAAATATAATATAATATAATGATACAATATATGAGAGTATATGTATACATAGAGGGTATAACTATGGCTTGAGGCACTACGCTACAAACCGGAACGTCGCGGGTTCGATTCCCGATGGTGTCATTGGAATTTTTCCTTGACATAATTGTTTCGGTCGCACTATGGCCCTGGGGTCGACTCAGCCTCTAACAGAAATGAGTACCAGGAATATTTCCTGGGGGGTAAAGGCGGCCGGTGCGTAGGGCTGACAACCTTATCACCTTCATGTGCCGATTGTCTAGAAATCTGGGAGCCTCAACCTCCTGGAACCCTAAGGTTCTGTCCAGGCCTGTAATGGGATTGCTTTTTTGCTTATGAATATGGCAGAATTTCCTAAGGGAGTGAAGAAACTTGCCGGTGCGGCAGAAGTGCCACGTAATTTTAATGACAAACCACTCTTCTCGTCAAAAGGGCGGTTCTAGACTCAGAAGACTGTAGTATTAAATATCAGTGTATTAAGATGCGCTTGTGAGTCACAACAAGACTCAAATCAAGCCTGACTTCTCTGGTTGAAAGGCCGACAGACTACTGCTCTGCTCTTCTGTTGCTCCAATGGTAGTGGAGTTCCGCAGTACTGTAGCGTCGATAACAATCCTTAGCTTTGAGCAGATTTCTTATACAAGGCTCACTGTTTGTGAAGATATTTCCAATATCATATTCGTGTGAACTCTGTATTGAACGCGGGGAATTTATTGACCGGCTGAGCGACTATCACCTTTTCAAGAACAGGTTTGCTTCATGGATTTAGTTGTCTTAGGCAATAATCTGAACTTCAATTTTAATAGAGTTCATCGCGTTATGTCGTGACATTTCAATATCACTAAATGTTCATCAGCAATATATTTAGTAATATTAGAATAATCTCAACGTGGGACAAAAGTGTATTATTATTATATTATTATTATTATTACTATTATTGTATGTATATTTACTTTTATCCTAGAGTTCAATATTATGGCAACAGAAAGACGGCAGATGATTTCTGTCTCCTCTTCCTCTTTCTCGGAATGGAGTAGAGCAATCGGTTCCCCGCTTTGAGGTTGTTGCCCGGTCTTTCTTCACTTCAGGCGTATAACAGGGTCTGCCTGCTTCTCAAGACATTGTTGGAGGGAAGCTAAAGCCATATACAGTGCACATAAAGATGTCAAGTAGCTTTGATATACGGAATGTTTTGCAAAAACTCGTACAGTAGCAGGACTTCCAGTGGCATCTTACAGCATCAGCTACCATGTACATTGGCATCAGAAGGACTACATATTGTGTGGTATATAAAAATACGTTTTCGTTTATTTGCACACATATTATATCAGACTTATGAAGAACGTATATAATTCTGCAGCACCATCTATCTTGTTCGATTGTCTTTGTGCTAATTAGTTGAGATTGTGTTTCTTTCTGTTTTTCTGCAATTCTGTTTCTATGTTTTATAGTTTTTTCTTTCTATCCTTCTGTTCCTCTTCCGTTCATCCATGTCACGTTCTTTCCGGCATGTCTTTCTTTCCTGTGTTATTGTACTTCTTCTTTCTTAATATCTCTCCTTATTCTCTTTAGTTATTCTACTTGTTCCTATTTTTTCTGTATTTATTTTTGGCGATATTTCCATTATAACTTTAAAGTGTTTATATTAATATGTACTTGCTTCTTACTTTGTTTATTCCTTTTTTTTGGTTTTTATACTTTTTTCATTTAATATTATGTATATTTTTAAATTTCTTCCTTCTTGTATTTTCTTGTATCCCGTTCTTTGTTTTTTTTTCCCTTATTTTCTCTTTAACTTGTTTAATTTTCTTTATTAATTTAGTTTTCTGTTTATTGTCTTACTTTTATCATGTTATTCTTTTCAAATTCTTTGCTTCCTTCGCTGCTTACTCTGTTCCTTCCTTTCATTCTTTTATGTTGTTTCGTCATTCATTTTCTCTAATAATTACTTTATTCTTGTCGTCATTCATATCTTTGTTCGTATATCCCTCTTTCATTCAGTCTTTGCTTCCTTTCTTGTTTCTGTTTGTTCTGTTAGCTGTCTCTGCATTATCAAGTTAGGCTGATTGTGAAACTTGAAAGCTATAATTAAAAAGTTTCGGTTGTGATATTTATAAGATGGCGCCTTTTCATTTGTCTATTGTAACAAGTCAAATATATTACAAAGAACATCAAATATAATTCAATTAAGAAAAAGTTTCTAGAATTCCATCATTACCGTATCATTATATTCTGAATTATTGTTTATATTCTAGGTTGTTTGAAAACATTTTACATTTTACGATCATTGTCACCTCCTACAAATATTCCCCAGAGAATGCATGCAGGTAGAAAGTTTTTTTCTAACCTCTTACCTTTGATCCACCCTTTAAAACTCGTTCTATCGTAACGGGATCCGGACTGTAGTTATATCTTATACAAATATTGTCGGTAGAATAGCACTCTATGATGATCCAAATCTTCTACGAATCGCACAAATCCTTCCCCTTGTCGTGTCTCTCATGTTCTAGAATAAGCCTCGTTATCTGGAGACGTCTGAAGAAAGAATATAAATTGTTAACAACTTGCCTCATTTTTTATACGGGGGCGTACACTGGGATTCCTTATACACACATCATTAGGAGTCCCCATGAGCGTTATGGTGTTTGGAAACATATGTTAGTGAAGAACAGTCACTTGAAATCTTTCCATTCAGTACGTTGTACAGTGTATGCACGTGCATAGACACGTGCACGTGAAACGAGTGCACATACACTGCACGTCTGCTGTATTTTATATATATATATATTATATATATATACCAGCTATTGTGCTTAATTAGTATGTATAAAATAAATCATATTTGTTTGTAATATATTATATTTATCCGACAAGTCAGCGACTGAAACTTATGCGGGAGGTGGGCATTTCGAAACTTGGTTGGAACTGCGACCCAACTGAAGACGTTTTCATGATTTTCCACATTCCTTACAACCAAATTCAGAGTTATTAATTTGAATTTTGCCACACTTCTAGTTCTTAGCCTAATTATTAATGACGTTTTGCGACAATTAGGCGACAGTGCATGATCTAATATACTGACAGACTTCAAATAAAAACAATGAATAAATAACAGACAAATATAAGATGCATAGCGTATATAAATAATAGCGAGGTGTGCGAGGTTCTAAGTGTACATTCTGTAGTCGCAAGGTGAACATACACGTAGTTTATACACATACTAATCCTACGTGTGCTTTCCAAATGTGATAAAGTAAAGGTGTAAGTTAAATTGCTGTTTGTATATGAGGACCGTGACCAGTAAGTAACTACATGCGAGTGACACTTTGTTGTGTTTGTGTATTAATAAGAATGCAAGTTGCTTAGGAACAATAATATATGTATGTTATTTAGGAAACTGTGTGGGCCGTATAACTTCCAGTACGACGGGTGTAAGATATATTAATGTGGACACTTAGCAGTGTTCAAATACCTAACACTGTTTACATACTAAGATATATTCGTGTTGCCGTAATCCATAACGTCACACTTGCACTACTACTGTGAATAGATTGAATTAGATTAGCACTAAAATTTGTTCCATTCTCTTCCTTTTGTCTTTACAAGTTTTTATTAAACCGAATTGTACTATATATCAGTGTTTCCTTTCGGTTGCTTTTATGTCAGAAGGCTGAGTGAGGCTTTGATTTAAGGCCCAGAGACCGGGTGGCCTGTTCAAGTGTTTGCGTGGGTTTCGTCGGTAGCTACATTAAAGTTTTGGCACAATATTATCTTAAATATTTCACAGCACTCCACTACACGCCCTATTCAAATGGCAGAAGTATTGATGAATTGTAAGTAGTGTGGAGGGTCACAATTGTGGAGTATTTTGAGGTAATGTGGCATTGAAATGGAGGGACTAAGGGAAAGAACAAAATACTTCAGAGTAGCCAATATTCTGACAGGTGTATGAACCGGCGGCAGTAGGTAAGTACCTAATGGTGCAGTTAACAGTAGTAATTGTGATAACAATTATATACACGATATATTATGTGTAAGAAATGCATTACGAAAATCTGAGTGACGTAAGTAGCATTTATGATTCTGAGAAAACGCAAGTGATTTTGTCGGTTTGGAAAGTATTTATCAGGAAGCAGTTGTAGTGTAGCCTTACTTGATTTTGCAGTTTTACTTGGAAGGTTTATAGAAACAAAGTTGTACAAGCATGAAGTTAAACACTGATCATTCGCTGAGGTATGATTAGGACATTTTATCATTAGTAAGACCTTACTGACGGAGACCGCGCAGAGACGTGGATTTTGCACGAGTTTAACGCCTAGGAGAAAGGAAATCAATGCAGCTACAGTTCCAAAGATGCAATATAGTCACACACAAAACACGTCAGGCACAATCAGTATAAAACAATGAACGTTTGGGGGTATAGTGGTTTTTTGTGGACAGCGCTTTCTTGTTGCTTTCTTATTCGTTAGGGTTGATGCGAATCTCGCTTCAGTGCTCGTACGAAGAAATCTGTGTAAGCAGGCGTAAGGTAAAGCAATCCCATTACCTGCCTGGACAGGCCCTTAGGGTTCCAGGAGGTTGAGACTCCCAGATTTCTAGACAATCGGCACATGAAGGTGGTAAGGTTGTCAGCCCTACGCACCGGCCGCATTTACCCCCAGGAAATATTCCTGGTACTATTTTCTATTAGAGGCTGAGTCGACCCCAGGGCCATAGTGCGACCAAAAGGATTATGTCAATGAAAAATTCCAATGACACCATCGGGAATCGAACCCGCGACCTTCCGGCTTGTAGCGCAGTGCCTCAACCAACTGCGTCCGGATGATAGGTATCCAAATTTAAAAATTTGTATCTCAGAACTAATTATACACATGTTATTATTACAATCTACCTTTCTCCACACTGACACGAAAATAACTGAAAAACAAACTGCCACTCTTTGAGTAATATCCGGTCTTATGTCCTAGGCTACTTGTGTGAAGAATGGTGTTGTGTGTTCGTCTCACAAAGCTTTTTAAAGTTGGGAGTGATTGTAGACAAGAATTCCCACGTTGGGTGCGATATGCAGTCTTTAACGATATTCAGATTTTGTTGCCGCATGCCTTGAAAATCTAGTGCTGGACATATTATTTGTGGGAAACGAATGACGTTTGAGCACTGGTGCATTCTTGAACAAGACTGCACCAGAATTCAACCAGAGGAAGCTCACTGAATTTCTGTGTCAAGCTAGTATCATAAAGTAATATCTATGAAATACTCGTAATTTGCACAGACATGCCATCCAGTTTCTCTGAAACACAGTATGGATTTCTGAGCCAGGTAGCGTCATCTGTAGAAGATGGAAAGTATTTCTGAAACGCCTTTTGCAAACCATTTAAATGTTGGACGATGTTACCTTAAATAGTTTCTTCCAGGCTAGATTCTGTTTGTGTCAAAAAGCCATTTAGAGTTTCATACTGCCTTTTTCTACACTCCACTCCCAAACTTAAAGTTGACTTTGAAAAAAACGCAATTCTTTCCATTGTGAATATCAACACGTCTTTCCTTGACATGACAGATATAGCTGATTAATTCTTTCAAAAATATCTGCTAAGTGTGCCAATTTCTGCAGCCAAATGTATTTACCAAACATTGAGAAAGATAAAATTGGTGATCAATAGAAAGGAGAAATTTCTGAGCCAAATAATAAAACTCTAACAAGTTAACAAGAAATTTCCCCTACACAGGCACCTTATTTCTGTATGAAGTAGAAGCGCTGTGTGTTCACTGCCCATTTCTTCGAAACGTAATTTGAACACTCAGGCATTGATTGGCTTAAATTTAATATGGTGCACTATCTTCACAGCCTCATCAAACACAGTTTTTAGGTCTCTTTCTATCGTTTTGGCAACAAGCGCTTGTCGATGGAGCACGCAGTGACTACTCGAAAAAAACGGCGCCAACTCTTTGATACGCGCCACCGCCCCTGCCGTTTTTCCTGTCGTTGCTCTGCTGCCATCAGTGCACACATCAACACACTGATTTCATGTTCTATCACATAACTATTTATGACATTAAAGATTCATTCTTTCGTCGCGCGATTTGCAGGAGATTTACAGAGCAGTAATCTTCCTCTATTTTGTTCTCAAAGAAGTAACATACATTTACAAGTAATACTGCTTGCACTGACACGTCTGTTGTTTCGTCAAGTTGCAGCGAAAAATCGAAAGTGGATATTATTAGCGACATTTTTATTTTACCTGCTGACAAACCTAGGGTGCGACTTTTAACAGTGTTATTAGATAACTGAACTGTTGCAAGCTGCTTTTTCTACTGTTCACCAAGCACACAATTTGCAATTTCCACCGCACATGGCTTAATAAATGGTTCTGCAAATGTATGGGATTCTGCTGCAAGTGCAATACGGTAACTCACTTTGTACTCGTAAGGAGGCCTCGGGCGTTTTCATAAGTTTTTTAACTTTTCACTATAAGGCTCTGACAGTTTGTTAATGTCTCATGCTTACGCTTGAAAAAAAAGCTAATGTCTCTGCCCTTATATTCAGGGTGATTATTATCACGATATCTACGAATTTTAGGAGGGAACAAAGAACTGTTTGTTAACACTTTGTTGCATAAGACGCTTAGGGCGTCAGGTACAATTTTATCATCTGTATACGTAAAGCCCAGAGACAAAAGGAATCATTTTACTTCCGTTTTGTACTACTTTCTGCAGTTATAGAACTGCCGATAATGGATGGCGACGTAAAACTTTGAGATTCACTTACAACTTCGATTACAACTGTACTAACTGTAGTAGTACTTGGTTGTCTAAATAAACTACCTCGTTTTAGTCACTGATCCATAAAATATAAAGCACAAATTAACATTAGTGTTACTGCACGTTATTTCGCTGTCACTACTGCAGCCAATAAAAAGAACTACTTCACTTCCCTTGTAGGCTTACTTATGTTAAAGCTATATGAACTACGACTAGAGCGAACTGGTGATCCTTGGTGGTGGAAGTCAGAGCTAGAGATTACTAAAATCTGTAGCAGGTGCAAGAATGCAAATTTGTTAATTTAACGCGCACATTTTTCTTTCTGCGTCCACATGCAACATAATTTTTAATCAGATAGCTACGAATACATAACACGAACGTACGTAACAATGCATTGCATGACTTAACATTAATGAAACTGATTGTTGCTCGCTTCGTGGGTACAGGGTGTCTCTTAACTAGATGTTTTTAAGTGCCATACGAAAGAAACGTATAGCCAAATAAAGAAGTGCCTCGATTATTTTTAACAAAACATTATTCCTTTAATTAAACAAATACGTAAACTTCAAAGGAGACGTTACAGAAATGTATCCACAGATTCCCTGGAAACTGGTCATGGATTCCTTGGGATCCGCAGAGCACACTTTGGGAACCACTAGTTTGGAGAAAAGTGGGAGGCTTTGTTTTTTTTTCATATTAAATTCACATGATTCAGAATGAACTGTTTCAGCCGTAAATGAATTAAAATTAAAGATAAAATTTGTCAGTAAGAACCACACCATACAGAACAAGACAGAGAGTGTAGGTGTAACGTATTATCGAAGCGCTTTCGCGAAAACATTGTTGACATGGAAAAGCAATAAGTATTAAATATATGAATGTGTGTCTGCAATCTTCCTTGGCTATCCGGCATGCAAATGGTACTGCTGTGTTACATTGTCATGTGTGGCCCGTCTGGCTCTACCATATTTTTCCACATAATCGCATGAAAGGAAATATTTTTGGAAAAAACGTTATTGAACATAAAATTCGTGGTTCCATTTTCTCTACAACTTTTGTCTGAAACATTTCTCATTCTAAGAAGAATTCAACGCGATATTATCATAAATTTACGTAAGTCTTCATGTAATGTACCCATTATTCTTGTCAGAATTTAATGAAACTTGAATTTTCTTAACAGATTTTCGAAAAGTCCCCCAAATTCCAAGTTTCCTGAAAATCTGTCCAGTGGGAGACGAGTTGTTACATGCGAACAAGCGAAAGGACTGTCGGACAGACAGACAGACATGACGGAGCTAATAGTCGCTTTCTGCAATTTTACGAACGCGCCTAAAAATGAGGAGTATAGCCAAACACATTTTACCTTCGACGCTATGTGGGCTTAACTGGGCAGCTTCAAACCCCGGCCGCTTTACACCGGCAGTAAAGGCCCGTACTTAATGACCAAGAGGCTAGATGGACCCCAAAGGGCGTGTTGGGACACTTTGGCAAAGATAAAAATTTATTGTCTGTCCTGTAAATCGCACCCCATTTGGTCGATAGTCAAGCTCGTGACTTAACCATTGTTATTTATGCAGATATTTTTAAGTTTTTGAAGCATGAATATATATGTTTCTTTCGCAGAAGGTCGTATTATTTTATTCACCCTGTCTTTCGGATTCCGGATTCGTATCTTCCAAGATAATAAATCTGGATATTGCCGCTGGAACTTTGGATAAATTAATTCCCATCGCCGTTCTGCTTGCAGAGACACGCTGAGAGGATCAATAAAATATTGGCCTCTGTCCAGAATGAGTTGCAATGCTGTAAGAAGAACAAAGCATCTCACTGTAATTCCTTATTTATTCAGACATCGAAAATATGCCCTCTTTTTCTAAGATATCAACATTTATTTTGTCTGGGAAGTAACTTGAATGACTTCAAGTGCCTTTAAACAAAACCATAAACTCAGATAGGTAAGAAAGCGTTAAGTGCTTCAATACAGGAAGTTATAGAAAAAAGTAAAATAAACTTTGAATTTCGAAAACTGGGCCAGGTGACAGTTTTGAATTTTAAGTGGCTTCATTTTAATTTTTTGGACACTTTACAGCTGATCGAAGAATTGAAGTGAAAAAGTGATTTTTTATTTCGACGTAAGTTTTTTCGCCCCAGGATATAGCAGAGTACTGGGATGTATAATAACAAAATGATACGGACAGTGCTTTAATGTAAGGCAGTTTAAGAGGATACGGTTCAATTGCATAAAAATAGCTTTATTATTTTAGTCATCATAGGCTATTTTTGTTCCTAAGGCAGTTTTATCGGGAAGGAAAATGCAGAGCTCTTAGGTAACATTCGTGCGGGGGAAAGAATTCATAGGTAGTGTATTTGAAAAACGTCAAAGGAAAAGACAGTTTCGTGACATTACATGATAATATAAAAACAATACCGATACATTTACGTATTTCTAGGTTATTTTCTGTCGATTCAAACATGCATACGTAGATTATACAGGTCCGGGGGGAAATAACAATATTTATGAATAGTTTAGTAGATGAACATTTGGAAGGTGCCTGTGGTGGCCTAATTCAGGATGAGACAGAGTAAAACTGTAAGAATCTTACTAAAATTAATTGATGGGTGGGCTTTATTCAGACTGTATATCTCCCGAATTCACGTGTAGGGCGGTACATACATCCCGCCTTTCGAAAGCCAGTGGTTAACACTACTGTCATTTGGAAAGTCATACGCTCTCGGATACAAGACATACGCTCATGACATCACGTAGTTACGTTCGTATTTGGAAGGTCCTACACACTCAGGAGATATGCTTCGTGAGAACTTGTAGTTTTTCTCAGGCTCTGAAGACGAATGCTGGGGTACGTAGTACTCTACAATAATCACTGACCAATTCCTTACATATTCTTTTCTTCATCATTTACAGCCTTCAGCATATTGGATGATGCACAGCACGAGCAATTGAGAATGTGTGTTAAATAAACGAAGGGCCAATACACTATTCATATAATACTGTGAAGGTTATTAAAACGAGAAGGATTGTTTGAGACGGACGCGTAGAACACATGAACAGTACCTAGGTCCCCAATAATTTAGTATGAAATAATCAAAGGGACTAATACTGACATTCAGGTGTACATAAGAGGATAAGAGTAGTAGGCTATAGTAAAATATGTAAAATTATTGGCGTTGGATTTCCAGTGACGGCAGTAATGTTTCCCTCTGCCACTGTCTTCGCACCAGATTTGGAAGCTCCTAGCCCCTATCCGGTGACAGACCCTGGTGCTTAGACTACCGGAATATGAAGTTCAAATACCCACATCCATCCAGTGCCAGATATGCTTCTTCCATTCCCCCAATGTGCCTTTATTACGTCATTATTAAACACGGCATGGCGTGTGAGATTACCTGTATATTTCACGAGAAAACTAGACGTTTTTAATCGCAATAGACTGTCTCTGATCTTCACTACAATACACGTGATTCTGAGATTTTGAGTGCCTTGAAGAGAGAAGGGTTTTAACTTCAGACTGCACTTTTGCTCCATTGCAGGCTTCTTACGCCCGGGAGCTGGCGACCACACACTTAGCAACTTCGGACTACTGGATCAGATCGCGGCACTGCAGTGGATAAAAGAAAATATCCAAGAGTTCGGCGGAGACCCGGGCAGTGTGACTTTGATGGGACATGGAACTGGGGCCGCTTGTGTAAATTACCTCATGGTTTCGCCCGTCTCCCAGGGCACCGATGGTACGTGGTAACACTTACTGACTGTAACTTAATAGAAACATGCACAAGAGTAGTCTTAAAGACGGTGATGGTGGCTTAGCTGGTTGAAATACTTCCTTTATTGTGCGCAAACCTTCATTACCCTTTATACAGAAGGCTGATATTGTCTCTATCCTGAAAAATATTAATCTAGTCCACACTGCCCCACCTTAACTCCTTAGGATCCATTTTAGTATCACCTCCCATCTGCGCCTATATCTTTCTAGTGATCTTTCGCTTGAAATTTTCTAACCGAATCTTTGTGTAAATTTCGAAATTTTTCTATGCGTGCTGCAGGACTGGTCGATTTTATTCGCTTTGATTGATGGTCCTAACATAGATTTGTTAAGTGTGTAAACTATGAGGTTTCACGTAATGCACTTTCTTCCTGTCTCCTGTTATTTTCTTCTAGTTCATTCCAAATAATTTCTTCAGTACTTCCCAGTCACAATCAGTTAAGTAGGCAGTAGGCCTATCTGTAATGGTTCTGTCTCTCAGCAGTCAAGGTTTCCAGACGTTGCCTGTCGGTGGTCACTGTTGGACACCCTGTGCGTCTTAGTGTTATATACATTGCTTACCGTTACTCAACCATTTGAATTCTGAACTGTAACTAAATACTTATAAATATCAGGTTATGCCGCACAGAAAACAAAATGCTTCGACATCGAAAAGAACAACCTACTAACATTATCTAATTAAATAATTCCTCCTTATTCTTTAGTGCGGCACTGTATGTGTGGAATGTAGAATTTTCGTATTAAAGTAAATGGTAGATATGTTAACCACTGTACTTTAAATGGTTAAATGTGAATTTATGAATGCATGGAGCATTATCTCTGAGTCATTTATAAGGTTTCGTTACATGAAGCTAAGGGAAAGAGATAATTATTCTTAAGTTTCGACTGGTTTGTGTCTGATTTATTTGAAATAGTACCACAAATGATTTCGATTGAATACAGCCTGTAGCTTTGGTTTTTTTGCAAATAAATTTAAAAAGTACAATTTTTTCGCAAACGTTTTCTGTGATATGAAATTCTTATTCCCATTGCATATACATAAGTGTGTAGGTACTTGAATGTTTTCATTAAGTACACCCTGTCTCAATTCATTTGTGTATATACATCAGGCAGAAGTAAATTTTATTGTCTCGAATTGTCAAGTGATATCGTAATACTAATTTTCGGCATATATTTTTACTGTGCAATAGCATACCTGCTGAAATGCTAAGACGCCGGAGTCTCTTAATCTTCTACTTCGCCCTTAGTACACAGACGTTTAATGAATGCCTGCATTGCAGCTTAGTGAGGTGTCTTGCTTTTGTTTCTAGCTTCTGGGCTTTTTCATCGAGCGATTTTGATGAGCGGAACTGCTTTAGCGGATTGGGCACTGACTACGAGTTCAGTTGTTGCCATCCAGGTGTCTCATGCCCTCAATTGTCCTTTGTCCGAGACAAACAACGAGATGGCTTCCTGCTTGCGCAAGAGGCGTCTGGACGAGATTATGGACGTCAAAGTTGTAGTTCCTGAATTCAAAACCCGATTTGGCCCGATGGTAGATGGCAACGTGGTGCCGAACGATCCATTTCATCTCACAGGGGTGTACAAGGATCTGTTCAGCAGGTGAATGTAATGGGCACGTTATTGACATTATTTTAGCTTGGTAAATGTTCTACAGGCTAGGCGATAAAATTTGAATTTATACGTGTAACGTTCGGAAGATTAATCACGGGTACAATTTCTCTAATCTTCGTATAAATTTACTGTTTAGTTTTTTAGATATCAGTGTTCAGTTAGTTGGACATTTATATAGAAATGTATTCTTTGTTTCAAATAAAAAAAGTGCATAAGTTGTTCCTTATTAAACATAAAAACCATCACCGAATAAACATAATCGAATTTAATGTGGGGCACAATTGCCTAGTTTTTGAACTAAGGAAAAGTAAGTTTACAAGGTGTTTTTTTTTATTTTGCGCTATCTCATTACTTTCCGAGATGTTGAGCCTTTCGGAAGCACAGACGAATGGATCAGTGGACTGATAGACACTAAATTCCTTCAGAGTAATTAAGTTTTTCTTTCCCCTTGCAATAAACGTTAAGTACTCTGCCTGTCACTACACCTCCCTGCTTCGTATCTCCTCTCTTAGTAAACAAATGGCTATTTTAAATACTTTTGCCCTATTATCTTTGGGTCTGCTCGAGCGATAGATTTGTACCGCACAGAAAACGGCGTTTTTTCCCCTTATTCTGGCAACGGCAAGAGTTTGGGGGTTTCGCGAGTATTGGGTTCCTACTGTGCAGAAAACGCACTCTTTTTGTGTTTCCCAGAGCAATGATTGCGTACGGCACAGAAAAGCTTAGGTATAATGCGCACTCTAGGAAGTTGATCGTTTGAGTTTTCTCCCAGCGATGTTCGACTGTCTTTTTTGCTGGTATCCAGTGCCTAATTTTGTAAATAAAAGTTATCATCAACAGTACTGTTATTATAGAACAATACCACAGGTAGTACTTGTCCTACAGGTACGAACTGCTGTACGGTGTGACCGAACTGGAGAGCTACGACTTGCTGGATGCAGTGTCACTGCAGCACGGAATGCTGGAGCTAGACCGTGACAAGAAGATTCGCACTTACGTCAGAGAACGTTTTGAATACGAGCCTGGCCTCGTTCTGGCCGAGACGCTGAAAGCATACAACGTAACGAAGCGTCGGTCCAGTGCGTCCTCACAGTCTGTAGCGGAGACGCACAGAGATATACTGCTGGAAATCCTGAGCGACGCTCGTGCTGCAGCGCCAATGGTCCAGACCGCTAACTTCCATTCCAGTGCCAATCCTAAATCATACTTCTATGTTTTTTCTCACAAGAGTGTTTATGGCGATTATGCTGGGGTGAGTATCACAAAAAAATATTGTAATCATTACAATTTATTTTTATTTTTCCTTTCTTGAAATCTACATTTAAAATAAAACATATGTTAATTTCACTTTTTTTTCCCAATGGCGCAGCAGCTCCTAGTGGGTCAGGGCCTCCGCGTTATCGAGGCTTCACGATCACATATCTTAATTTCACATGCATATGAGACTTTGGTCTCTCGCCCTAACGGAAGAACAGGTGAGGTTATTTCCAAACAAATTGCTGGGAGAACAGAGTAGAGGCAACAGGACATATTAAATTAAAGAAGTAGGAAAGTTGTAACATCCAGCCTTTTTCTAAATACTACTCAGATTGAAAGACCGAGGAACGTGAGAGGGAAAGGAATGCCGTATGCTTCGTAGGAATCGGAAGAGCGTAAAGTTTCTTTTGAAGCATATGAACAGAAGAGTCCATTTGGCAGGCTTATGCAAAGATTGCAGATTAGTGTTAAAGTGGATGAAGAAATATGGTAAGGGGCTGTGGACTGGATACAGCTGGCACAACGCATGGTCCAGTGTTTCTAGTTACTGAGTTTCATGTGTCTTCAAGTATCTGTTATCCTTCGGTATTTAGTGTATAATTTTATTGTCGTTTGCTGTCGGGTTCATATATGTTGCCTTTCATAACCCGACTTTCTGTTCTACAAATATGCTAATAACATATTTGTCTGTAATGCTACGTTTGTGTATGAATTGTTTCTTATGCACACAGTGCACTAAGTTCATATGTTTCTGTTGCGATGTGACTTCTCTTTACCAGCTGTCAGGATTTTTTTCTACACTTCAACACTAATTTGATCCAAACCTAGATAGAGTAATAACTATTAAGTAACTAAATGGACAAGACCAAGAATTTTAATAAGGGAATGCTTTTGAATGTAATACATATTGCCATTTTAGGCAGCATACAAAAATATACACAAAGTTTAAATGAATAAAATTTTGGGCCAGAAGTCTGTGTAGGATATGTTTCTGAAAGTGCCTCTTCATTCAGTTGAAATTTATAGGCACAGCGTATAGTATTTCACAATATATCGACGTTTAACAAGTTTTATTTGATGAATTTTACACACAATATTACTTTCAAAAACTTTTATATAACACCTTCATTACATATAGAAATGTGCAGGGTGAGAATATCTCTGGCCGATTCAGCAATATATTACACGGAATAAGCAGACATATGTGTCTGCTCGCTTTTCAAGAAGTATCATATTTTTATCCTTGACCCCCCTGTGAACAATTTTAAGCCAAGGGGTTTTGTGTTACTTCTGAGTAGCAGAGAATCCTTCATTGAATCAGAGAAGAGATGAAGTACACTGTAAGGCACTTTTTGGTGCGAAAGCCGCAAGTTAACTAGTGTAACTCAATAAAGCGGAGTTCTTCTAAGAAACTGATAGTTCCACACTTGGCCAAGAAATTCCCCGCCTGTTATGGAACCTGAAGGCTTATTATTGCATTACTTAGAGCCTGCCACACGGCCACCTTCATCCATCTACTTCCTTAAACTCTGTTCCATTAAGTACACTCTACGATTATTTTCCTTTCTAAGTTTAATTCTGTATGGGCGGGACATGTAGCACGTATAGGGTTCGAGTCCCATAAGACCTGAGGAATTTCTTGGCTACCCAAGGAACTATTGGCTTCTCAAGAAGGACTATGCTCCATGTTGTTAGTTCGTTAGCTCGGGCTTAATTCTGTCACACAGTATATTATTCTGGATTTCCAACTACATTTTGTAATGCATTTCTAATATAATATACAGTCAATCCTCGCTATTTCCGTATTCACGGGGTTTTCTAGGAACCTAACCCCCGCGAATAGCGAGAATTGACTGTTACTTGATTTTATTGCCCTAATAATAATCTAATGATTTCAAATATAACTACCTCACATGTCGTAAAATTATGTAAACGGATGTGTTTAATCACATAAACTCTATTTAAGTTAAGATGCTTTCACGGCGGTATGTATACAGTGTATACAGATATCAGCATTTTGGACGGACAGTCTACCTCAATCATCAGGTTTAACCTTGGACATACAGGCTACAGTTTTCTCCAAAACGTCGTTACCCATATAAGAAGACAACGCCGTGTAACAAAGCAGAATTCCACAATTTGAATTCCTGAAGTGTACGTAATGTGCCATTTTTCTCCCAGGTTAAAATCCAAAAGAGTATCCTTGGTGAGGAACTTCCGTACGTGTTTGGAGTTCCTCTTGATAGTGTTAAATTCCCCTCACACCGCCACTTCACCGAGATGGAACGACTCTTGTCCGAGGCTGTGATGACCTTCTGGACAAACTTTGCCAAGACGGGGTGAGTAGCGTGATCTAGTGATCCTTGTAGCCAGCAAGTAATTAAAAATAGTTTTGTAACTGTGGCAAAAGCCACAGTGTGGCTGTTAAACTTTGCTTGTTTGGAAGCCAAACCCTGGTTCAAGACAATTTCTGAGTTTGTGGAAATGTGCATGTTTTTCTTACCCAAATTACTTTCAACAAATAAGTTTCTAAAACTACACTGACCGTGCAAGGAAACAAGAGGCCTTACTCCCTTCGTGCTACTTCAGTGGATGTAACATTATCATTGTTAGTCAAGACAGTTTAACATTACGAAATATGAACATTTGTTTCTGTCATTTTATAAGAAACGTTTTATTAACAGAAGACATGCTAAGGACAGGGCAATACACATAACCCTCTCCTTGT
The DNA here is from genome assembly GCA_021186555.1 of Reticulitermes speratus. Taxonomy (NCBI): domain Eukaryota; kingdom Metazoa; phylum Arthropoda; class Insecta; order Blattodea; family Rhinotermitidae; genus Reticulitermes; species Reticulitermes speratus. The sequence continues at coordinate 16,536,903 of JAJKFL010000001.1, forward strand.
TACTTAAAAAACTCGAAATATATCCACATTGGTAAATAAGAGTGAAATGTAAATATTTGTTGGGTGCAGTAAGACAGGACACAATGTCGACTTTTGGTTGTAAATAACTGCATATTGTATTATGGTAAATACAGATCTGAGTTACGCTTGTAGCTTCTCACATACTGATCTTTAATAATTCTTCTCTTCTCTTTTTATGTAATTGTGGTTTCAGTTACCATTATTATTCATTTAACTTTCTTAGTGAAGTCACTTCTGAGAATTACACCTTATCCTTTACGTGAACCCGACTAAAGAAATCGAACAGAGACCTAATTATAATTGACGGAAGTACACAGAAATAAGTCTGCCTGTGTTCATCCCCCTAATCAGAACCTATATTCAATGCTTGCCAAACTACTTTATTGAAACATGGGGGGAAAATCTGCACATTTTAGAGACTGCATATTATTTTTTCAGTAGATCTATATGAAACGAATTAGAGTTTAATTTGTTATTCACTTAGATATTTGGTTGGCTGGCTTGTTACGTAGCAATGTGTTGACCTGAACTTTTGAGTTACTTTGCCACTTAATTACTTGTACTGTTTTTGGATACTTTAATACATCGATACTTAGTTATTGTTATGGATGTCTAGTGAAGTCATTGAAATTTGATTTCGGTTGCTTATAAAATGGGGATTATATTAAACAAAATTCACAATAATTAATACAAAGAATTACATCATATAGGTCGAAACATGTAATTCTACGTAATAAACATAATTTAGTTGTGTCTGGACAGATAATGAAATAATTGTTTGTACTATTAACAACACAACGGGATGACATTCTTTAAATTTCACAATAATTAAATTTACAGTACAACTACCAGTGAAGGACCCTCAACGCCGAATGTAATGGAATTTGGTTTCAGGAATTTTGACAAGAAAGCGGCGAATGGAGGAACCAATAATTATGTCCTCCAAATTTAGCTTTCTTTGTATGTAATTAAGGAGAGTAAAAATACGAAAATTTCACGTGGTGTAATACTGCTTATGCAGATTTACAGGATACCGATTTACAGGGTGATTTTAATCTAAACACATATTTTGTTGGTCATAAAATCATAGAGCATGGGCTTTAAAATAGTACAACGTTTGTAGAATATTAATATAGCATTTAGTTAGGATATACGATCACTTAACTTTATGTAGGTCTGTTTACTTGACATCAACCTGTAGATATTCGGAACCAGTAAGTATATGCAACAAGTTCAAAGACGTGCCTCCCTTTTTCAGTTTTTAGAACCCAAATACTAGACTGCGATGTATTGTTCTAAAACTTCATGACGGTGCTGTACTACCATTCAGTAGGTTCTTTAATTAAAATTTATAAACTGTCTATAATAAAAATTCATAACTAAATTTGCGATCTTTCAGAGACGCATACAGTTCCGTCGTCAGATAGAGCACACTAGGCCTGCTGTCGAAATATCGCTTTATCGGACAGACCTTACAGAATAGGTAGCCTATGTATTTATCATCAGCTTCAATTTTGAACCAAATTTGTGTGATTTGTTTCGAGATGAACGGATGGACAGACGGACGAAATGATGGAGGTAAAACAGAGGACAATATTCGCCTATAATTTTTTGCAAATATCAGACATCCCCGTTGGTATGTACATGTAAAAGTATATTTTGCTCTTATCAATAGTACAGTCACAACCAACACACCTTGCAATACGTGATCAGACTACCGGTTTCAGCTCAGCCATCAGGCCTATGGCAGAAAATTATGAAAATCAAACTCCATACGTTTGGTGAGAGGAAATGCTCTCCTTTTTTTATCGTGACTGTAATATTGATAAGAGTAAAATATACTTTTATACAATTCCCGTGTTTCACACACTACTACCGAAGAACACACAAAACATAATTATAAGGAAGTGACTGTCGGAACAGTTTACGGAATCAAAATTCAGTCAAATTTTGATGGATCAATATTGAGAACGCTAAATTGCAGAGTGTGTAAAGTTCATTGCACCTTGTTTAGATTACTAACAAAGCGTTATGAATATTTTGTGCATTCATAAATCTATATATATATATATATATATAATAGGTCCACACGTACGTAATTTAGTGTCAGCAAGACAGAAACTAAGTTACATCTCTTATTTTTAATATTCATGTTTTCTCTTTTCCTGTATAACGTGTTTGTTTCAGCAAACATATGCACCCAGCAATGTTCGGCGTACCTTTTGATGGTCTACACTGGTTAGATAAACCGCTCTTAACAAAGGTTCTTGCATTATGAATACACCTAGAACGGCCTCGTAGACGTATAAAGACCAAAGCAAACCTCCACGAAGGGTGCAGGTCTTGTTTGTTGACTATAAGATTACTTACATCATGACGTAGATTTTAAATGAAGTTATGGAGAGATTCCAGGGACTTCCTTTTTACGTTTATATATATATATATATATATATTATATTGTGTGATTGTGGGTTTGTGTGTTTCAAGAAATTTTAAACTTCACTTACCTAGTGAACAAACACGATTCTAGAATCAATGTCTTATCACAAACTAAATGCACTTTATTTAAAAAACCAATATAAGGTTTCTTTAAAACATTAAAAAAACGATTCTAGAGTTTGAATTTCGGCAATAACTATGGGCTGAGTAATTAGTAATTTCATTTCTTCAAATTTGGGATTTCGGTGTTTGACCCCGGTGCATATCTGAAACATTCTAAGGGAAACGTACTGAAAACTTGTATATAAACCATTCGACAAAAAGCATTTGAAAAGGCGGATTTGCTAAAAGTAATTACACAAGCTGTTTCGGAGGCAGATAATTTTGGGGGTATTGTTCACAGAAAGAAAATTGTGAGGATATTGTACCTGGGTAAAAATTTGTGGGAAAATTTTACACGGAGATAAAATTGTGGAGGCTTTGTGCGTAGAGACGAAATTATGGAGACAGTGTGTACAGACAGAAAATGTGCGGATATTATGGAAGAAGAGAAAGTTGTACGGATGCTGTGAACAGGGAGAAATTGTGGAGACTTTGTTCACTGAGAGAACATTCTCTGAATAAATAACCGTGACTGATGTTTCTATTGTGATGTGGTAAATGCCGAACACTTTTAGGGTGATCAAGTATGAGGTGGCGAGGCATGTGGCATTTGTGAGGGAAAAGAGAAATGCGCACAGTGTCTTTGTAGAAACATGAAGGAAAGAGGCAACTAGGAAGACCTGGAATTTAGATGTAAAGGCAATATTAAAATGGAAATTAAATAAATATAATGGGAGGGTGTGGATTGAATTTATCTGCCCCTGGATATAGGTATATGGCTCGGTACGGAGGAATTATTGGCTTCTAAAAAGGTTTCTGCACCATGCAATTAAATGGTTAGATCTCAATATCCGCATAAAAGTGGTAGCCCGCTAACTGCATGTTGCAGAGTCCGTCTTGTGAAACTGTAGTTTCTCATCCGGTAACAATCTTCCTTTCTTCTCTGGATCCCAAACATTTGTTACCGTTCCCTCAAGAGTGTCTCAGAAGACACTGTCATTCATCATACATCTTTAATGTCCTTTTCAATCCCCGCAGAGTATTTTTATACATTTCTCATTTTCCCTTTTTTTTACTTTTTCTTGAGTGTCTACTTGATTTTATTTTAATAATAATAGTAATAATTATAATTAGTACAGATTAAAAATTATTGATCTCACGATTTCGAAATTTGTTTTAGCCTACTCACACTTTCTCTCTCCGAGGTTGGAATATTCTCCTCAGCACACTGCTCTTAAAAACCCTCAACCCATTTTCGATCCTTAGGGCCAGACGTCGGATTCATGTGGGAATGTTGGTAATTATACTTTCATTCACATAATGAGAATGGCTGTGATGTCCAGTTGGGTAGAGTGGGGTGTTTATGTCGGCGTGAATATTGGCGGAGCATGAATATGACCACTGAAAATGGGCGGCTAGGAAACGTTTTTGGCACTCCATTCACGTCTGCTTGAGAGCTCCCTAACACAGCGCATAAACACAGAGACACGTTCACCATTGTAACCGATCTGTGACGGTTACAAGGATCTTATGACATTTTTAAACGTGCAGTGTGATTACAACTGTAGTCCAATCTGATGACAGAAGATAGATCGAACTAAGTTACTAGAGAAATGGCGAGTCAAATTAACGTATCATTGTTATGCATTTGGAGTGTTACTGATATCATGTACACATAATAAATCGGTAATTGTTTTATTTCTACTCAAAATGGGCGAGTCAAATTAACGTATCATTGTTATGCATTTGGAGTGTTACTGATATCATGTACACACAATAAATCGGTAATTGTTCTATTTCTACTCAAAATGGTGCCTGTGCACATGTTTCTACTATTGTGCCTCGTTTTCGTTGGAGGAACCCAAACGCACCACGGAGTGAGAGATTCTGGATGAAGAAGGAGATGCATTGGCCGGAATACGATGTTGTCAATCAGAGCTACATGAGTCTCGGTAAGTGGGCGTGGCCACATTCAGTCACAGTGCAGATAAATCAAGTCTCTTTTATATCCTATCATACCATGAACGTAGAATGAAGTTTGTCTGTCATACCGAGAAGAATAATTTGTCTTGTAAACTAATTGAATTTGCCACTGTAGAAATTCCTGAAGTAATAAAACCAACTACAATGTAAGTAATATATTCGTCTGTTAGACCCACTTCACATTAGTTCTTAATCCTCGTTTGCACCAAATACGTGGCACTTTGTGAAGAATGCTCGAACAATTTTTAAAACATTACAGTCAAAACTGTGGCATTCGTAAATAATTATAATTTACCAATTGTCTTCTAAGGCACATTATTAATTACGAACATTCTGTCTTAGGAATTCCACTCAAAATCGGCCAACACTATCGACAGAAGATTTTGGATTACTGGATAAATTATGGATCGAATTTAAGCCAATATAGTGGTTTCTTACGGGACGAAAAAGAATGTCTTCACTCTAACGATACTAGTTTTCTAGCAGTAGAAGAAGCAGACATTGGAAGAACCACATCATTGCCAAAGATTTTACTAATCGTGTTTGGTATTTGCTTGCTTCTTATAAACATGTGTGCCTACGCCGCTCTCTATAACCAACGGCGGAAGTTGCGAGCCCAAGAGATGCTAATAAAAACTTATTATTCTGCGACTGAAATTACAGACAGTAAAGTTATGTATGTTGAACAGAGTAGTGGCAGACATGAGCCCGAAAACTTACCAGCTTTGGGAACAGTCAAAAAGAAGTGTAATAATAAAGAAATGTTACAAAGCACTTGTGAAGGTCAGTATGATAGAGTTAGAAACGGAACAGCAGAGGACATAAAAGGAGATGATTCTGAATCAAATCGTTGGAAAATATCCAGACAGTGCAGTGCAAGTACTGTGGACACAAATACCAAAGTAAGGCGGTGGATTAAGTATGAGTTGAACCAGAGATCCTCGCAAGAAACACGAAGTCTTAACCCTACATCGTTTGAAGCAGCAGACCAGATAAATGTTCCCACACGACAGGGATCCAGCAAGATTCGTTTACCTGCAGACGATTCATCACAAGTACTTGTAATACCTATCATCCATCAAGATCAAAATCCGAGTTCTTCTACCACTTGTAAACAAGTTGCTACGATAAAAACTGTTCCGAGGAAAGTGGCGAAAAAGGTCTCAGTAGCTGTTGATGCTACACCCAGTGCCAGGATTGCAAGCATGTTGTGCAAACCTGTGAAGGAAATCAGTGGGGACGCGAGTATCCAGGCATCACAAGGAACGTTGTGCCCAGAGAAGGCTGTTCCCATGGGACCAGAGCCTTGTGACGTCAATTCAACGCTTGTGTCTGCCCTTGTTTCCCAAGGAGAACCAAGTAATTTTAGCAATTTTGAATACTTTCACTTAGAGAAAAACGCCGTACCTCAAGCAAACACAGTCGTTGCCAATATAAGAAAAGAATCAAGTCATTTAAGAAGTGTAGCCCATCACAACTCTTCTACAGTTGAGTCTTCTGACGTAACAAATAAAATTGTAAATAAATCTCCTATGGAGTTTGGTCCGAAAAAATTTAAAGTGCAAGGAACCAAGAAAGATGTTGGAATTAATACAAAACCAGAGGAATCTGCACTAGAAAGGCTGGAGAATACAACATGTGTAACATTAAGGGACAATGCTGCAGACAATGAAATATTACCGGCTGTTAACTGCCTGGAAAATAGGTACAGGAGAAATGAACCTGAGGTTTTGTTTTCTGAACATAATGTATTAAATGCGCATGAGGAACAGATAAGCTGTGGAAACGGAATTACGTTATTTCGCACGGTGGCTCATAGGAGGCACTTTCTTCCTCCTTACGTGTCTTGGCCTCCCGCCAACAAGAGACAGTCAGCAATAACAAAACGTATAAATCACAATAATGAATCGACACGCCTTTCAAGACGGAGACATCCATCCACAATGGGCCACCCGAAACCAGATAATACAGCACCACTAGAGATCCTTCTGGACTCTTTCAAAGCAACCAGCTTGACAGCAGCATTACCAACTGATGGGACAAAGGTGCATACTGCAGGATATCCGTCAAACGTACACGTCTTCATCAAGAACCAAACAACACACACACTTCTGAGGTCATTGTTGAAGAAGAATTTGTGGGCAAACAGGATCAATTACGTCAGGAACTACCATCAGCTCCATTGTCACCAACAAAACTTCGAGTAACCGAAGCAGAGAGCGAAGGGCCACCACTTCGAAAAGCCACATTCTGTAAAAAAAGAGTACCAGAGAAGGTGTCGGTAGGAACATCGACGAACTCTTTGATACCGTCCGAAGGAAAAAGTACGGTAAGAAGTGTAAAGAGTAAAACTGATGGTAAGAACCAAAAGGGTAGAGGAAATGGTGAAAGCTCGACGTTTGAAGACAGAGGCTAAGCTGGGTGTATATTCATTTGTACTCAAGGAGACAAAACACAGGGATAAATCTTGTTACATTTATGAAATTAGACGTCGTTTGGAGACAATAAACATAACACAAATATTGGATATATTTCGACATGTATGTTTTTTTACCTTCACCATATGTGTCTAGCAATTTTTCTAAACAGGCGGTCACTCCGTCAACATGAATGTTCCAATTGTTTTATGCCATTTGTCTCTGCTGTCTGAACTTAAAACTATGCAGTCTACTTATAACAAGCCTGACTCCTGGGCAGAATGAAAAGCCGAAGAGCTGTCCCACGAGGCCCCTTGTCCACATATTTAATTCTAAAAGTTCACTCTTAACATGGTGCTGTTTGACCACGTGTTGTGACAGAGGGGGACACATTAGGTTACGTTTTTGGCTTGCACATTCTGCATGACAACACTGTCGCTGAAATAATGATGTAATCCTTCTACATCTGTATCCCGAAGTATGTTACACTTTCAGAGAGCAGGCAATGTTGTTTTTTCATTCAGTTACATATGTTATGTATAGAATCAACTGCGTTATTTTATGTTGTATTTAAGATATTTGTTTACTAGAAAACATCATATCATTTTAGTTTTATTCTTTTTCTGTAATGTCATATTTTCATTTCCTTCCTTGTTTGTAATTTTTTCTTATGGTGGCTTTCGTGTATCTGTGAAATATAAAATTGCAAAATTTACAATAAGATAAATTTTAGCAACACTCAAAGCATTATTTTTCTTTCAGTAATGGCAAAAGCAATACCCCTGTATCATTGACGATTTTGCAAATAATGTCACGCAAAACTGTGAAATTAACTTTCACAGATTTAAAGTAGTTACAACTTAAGAGTTGTATTAGATAATTCCTTCAACACGTCCACAACTTTTGCTAGAATTAATAATGGTTAATCTAAGTTTAATTCAGGAATTATAATTTATTTCTGATTGAAGCTTACAATGAAAAAGATACCAAGTGTTTTTGACTTTGTGGTAACAGAAAGGGCTGTAATTACAGACGAGTCGAATTTTTGTAAATAAGAATTCTTACTGATCCTGAGGTGAATGTATTTATTGCGGCTAATGAGGACAAAGTGACTGTGCACAGCAGACCTCTGGCTTTATTGCTTTGTGTTTCCAGAATTTAGACAAACATTCTTAAAATCTTAACATGCCGTCATTCATGTGACTAGGTTTTCACACCTTACTGGTTGGGAAACTGGCTCGCAAGTATTTTTACATTTGTATATTGAATATATACAAAACAAATGGTAGCATTTTAACATTACATGTTTTTTGCTGTTTTAGTGTTATTGATAATTTCTAAACATATATTATACATATTAAAATTTACACTTAAATTTTATTCTTTACATCTCTGCTATATGTATAGCTATACAATCTCAGTGTTATAATTGCAGGTCCCATACTTTGTTTTAATGGAAACAAATGTTCTTGAATAGAGTCGAACTCGGTTATAACGTCATGAAAGGAACTGAATATTTTGTATCGTCATAAACGAGTGTTGTTCTTATCGAGGAGTATAATGTTATGGTTCAGGGTGAGGAATTAATTGGTACCACAGGATATATGACGCAATAGACGAGGTGTCGCATAAACCAATGTCGTTATAACCGGGTTCGACTGTATAATTCTACGGTATTCCTACTAGCTCTAAGGCTCCTAAATAGAATTTGCATAACACTTTCCCTTATATATTACAGCATTCACACCATAAATTGCCCTTTATACTGCAGCCTGTACAGACGTCAAAATAAATATCGCATGTGATGTACATGGGTTTCACACTACAGTTAATGCTGAAAGTTATGTACTGAATATTAGTGCCATTATCGCCCAGTATGTAGCTCCTGTTGTGATTACCACTTAGACACTTGCAAACTCTGTATTAAATTCCTGACAAATACCTCAATTGGAGGAACCATGGTTGACGTAGCAAGAACATATGGAAAATTTGGTGTTAGGGAAATCGGGGCCGCGCTAAAACTCAACAAAACGCAAATTTCCTTTTTATGTACTGAACATAAAATTCATAATTATAATAAGAGTGCGATTTTATGCTTTAAGGCACCATGTAGTCTACTGAGTTTGTCACTGATAACCCGAATACATAGAGGGAGGTTTCCACTAGTATTTCGGTAATAACTTAAAATTCTATACGGTGTCACAACACGTAATATCAAAACCTAAATCTTCACACTTGAAACAATTAAATTTTGCACGTACTAGATATATTAATGTGTTTAAAATAAATCAGATTCACCATATAAATAAAATGGGTCACTTAATATAGCTTCAGTATTACTCTGGTAGTTATAATAATGCTTTCCGCAGCAAACGTGGCTTCTTGTTACAGAGACCACCGACTTTATCTGTGTATACTCAGATCAAAGGCTGCGGGTATGTAAAACCAAATACCACTCTTCTCAAATTTAATTACAAGTGGAGGAAAACGTAAACTTGTCCAAGTCCGCGGTAAGCAAAACTGCAGGTGACAAAGAATTTCAGTTGAAAGTATGTGTAAACAATAATGGTGGATGGCCAATGACTATCGCATTGGCAAGATTACATGGTGACAATTTTAATGAGTGGGTCGTGCAAAGAGAAGACTACATAACGAGGAACGTAATGATCTGTACTCATCACTAACTATTATTCGGGTGATCAAATCAAGAAGAATGAGGTGGGCGGGGCATGTAGCACGTATGGGTGAGGGGAGAGGTGCATACAGGATTTTGGTGGGGAGACCTGAGGGAAGGAGACCACTTGGAAGACCCAGGCGTAGATGGGAAGATAATATTAAAATGGATCTTCAAGAAGTGGGATGGGGGGCATGGACTGGATTGATATGGCTCAGGATAGGGACAGGTGGCGGGCTCTTATGAATGCGGTAATGAACCTTCGGGTTCCATAAAACACGCGGAATTTCTTGACTAGCTGGAGACCTGTTAACTTCTCAAGAAGGACCCTGCTCCATGGAGTTAGTTAGTTAGTCGTACAAAGAGGGTGGTTGAAGGAATGTAGGTCTCGACACTCTAGTGGAAGGTGTGAGCTCAGAATTTAGCTATATACTTAGCTAGTAAGTTGAGAGTGCCATATTTCTCTTGGTCCTCGCTAACGTAGCAAACAATTATGAATGTTAACTGCGAGCAGGCTAAGCGTGTACTGCGCTTGCATATGAAAGTAGCACAGAGCAGCAGGCATGTACATGGAATAATATAACCTCAAACGTCTCTCGCTGGAAAGGGTCAGAGCTACGCTGAAGTCTTGGGAGTTACAGAGCTGTAAGAGGGATGCATGCAAATGAATTATTATCAGAATATTAGGGGAAATGGTAAACACGTTTAGGCCTAGTTGGAATTTAATTTAATCGAAATTGTGATATTTGATTTAACTGATATAAATTAATTGCTTATCTGTTAGGTATTTGTAAATTTGTTTTGTAACTTTCTTGTCGTTACGAAGAAGTCTATCTTTTCAGAATATCATGCCTAAGAGATAAACACCACCTTCCTTGTAGTAAATAGTTCGTAGTATCAATATTTCCCAGTACATCCGTCACTATTCCTGGACTGAGGTAAGAAGGTAGGGCCGTGCCATGGCTCAGGCTGTTAGTCGCTGGTCTGTCACCGCGGAGGCCTGGGTTCGATCCCGGGTCAGTTCGTGTGGGATTTGTGGTGGGCAAAGTGGCACTGGGACAGGTTTTTCCCCGAGTACTTCGGTTTTCCCCTGTCAATTTCATTCCACCGGTGCTCCATTACTTCGATAAACGAAAAAACTTATCATCTTCATCACAGATTTGCATAATAAGCCTGCGGTGCGTCCGTAGCATCTGCTGCGGGGCCCTTCACCATAAAAAAGCTAAGAAGGTTTTATGTTTTGGTTTACATCATGTAGACTAATAGGTTGGTACCAATACACCAGACCGCCTGATGTCATAAACCACATCACACTATGGATCTTCACTGTCGTAAAGACTGTAGATATCATAAAAGGGGCTGATATTTGTGCAACAAGCACAACTTTTCACGTGGTAATAGGTAAACCAGTTTACCAAGAATCTGAGAATCCGTATGGTCGCCGTGGTGATACAAATCTGAAAGTAGTGTATTTAATCCCTGTGTCCAAAGGCAATGTAAATACATTTTATTGAAATAAAGTTCCATCTTTTATTAAAAACGGCACCAGACTAAGGCCATTGGACAATGTCAAACACCAACCACCATATTGCATCTATTTACTGCATGGTAGGATGCGAGGCTCGTAAAAGAGAAATACTGGCCTTTTCGGGAGTCGAATCCTGAGCGTCATTTTCATAACTAGTCAGTAAGTATACTGAGTTATATGTCCTGGTTAGATGCTGCTTTTTGGATGTATGTCTACAAATACGCAATAATAAGAAACAAGAGGCTACATTGCCAGCAGAGGGAAATAACGCATCTACCCAATTCTTACATTTTATGAAACCATTCGCCACTTATCCTGTACGTATAATCCAAAGCATTTTAAGGCACTTGCTCCAAGTAATAGTTTGTCTCCAGTTCATAGTAGTTACTGAGCCAAAAAATGCCCCGGGAATATTGTATCCCCCCGTTGTGTAGTCGTTTATATTCTTATTAAAATACCTTCTGTATTTTACTCAATTTACCCCTTTATAATGCGTTAAAATAAAATAAAAACATTAATTGTCCTCATGCATAAAACAGAGGCTTATATTGGGCCAACCTCAACTAAAACAAAATTTGCCCACATATTATGATGTATATATCTTTGTAAAGCGCGTCGACATTCATCACTTTGCCTTTGTAAACACACGTGAAAACACGACTTATCTCCGTTATATGCTGCATGTAGAAAACTGGAAAAGCAAATATTCCTCACCTACATCGTTAATGCTAACGACTTTGATCTCTGTGTTCTCTACACTGTAACTCTTTCTACTTCTGGGTGCCATATTTCAGGAACCCCAACGCACCACACCGCCAGATGTACCTCACCGGGCATGACATTGAGTGGCCGGAGTATGACGTTTCTAACCAGACCTACCTCAATGTAGGTAAGTAATGAGCTACAGTTAAATCCCCAAAACTGTAGTTGCAGCCTTTATTGGAACAATGTCCAATACTATAGGAATGTATTGGGGGCAGTTTTAGGCTACGGCTGTAACCAGGCATAGTGTGTGTCAGCCTAAGCATGTAACGATCCACACATCTGTCATTATAAGAGTGCGACTGATCAGTGGCCGATGTGCGATATCTCTAAATAGGCAGACATCAGTCTGGGTAAGAACAATTGACACTGATGGTTTTATAATTTATCTTTCGTCACTTATTTGAATCTGTCGAATATCATCGGTGTTTTGTAGCCGCAGTATGACGATGATAATCCTTCTAAGAAAGTAATGATATTACTGTGTATATTCAGCCATTATCTGACGTTTTATGGTACTATAGATGACAGTGCTTCTTGGGTACGTAGCGATATTCATTATAAAAAGAACTATCAAATTTTATTATACGAAATGTATTTTCTGCAAATATGTCTTCTCTGCTTATTCGTTGAATAATATTTTCCATATATAAATTAAGAATTTTTCTCTATAAATTTAAAAGTTATTGCTTCAGTAGTAGTAGTAGTAGTAGTAGTAGTAGTGTCAGACGTAGTAGCAGTAACGATTATGGTGGTAGCGGTGGTGGTGTTTGTAGTATTTGGCTACTCCGTGACTGTAGTGATCATAAAGTAGCAGTGAAGTATAAAAATCGCCACTTATTGAACAAGAAATTAATTAATTTTTGTCTTTGAAAGTTTTCGTATAAATAAGATAATTGTACATTCAGTTCCAAATAAACTTCATTATGCAGTGGGACTCTTGCCAGGAAACTCAAATACGACTTAAAGTGTTTGCTTCACACGTGCTGCAGATTAATGTTGGTCTCTGCCGAATTTATTTATTATCCATTTAAACTGGGAGATTTTTTTGCTAATTAAGTTAATTAATCCATTACTATATGAGATGTGAGGTTGAAGTTATAGACTGCATTTAAATATCATAACTTTGTATTACTTGTGTAGAAGGGTCCAGTGTTTTTATTCATGACCATACACAGCATTCCAATATGACAGAAATGGTTTGAAGTACGTGCTGGCACCAAGAATCAGTAAAATGTACAGTTCCGTATCAGTGGATTAATTTCTGTTACTTTTTGCTAGGAATTCCACCGAAAATTGGCCATCACTATCGACAGAATATGATGGACTTTTGGAACAATCATATACCTGATATATTTAAAAATCTACCGCCAAATGAATCTGCCAATCCTGCTGAAAGGCCTGAAATTCTACCGCCTGATGAACCACTTCCGAAAGAACCTCAGTATTACAGTCCTCTGGGAGAAAAGGAAAATAAGTGGTCTAGATTTCCTCCTCTTCAAGGTACACATGCGCCAGCTATATATGGAACTGTTGTCAACAGCGGAGGCGAGAAATCAAGAGCTACATCTACAGTACTTCTAGGTGTTGACAGGGAGTTTGGTTCACGGTTTCCCGACAAGAACACTCCTGGGACTGTAGAAGAGCCACAGGAAGTAGAGACTGGAAGCTCATCTTCTTTGGCCATGAGTATAGTGATCGTGATTGGGGTGTGTTTGCTTCTAGTAAATTTGTGTGCATTCGCTGGTCTCTATTACCAACGTGACAGACTTAAAGTTCAAGAGAGATTGATGAAAAGGCGCTATGAAGATGTAGAACCAAGAAAGGACGAGGAACTTTATACGAGTCGAAGAAAAGATGAAGAGAATGACGGCGAAAACAAGACAGCCATAAAAATGAACGAGATGAAAGCTACTACTAAAAACAAGAAAAATCAGCAGAGCGGAGAAGAGACGTACGAAGCTGTGAGAAGTAGAGGCAAGACGCTTGATGGTCGAGAAGGTGCAGTGGAAGAAGTAGATGGCGGGGAAATGAGCTTTAAAAGATGGCGTCTGTCGCGGCAATGCAGCGCTAGTACGATGGATCCCATACGAAAGTAAGGGAATGGATTGCACACGAAATAGTACAAAGGTGTTCTCCGAGATTTTTAAGACGCACAAAAGTTCAACTTCAGCAACAAACAAACCGCCCAGGGCTGCAGAAAGATAGCAGTCTTGATACATCTATAGACCAACTATCATCAGCAGTTATGACAACAGAAAATCGCGAACCAAACACAAGCTCACCAGCCTTGTCGAAACCCACTACGACAACAACACTGCAAAGGGCAAGGGTAAAAAAAGTGTCCGTAGCTGTCGACGCCACACCAGCCGCGCGAGGTCCAAGCGTTTTGAAACAAATACCAATAGAACAGATGAGCAAATCCATGGAAGAGCTTGGTGGAGACAAGTGTATCTCGATACATGCATATAAACATAAGCCTACGCTTAAGAGGTCAGAAACTTGTAGAGAGAGTTTAGTTAGTTCATCCCTATCGGCAGTTCCTTCACACTCGCCGCAAAGAGATACAGTACTCAGGAGGAGTACTACGAGTATCAACTTTCAGGTCTGTCAACCAATTCTAAAAAAGCAGAATAATGCTCTCAACATTGTCCATCAACATTCAAAATCAGATCCTGTGCCCCATACAACTAGTTTCATGCCACAAGGCACACCTCAAACAAGTCAGTCACAAGCTCTTATTCCTCATATTTATGACATAAAAGTAGATACAAAAGGAGGACCTTCTTCACTGATCTACACAGAAGGGTTGCCAGTCAAACAAATGAAAACTTTCCCGACGTCTGGCACTCACGTAAAGTTTAAACCTAATGCGCCCAAGAAAGACGTTGGAATCACAGCGTCACCTGATACAGACCGCCTGAAGGATATCAATGTGACGTCTAGAGACAGCAGTCTTAATGTTGATGGAAAAATATCAACTGCAGATCCGCTCAAGAACATTCAAAGAAGAAATTTTCCCAAAGTATTACCAGATTTGCCTCCTGGACCAGCTGTTTGGTTACAACATCAGAACCAAATGAACAGTGCTGATCGGGACTTGACACCTGTTCAGGCAGTCGCTGCAAAACGGCATTCTCTGCCACCTTCATCGCACCTGCTTGTCGGCATCCTACAACAGAATAACGACGTTGTATCATATTCTCAGCCAAGAACTCCAACAGGAACTAACCAAAAAGACATTCATACACAAACTCAAGTTGGTAAACTACCACCACCTCCTCCACCAAGAATATCCTCTACACTGGGAAGGAAGCCAAATAATACAACACCGATAACACCTTTAGAGACTACACAGGAATATTCGAAATTAAAACCTGCAGAGTTAGCATCCTCCCCAACCTACCATCAAAGACCAGAACCAAGAGTTATTATTAAGCCTACTAGTGTTGCCCCTGTAACACGCAATCCCTCAGTAACCCATCAGAGTAAAGCTAAGCAGCAGATAACAAGGGTTATTCCTAACACGGGGGAAGATTATCCGCTAACATCCACTGCTCTTCACCAAACTGGGATCAGCTCACCTGCTCCGTCACTAAGTAGACAGACCTCTTCAAGGAATGAGCAAGAACCACGGACACAAAATGCACCAACCTTACCAACACAGCCTCAGGTGCACAAAGCCCCAGAACTAATTCCGAAGCAAGATATTTCTGCAGCTACTTTACCACATAAAACACCCGAAAAGAAATCGATAGACACTACATGCACCCTTCTGTCAGCCGAAGATACGAGCTCCAATACTGGTACAGTCAAACGTGTTAAGATAAGTAATCAAACAAGTGCGTACAATCCTCAAGTAGCAACTCAACCTGCGAGTAAAATATCTAGTGTACCTAAAGGTTGGTACGCACAGTACAACCAGTCGTTCCTCTCAAAGACTAAGGATAGTGATAATTAGGCCAATTTTATCAGAATTCTCATATCCCTTATTGTTCTGAACGTGAACAAAATGAGAACTGTGAGAGATGGAGCGACGGTAGCAGTGGTATTTGAGACCAGTTTAAAGAACATGAATTGTTCTTGTATGAGACTGCCAGTCCAAGATAGTGTTTGCAATTTGAGGGAGTAATAGTGTAAGGACTTTCACATTATATTCACCGTGCATTCTGTCTTATATAATAGCTTTTATTTTAACCAGCATATGCACTACACCTTTTGTCGTCATATATACCCCTACATATGTTTCGACTACTTATTAGTCATCATCAGGGGGATCAAAGTATATAAACACAGACTACACATCCACTATGATAGTTGGTTCACATTCAATGTTAAAATAATTCATCTTATTTTAACATTGAATTTGAACCAACTATCATAGTGGATGTGTAGTCTGTGTTTATATACTTTGATTCC
This sequence comes from Reticulitermes speratus, assembly GCA_021186555.1. Lineage (NCBI taxonomy): Eukaryota > Metazoa > Arthropoda > Insecta > Blattodea > Rhinotermitidae > Reticulitermes > Reticulitermes speratus. Next base: position 16,553,248 of record JAJKFL010000001.1, read on the forward strand.
CCTGATGATGACTAATAAATAGTCGAAACATATGTAGGGGTATATATGACGACAAAAGGTGTAGTGCATATGTTGGTTAAAATAAAAGCTATTATAGTGTAAGGACTATTTGTGTCCAAAATACATCAAAATATACGTCAGAATACATTAAAGTGCTGAGGGTCCGTATTTACTAAATACACGTAGAGGCTTAGGCCCAAGGAGGCATTGGTATTTTCATTTAATCGTCTAGTGATCTATAAGCATTCATTTTGCAGCGTACACGTACTGAATACATATATGAGGGTGATCGTGTTTTCCACCGGTTCCCGTTTTATTATTGTAAGGCTACTGTGTAGATTTTAGTGAGATAACACGTACACGCTGCTCTGTATTGGGCAGTTCTAGTTGGACATTTACGTCATGTGTAACGTATCCGTTCAATGACAGTTAATACTAGTTACGAAATTTTTATCAATGCTCGTATTACTCGTAAATAATCAGATAAGTGTAGCAGAGGTTTATTCTTTACAGCACAGAAATTCTGTAACTGATAACTTTGCAAATGCTAGAAATATTTTATCACCAACACATGTCTAAAACACAAAAATTTAGAAAGTCCTTGGAGAAAAATAAATATTGTAAACATGAGGAACGTGAAGCTAAATATAGTTAGAATAATAACTTAACAGTCACATATAATCGATTTTAACGTAACGGATAGTAAATCATTTATTTTCCCTCTTAATGGTAGCGATATTATATAATATTTTGCTTAAAATATCAGCATGTAATTTTTGGTTAAATTGTCTATCATTAACCTTTATTCTACAAGCATTTAAATCGTAATGTGAGAAAACAAGGAACATCAGAATAAATCTAATCTGTCTGGAAAATTTACTTTCTGTAAAATATAGGTACTAATTTGAAAGTTCATCACATATTTCTGTATCCGAATGACCGGCAAACTAAAATATGTACAAGGCCGTGTGCCGTTTCTTGAACTTTGAAACTGTGGTAACGTGCACAACACAATAATTAGTTTCTCATAAATGAAGTACTTTCTTTTTTTTATTATAGATGCAGTATAAACATATATGCACAAACATTTATTTTTCGACATTTTGTAATTGTGGGACCATTCACTATTCCGGAAGTGAGTATGCTAATAGTAGACGATTTATGAATGTTACTAATACCATCTTCTGGGATGTGACGCACTGTAATTTTTGCATATGGTAACATTTCAGATTAATCTTCTGCCCACTTGCCATCCCTTTTCAGGGCAATTTTTGCCCTAAAGTTTCGGGCAGCACCTTCCTCCGATAAGATGACATTTACCAGTCAAACGCACACCAGCGTCACATACCAGAAGACAGTAATTTTCACACTCACCGCCGTGAGGACCTCAAAGTTAACAGTACACGAACTGTTAATATCATTTACCGTGAGCTTTTCCTTCACCAGCAGTTCACCGAAAAATACAGTATTCAATCATCGTCAAATTTTTATTTGTTTGCCGTTTCGTCTTCTATGTAAATGTAAATAATTTATTACCAGACTAATGTACCTGCGTATATTACATTCATAGACTTTATGTGTTCAGTTTTGTTTAAATTGTTCTAGATAACATCTATTACATATTATCACTCAAAATTTGCCAGTTGCTGGTAACGAAAAAGGCATTTTAGGAAATGTTTACATTTACTATATATAGTTAATATAAAGTAAAATTATTTTATTGTTGTAGAAAATAATATATCAGTCTGTTACATAGAGACAACTAAACATAAGACTTTTGTATTAGAAAAGGCAACAAAATATGCTATAATGAGTGTATAACTTATATAGAGATTTGCTTTACCCCAAGAAATACACGTACCTGCAGTAAGTTGAAGTCGAACATAATAGTATTATTTTTACTTCTATCCTGAAAACACGTCAAAATTTCCAATTAATAAATTTTTAATGCTGTAACGGTTTTGGGATATATTCATTAACTTCCATGTCGATTTATATATGTCATTAAACAAGCCTCTTTCATATGTAATATTTTTACACATTTTCTGTCTAATTGCTGAAACAGTAATTTATATTAATTGGACGATAGTCATTGGTTGTCGGTAACTTCATATCCAAGGATGCGAATAGCTGAAGTTGAGCTCTCATTGAACAAAAAAAATTATTGACAGGGAGGAGATAGATTTTGTCTTCATTTTTCGTTAATTATGAAAAAATGTTGAGCGTAAAATCTCACAAGATGGTTACTGCAAGATAGTGATTCGATACAACAGTGTCTGCCGGAAGATCGACGATCACATGACAGGTTTTAATTACAATAAAGTGAGTTTAGAGCAACCAGAGTTTCTTACATTGTTTACAAAACATAAATTAACTTATAATAAGTTTGAAAAAGAATCGGGTAATTAAATGTTTTCTATTACGTAAATGTAAATTATTATTGTAAATATTTACGTGTAATGTAAATGGAATTAGTAGAATAGATGTGCCGAGCTAGTTGATTATATTGACCTAAGTTTTAATGATGGTAGCACTAATTACAGCTTATAAATACCACAAACATAAGTATCAACCTAACCATTTTCTGTAACAATTGTCGCAACCATAGGATTTAGAATCACTGTTTCTTCTATCTTGGATTTTTAACATATAAAATACCGGCCCACAGTAACTAATGCTACAAGGATCATTGTATTGAACCCACCCTCTAGACAGACATTAATTTTCAGCTCACTAACACAGTTATAAATGAAGACGGTGACTTTATTTGGGTTCTATAGCTGGCGTCATGGTATGTATCACTAGTAGCTAAATGCTGTTAAGAAACAATATAATTTTAAGAGGGAATAAGAATCATGTATTTTTATAATATTAATAATCAATTAAATTTAAACAAAGTGGTAAAATAGATGCAACTGATCACGTAGAGATAGTGCCGCCAGTGCTGCTCTACATATCAAATTCCGAGTTAAATAAAAATATTGCGTAAATGAGAGATAATGATTTTATTAACTGAAATGTCGGGGTTAAATTTTCATAATAACTGTACCATTTGCAGAATTTCACTAAATAGTTCTATAATAACATTAAAATGCGTGACGGAAGTGGAAATAATATTTAAAACTGTTTACACATATGGGTGTTTTTTATATTTAAATTTGTTCTATATGCGTAATGACAAAGGTATTGTTTGAATACTGCTGAATTTTGGCATAAAGCGAATAATGTGTCACGTGTATTTCTTATTTATTAACACATAAGATAACCCTATTTTTGAGAACTCTCTTGTAATGGTCACGTTACAGTAATGTACTTTATGGAAGTACAAATTTGGAATGAGTCCTTGAATAGTACTTATTTTTGTCTCAGGTAGGTAACAGACAGTAATTTAAAATGTACATTATTTTAACGGTCTTTTATACCATATAACCCGACGTTTGTGTTGCATGTGTTCTCCCAAAACAGTATTTATTTGTACGTGCATTTTGTTTAATGGTATGTAGAAGGATTTTTCATTCAAACTCCTATATTGTGTGGATTACGCCAATTTCACTTAACTGTGTTTTAAAAATTTGCAGATAATGCAACAAAAAGTAAATTAAATTAACATATGGAAACAGAATTACAAGCGAACACATTTTAATAAGTTTCAATTTTCAGCTTGACGGGTAGAGATTTTCATTTAAAGTCACCTTTTCACCATTTTAAAAAGTGCATTATTTTTAAACTTTGAATTCTTGATATTTTCCTCGCTTTAACGCTATCTATATACACTTTATGCAACACTACTGCACTTGGGAGAAAGATTAGCTTCTTATTCTTGTGAAATAGCTTGGGATGTACCAGACGTGGCACAATTCGTAATAACTTATCAAGAGAAATTTTAGTAAAATCTCCAAGCAAGGAGTCTTTTACAGTACATGGTGAGCACAAAGTATAAAGGCGAAAGGTAAGGTGTCGATCAGCGGGTGAGTGCTAAGTAGTTGTACATTGGTGATCAGCAGTGCCTTCTCTCTGGATCGTAAAGCAGTCAACAGTTTATCCCCAAACGCCTCGCATGACTGATTCTACCAACAGAGTTGTATATAAACAATACCTAACCCAAATTTTGTAAGAGGAAGTAATTAAGATTCGTCACAAGTAACATCCCTTTTCATTTTATTGTGTTTGTCAGTGTAAGGTCAGAGATGTGTCAGATGGAACATATTTAACAACTTTCTTATGTACCTTTTTAAGTGATTCTGTCTGATATATCTGTGTACAATAAATATGTAGGTACCTCTTCGCACAGTCATGTGTAGTGCGAGGAGTACTGGCGTAGTAATATTTCTGTTGGTAATGTTTTTATTAGTATAGAAATGTAAGTATAAAATTTTGTTATGTAAGAGATTTTATATCATATTGTGCATTATAATACAAAAGCTGTTAAAGTCATGACGCTATAAACGTGCAACAGCAAATATGTGTTCCACGTTGCAATATGTATGTCACGACTTGTACTGCACTTATATTTCGCTTCCTAGATTTTCAACCCTTTATTTAAAAGTATTTAATTTGCCTACCTCATCGCTCCTTCTTTTCCACTGTTCTAATCCTTCGCACTGGCGAAGTTATGCCATCTAATCATCAACAGTGTGAACATGTGAGTGTGTTGAGTACCTGGAAGCTGCGTATCAACACTGGTCGCTGTTCAACTGCACAAATCAGATTGCGCAACGAAGAGGACGCATACATATATTCGTCGCATTGTTTACAGCCGATTACAGATCTTCAGTTGAGTCGAAGTCCGAATATTCTTCGTAAAACATCGCCAAAATAGAACACACGATCAACACACTGTAGTCAACAAGAACGCTCAAGATTTTCGTCCCATTCTTCAACGCTGAATTTCGGCTGCTCCAATAGCAGTCGAAAGACAGTAAAGGGAGCTTTTTTTCTTGTTTCATATAATATTTGAGCAGCTGTATATATCTGCAAGTAGATGTGGTGGTACTATTCAGTCTGATCATAAACAAGCAGGATAGAAGACTAATGGCTGGCTTCAACTGGATCTGTTCAGAACCAAATGGCGGTCGTGAATATCCTAACCAACTTTTGTGTTCCACCAACACTCAATACCTTCATCAGCCTACCATTCGGAGGCTAATAAGCTTCTGAAGCAAGACCCACTTCTGTTGTTTTATATGCGTACAAGCTGCGTGGATATACTTTACCAAGTAATAATATTATTACGGATAAATTGGTCAGAACGTTGATATAAGCAGTCGTAACCTATTTTAAGATTGCATAGACTTATCGGTAGTAAGTAGGAAGACGGAGGATATCTACGGGTTCCCAAATCACAATGACGGGGCTGAGGGCAGAGCAAGGTTTCACAATGACTGTTTTTATCTCATGTACAAGTATGGACATTCTGGTTCCATGCGTTGAGCACAAATAAGGAATGCGAGTGGTTTCCAGTGATGAGACTCGCGTATGTAAAAATCTTACATAATGGTTAAGCATCCATACCATTTACATATAGCTGACGGCATGCTAATAAGCCTGGCATTGCACATAGAAACGTAACATTGAAGCTCGTCCGCGTAACTATTTTTGCCGTGGAAAAGTAATAAGTGTTACACATTCTGAGTGTGTGTCTGTAGCCTTAGTTATCCAGCACGTAATGCGCATGCGTCATATTGTCGTCTGTGGCCAGTCTGTCTCTACCACATTTTGCCACATTATCTCATAAACGGCACGATTTTCGGGAAAAAATATTTTTGAACATAAAATGTGTTTTGATTTTCTCTCCGGCTTTTTTTCTAAAGAATTTCTCGTTATAAGAAGAACTGAGCTATATATATTATCATAGATGTATATAGGTCTTCAAGTAAAGCACCCGTTATTCTTGTCAGATTTTAAAGAAACTTCCATTTCCTCGACAGACTTTCGAAAAATCCTCAAATATCAAATTCAATGAAAATCCCTCCAGTGGGAGCCGGCTTGTTCCATGCGGACAGACAAACGGACAGAAGGGCAGACCGACACGACGAAGCTAATAGACACTTTTTGCAATTTTGCGAAGGCGCTTAAAAATGCCTTATGTATACAAGAATATGATATCGTACCAGCCTGTGGGCTAACTCTGAAGCAATCGGCTTATTTCTTTTCCAGTCGCTAGAGATCGGTTATGCAGTTAGGTCTATGATATTTTTATATATATCAGATGCAAACAATTTCTTGTTTCGATTTTATTAATGGCTCTATATTTTATAATGTGTTTCACCTAAACTGCGTTTAGTCAACAAAATATCCCATCTTATCGCAAGTGTTTATGTATTTCAGTTGATTTAAATTTATTTCTTATGAGCCAGTTTCAGTTTTGTGCCCGATTCTTCTTTAATTCCACGTCTTGAAACGAAGTAGCAATCAAATTACGGATAAATTACTAAGTTAAACGCGTGCTTACAGGTGAACGGAATACTTCCTAATTTTGAAAATTCTACCTTGTAAATTCAAGGAGAAAAGATTTGCACAGGAATTCCAGCGACGAATATTGTGGCCATAGAAAGTACAATCCTCCTTTTATAGGTTCTGTTTCTGTGTGTAATTATTTAGTACTTATGTCCCTTTGGATAATAAGGATGCCTTTGAATAGTGGGATAGAGTAGAGGGTGTATACTCTGTTAGTGACCGCCTTGGGCTGCACATCTCGGCGCATGGCTTTGTACCCTAATAGCTGTGTGGGACACACTGATAGTTCTGCATTGTATATGGTTTAATGGGCTGTTTAGCATCAGCCTGTGACATTTGGAACTGTCAGGTGGCTGGGCGAATACAGTGATAAGTACCACAACGCACCTTAGGCGAGATTGCATTAGATGTTGCCATTTGCTCGAAGGAGATTTGACTATATTAACCAAGACCGTGAGTTATGCAGTATTAGTCTGATTTCCATTATAAATTTCCGTGTTTAGGGTGCCTGGTTTCCATGTACCGCGACTGTTAATTTAATTATTGGTGCTTAGCTTCACGCCCTGACCACTGTATTTTCTGAGAAAGAACCCCTGTACACATTTAATAGGGGACTGGATGGAGCCATCGGCCGTTCTGGACGCTTACAGGCGATAGAAATACATTTCCCCCTCTGGAAATCGAAGTAAAATTCCTTGGTCGTCTTTTCTAGTCACTATGCCAACTAAGCTAGCTCGGCTCCATTAAAACATAAAGCGCTTATGAAAATATTTGGCATTAAGACTAAAGAATTAAACGAATGATTTAGGATACAACACGACGAAGAAATTCCTAATTTATACATGGGTGACATAGTCCGGCTTACTTTCTGGCTTGTTGTTTTAGGGCCTTAATTATATTCCCGTATGCAATCGGAATTTTTTATCTCTTTGCACCCAATCATTAATCTTTATCTACTTTTACAATTTTACACAAATGTTTTGTCATTCATCCTACAGTTTGTCTCTGTCACATACACATTTGTACAGTTTATTGAACATTAAATTGGTTTAAGTAACAGAATTCGTAACTTGTATTTTATTCAGGCCCTCATAAACTTCCAAACTGGAGCACCCGAAGAACCACTCACACACATACAGAAACACATATATAAACCATCAACCACAACACTTTTTATACCTATATTTTATATATCCAAACATACAATTCTTTTCGGCCACATGGGGCCATCATCAGGTATCAATATGAAAATATTAGAGAAAACTATTCTGTTTCTGTATAAAATTGTACCTGTATTACGAACGAGACCTCACATATAACGTTTAGGTCTTTATAAAACCGTACAAATGTCACTGTAGTTAGGCCGAAATATCTGCAGCTATGTTAGAAATAAGTAAAGATGTTAAAATCAAAGATTAAAAGCTGTAATCGCTGTGCAATCCCAAGGTTGCTAAATTTACTTTATTTCAATCCTATACAGTATTGGCGTGATAGCGAAATAAAGAAGGATACGATGGGTAAGCATGTGGACGAGTTGAAGTGTGAGTAGTTGCATGCAGAAAGTTTGTGGAGCGTCCTCCTGGAACGTGCCTACTTAAATATCAATGAGAAGATGTTAGGTTGACATGAAAATGGGTCTGTGATGGTGGGACATGGATGGACTTCGCAGGACAGCGACCAGAGGCAGGCTTTTGTAGTGGAGGTGCTGAACCTTCTGTTCACGCTGCCACAGATTATTGGAAATGCAAATCCTCTCCGACCCATTTCCAGTACTCATTTCATAAGGTAAGTATCTATTCCTCCTGTGATTGTTATAATTATCACACAGAACTGTTGTACTCCAAGATACAGCTGCAGTCGGGTACCGCGGTGCAGCAAGTCACGTCTCAGCAGGTTGTGTTGCCGCTTCCTCATCAGTATCTCCTCTGCGCGGTGCTCTACTTGACCAGATCTCATTGTTCTGATGCACGTATAGGTATGTATCCAAAAATTTAGATGAGCTGGATAAAACTGGTTTGAGATTTATTGTGCGTAACCCGAAGAGAGTAATGTAAAGGCTCCAAGTAACAAGAACAAACGTAGGTTAACGGTATACAGACGGTCCTAGGAAATAATCGGGCAAAACGTTGGTTGTTGTGGTTGTGAAATTAAGCATAGTGGAGAAAGGACGATTATGCTATTTATTGTAATAATGGGGAAAAGTGGTATTATTTAGAACTGGGATTCGGGTATTAAGGAGAATGTCATTCATATGCTGCTAATTTGTTCGGAGATGCAGAGAGGGAGAGACCAGTTTTGTAACAGAAAGTGACTAGTTGTAAATGAAGAGAAAGTATTTAAGGAAACTCTACAGTAGGACTGCACTAAGATTACAGAAATAAGAAATTTATAATAATATTTATGTAAGGTTCATGAAATTGGAGCACCACAGGAGGAAAATAGGAGGAGAGGCGCCGTGTTGTTTTTATAATAATAGAAATGTAGAAAATACGGTAACACTTTGTTAACTGTGAGTGTACAACGTTATGTGGGCTGCCCACTGCAAAGAACCTGGTTTAGCTGCAGCAGGCGCCTGTGATTTATATATTGTAACGATGAATATTGACTTAAGTAATAATTATTCTTCTTTCTAACATCTATGTGATTACTTCATTAATTGTGCAGGTTAAGTCTTAACCCGTAAGACGCGCTGTCATATAAGCGACAACATCGTGTAGCCGGCCTGTTTAATGAGCCATCACTTACCAAATATCGACTCCTCTTGCCTTGCATATTGCGTTAGAAATACGTTGAGCATAATGAAAATCACTTAAATATCGTGTCTGAAGACAGGACGAGATATTTTCATTGTCTTGCTTTATTCAGTATTCCTTACATCACATAATTTGTACCATTTAATACCTAGTTATTGAACACCCTCAGGCATATTAATTCCTAACTTAATGGATCAGATCCCTTCTTGAGAAGCAAGTGACCACAACCCACTCAACAAATTCCCCGCATTTTATGGAATCTGAAGTTTCATTATCATGACACAAGAGCCCCTATTTGTCAATTTTCTTTTATCGTCCTATCTACGTCCGCTGCTTCCTAGCGGTCTCTTTCTTTCAGCTTTCCTCATCAAAGCTCCAAATGCTGACAGGGAAAATCTATTTCTTGTAATCTAAGTTTCAGGTGTATAAAGAGAGATTGAGAGGTTCTGTGACAAATTATAGAGAGAGAGTAAATGATAGATGTCGCCTGTTTAAAATCACACAAATTAGAACTGTGCTAATGCATCTTGTTTAACAGGTGCGGGAGATGTCTTAAGAACATAGAGGTTTCTCAGAAGCAGTTCATGAAAATGTATGAACCTAAGAAAGTGAACGTAAGTATAACATGGGAAAAATTCCACTTCATAAATGTTACTCTTAAAACAATATTAATACACAATCAAAAGCTGCTTACAGTTGGAAAAATTAAGGAAAGGACATGTGGGGGCAGAAAATATTAAAACTGGCATAAAAAAATAAATTCAAGTTGTGGACGTAATTTAAATATACCAAGACAGAGTCCAGTAAGGAAAGCTGGACTTCCGTGTGAGGTGAAGAATTTCTTTACGTGCTGGGCGATTGTCAGACTAAAAAAAAACTCTCCGCTGCAGGACATTACAAATGTAGCATTAGATCTGGGGAGTAAATAAGAAGAGAGGTATAGAAAATGGAACTTTACTTGTGAAAATTCTTAGCCACAGTATACTTAAATTAGCAGTAAATGTTGGTGTGTTTTAACCTACGTTTTAGCGGTGGATGCAGCCATACCCAAAAGCACTTTGGTCTCCAAGTAAAGTGCCTTTCATTATTGACAAACCTCACGAAAACATACATGATTTGGAGCGTGAGTAAATTATAAGTTATGATTCCCCATTTACATAACTCCAATGGGATGCAAGATAAAGACCGAAATTACGATGGTCTGAAACTGCCTTCCCTCATTGACCGAATTCAAACAAACCCGCGCGTAAAGTGCGAGGTATGTAATCTGATTTACATCGCTCAAATGGAAGGCCAGATACAAATGAAAAAGTATTTTGGTCTCAATCAAATTGTCGTCCCTTATTGTCAGATTCCATCCAAACCTGCATTGTTTCAAGCGCATGCGCGTACAGTGCGAAGTATGTAACAAAGTTACATCCCTCAAAAAGAGGGTGCGATGCGGACGAAAAAGTACTTTGGTCCCCAAGTAGAGTTCCCTTCATTATAGACCAATTTCAACAAAACTTGCAATCTTTGTAGCGAATACGCGTACAGTGAGAGGTATGGAGTCTCAGTTACATCACTCGAACGGAAGGCGATATACAGACAAAAAAGTACACTGGTCTCCAAGTAAATTGCCCTTCCTTATCGACCGATTTCAACCAAACTAGCACTGTTTGTACCGCATTCACACAGTGTGCGAGGTGTGGAGTCTCAGTTACATCACTCAAATGGAAGGCCAGATACGAACGACAAAGTACTATTCTCCCCAAGTAAAGCCCCCTTCATTATTGTCCGATTTCAAACAAACATGCAACTTTGTAACGCATGTGCGTACATTGCAAGATGTGGAGTCTCATTTACGTCACTCGAGTGGAAGGCGAAATACAGACCAAAAAGTTAATTGGTATCCAAGGAAATTCCCCTTCCTTGTTTAACGATTTCAACCAAACTTGCACTTTTTGCGGCGTATGTATGTACATTGCAAGTTGATGAGTCTCAGGTACATCACTCCAGTGGAAGGGGAGATTCAGTCCATAAAGTTGCGCGGAATCGCCGTGGATCTATTAATGCAAGCTGGTGGAGCGGCCAGGATTAACTCAAAATGCCGACGAGATACACAAGATCAAATGCGTCTATTTATTTTACAAACAAACTTAAAGCAAACACATCATCAATACTTATAGAAATTTATAGATAGTTTGAAAAACATACAAACACCAACACATCAAAACAATATCAATACTACACTGAAGAGAGGCTCTACACAGACCAGCGATTACTTGGCAGTGCTGTGCCGGTACAAGAGAAACACAAATCAGACTCCAGCACTACCAAGACATGCAGGCTCGTGGTAGGAGGACATACCTGCTTCGGGATATTTTCAAAATGTTGCCGGCTCGTTGTAGGAGGATATTACTGCCTCGAAACTTTTTCAGAGTGTCGCCCGTGCGTCGTAGTCGGACCAACTTAACGCTGCCTCGTATAATATTGTGTTGCCGGCTAGTGGTAGTAGGACATACCGGGTTCTGAGTATTTTCAAAGAGATGCCGGCTCGTGGTAGGAGGACATTCCTGCCTCGGAATATTTACAATGTCGTGGAGGCTCGTGGTAGGAGGACATACAGGTCGTACGGGCCAGGCATTCGGGGTTGTATTCACTGCTGTTCTAACCGAGATGATTTGGCCTTCCCTGAAACATGAATAAACCTCTGCTGCTTGGTGGTGGACGAATGCTGAAACACGATTCCGCCCAGCGCTCCATCGTCTGGTGCCAGATCGGTCTCTGTTTGCTACCTGCCCACGCCTGGGTTAACGACGGTGCATTTGATACTTTAGGACGACGAGAAACTGTGACAGGGGAGAAGATCGGGCAGTCCTCCGCCCGGCAAACTGGCTCACCCTCATAGCAACGTCGCGGACATCTGCCTTCCGGCGGGCCTGGGAAGGAACTCGCACCGCAGTGACGGTTCCTGGTTGATACTTCTAATAGTCATATGCTTGTCTCAAAGATTACGTCATGCTTGTCTCAATGCAAGCCTCATTAAGGCGAAACCGCAAATGGCTCAAAAAATCAGATATGTTTCCTTAGATGGTGGACAGTTACTTCGATAACTGTGGTAATTCTAAGGCTAATACATGCTAATACTTTCAAACATATGCAGGCTCGTGGTAGGAAGACATACAACAGTGGCTGAGCCCACGCCGACCAAAGGAACAGAGGCTAGACAAGACCAGCGCACATGCCTATTGGTCCGCCACCAAAGTGACTGAGCCCACGACGACCAAAGGAACAGAGGCGAGACCACACCAACACACTTGCCTATCGGCCCGCCACCACAGTGAATGAGCCCACGCCGACCAAAGGAAAAGAGGCGAGGCCAGAACAACGCCCTTGACTATCGGCCCGCCACCACAGTGTCTGAGCCCAAGCCGACCTAAGGAACAGAGGCGAGACCAGAACAACGCCCTTGCCTATCGGCTCGCCACCTCAGTTTTTAAGCCCACGCCGACCAAAGGAATAGAGGCGTGACCAGACCAAACCACTTGCCTATCGGCTCGACACCACAGTGACTTAGCCCTCGCCCACAGAAGGCACAGAGGCGAGAACTGACCAACGCCGTTGCATTTCTGCCCGCCACCACAGTGACTGTGCCCAAGCCGACCGAAGGAACAGAGGCAAGACATGACCAACGCCGTTGCCTTTCGGCCCGCCACCACAGTGACTGAGCCCACGACGACCAAAGGAACAGAGGCGATACCAGACCAATGCCATTGCCCATCGGCCCGCCGCCATAGTGACTGAGACCACGCCGACCGAAGGAACAGAGGCTAGACCAGACCAACGCCCATGCCTTTCGACCCGCCGCCACATTGGGGGATCCCACGCCGACCATAGGAACAGAAGCGGGACCAGACCAACGCCCTAGCATATCGGCCCGCCACCACGGTGACTGAGCCAATTCCGACCAATGGAACAGAGGCGTGACCAGATCAACGCCCTTGCCTAATGGTCCACCACCACAGAGATTGAGCCCACGCCGACCAAAGGAACCGAGGCTAGACCAGACCAAACTCCTTGCCTATCGGCCAGCCACCACATTGTCTGAGCCCACGCCGACCAAAGGAACAGGGGCGAGACCAGACCAACGTCCTTGCCTAACGGCCCGTCACCACAGTGAATGAGCCCAAGCCGACCAAAGAAACAGAGGCGAGAACAGAACAACGCCCTTGCCTGTCGGGTCACCACCTCAGTTACTGAGCCCACGCCGACCAAAGGAACAGAGGCGTGACCAGACCAACGCCCTTGCCTGTCGAGCCGTCACCTCAGTGACTGAGACCACGCCTACCAAAGGAACAGAGCCGAGACCTGATCTACGCCCTTGCCTTTCGACCCGCCACCACAGTGAATGAGCACAAGACGACCAAAAGAACAGAGGCGAGACCAGACCTTCGCCATTGCCTATCGGTCCGCCACGACAGTGTCTGATCCCACGCCGACCAAAGGAACAGAGGCGAGATCAGAGAAAGGCCGTTGCCTAACAGCCCGCCACCACAGTGCCTGAGCCCACGCCGACAAAAGGAACAGAAGCGAGACCTGACCAACGACCTTGCCTATCGGCCCGCCACTACTGTGACTGAGCCAACGCCGACAAAAGGAGCAGAGGCGAGACCAGAACAACGACCTTGCCTATCGGCCCGCATCCACAGTGTCTAAGCTTACGCTGACCAAAGAAACAAAGGCGATACCTGAACAAGTTCTGTGCCTATCGGACCGCCACCACAGTGACTGAGCCCACGCCGGCCAAAGGAACACAGGCGAGACAAGACCATCGCCCTTGCTTTCGGCTATCCACCACATTGCCTGAACCCACGCCCATCAAAGAACAGAGGCGAGGCCAGAACAACGCCCTTGCCTATCGATTCGTCACCACAGTGCGTGAGCCTACGCCGACCAAAGGAACAGAGGCGAGACAAGACCATCGCCCTTGCTTTCGGCTATCCACCACATTGCCTGAACCCACGCCCATCAAAGAACAGAGGCGAGGCCATAACAACGCCCTTGCCTATCGATTCGTCACCACAGTGCGTGAGCCTACGCCGACCAAAGGAACAGAGGCGAGAACAGACCTTCGCCATTGCCTATCGGTCCGCCAGGACAGTGACTGATCCCACGCCGACCAAAGGAACAGTGGCGAGACCAGACCAACGCCCTTGCCTAACAACCCTCCACCACAGTGACTGAGACCACCCCGACAAAAGAACAGAAGCGAGACCTGGCCAACGCCTTTGCATATCGGCCCGCCACCACAGTGACTGAGCATCGCCGACCAAGGGAACAGAAGCGAGAACAGTCCAACGCCCTTGCCTAACAGCCCGCCACCACAGTCACTGAGCCAACGCCGACCAAAGGAGCAGAGGCGAGACCAGACCAACGACATTGCATATCTGTCCGCAACCACGGTGAGTGAGCCCACGCCGACAAAAGGAACAGAGGCGATAACTGAACAAGGCCTTTGCCTATCGGCCCGCCACCACAATGACTGAGAACACGCCAACCAAAGGAACAAAGGCGAGACCAGAAGAACGCCCTTGCCTTTCGGCCCGCCACCACAGTGAATACGCCCACGCCGACCAAATGAACAGAGGCAAGACCACACCAACACCCTTGCCTATCGGCCAGACACCACAGTGATTGAGTCTACGCCCACGATAAGAACAGATTCGAGAGTAGAACAACGCCCTTGCTTATCGGCCCGCCACCACAGTGACTGAGTCAACGCCGACCAAGAGAACATGACCGAGATCAGAACAACGTCCTTGCCTATCTGCCCGCCACCACAGTGACTAAGCGAACGCCGACCAAAGGAACAAAGGCGAGACCAAACAAACGCCCATGACACTGGGCCCTCCATCACAGTGACTGACCCCACGCAGAACAAAGGAACGTACGCGACACCAGACCAACGAACTTCCGTGTCGGCACGCCACCACAATGACACCCTTGCCAATCGGTTCGCCACAACAGTGGCTAAGACAACGCCGACCAAATGAACAGAGGTGATATCAGACCAACCAACTTCCGTGTCGGCACGCCACCACAATGACAGCCCACGCCGAAAAAAGGAACAGAGGCGAGACCTGAATAACGCCCTTGCCTATCGGCCCGCCACCACAGTGACTGAGCACACACCGACCATTGGAACAGAGGCGAGACCAGAACAACGCACTTGCCTATCGGCCTGCCACCACAGTGGCTGAGACCACGCCGACCAAAGGAACAGGGGTGAGACCAGAACAACGCCCTTGCCGATCGGCCGGCCACCACAGTGACTGAGCCCACGCCGACAAAAGGATCAGAAGCGAGACCAGACCAACGCCCTTGCCTATCGGCCCGCCAACACATTAACTGAGCCCACGCCGAAGAAAGGAACATTGGCGAGACCTGATCAACGCCTTGCCTATCGGCCCGACGCCACAGTGACTGATTCCACGACGAAGAAAGGAACAGAGGCGAGACCAAACGAATGACCTTGCCTAACATATCGCCACCACAGTGACTGATCCCACGCCGATCAACAGAACAGAGGCGACCACAGACGAAAGCACTTGCCTTTCAGCCAGACACCACAGTGTTTGAGCCCACGCTGACCAAAGGAACAGAGGCGAAACTATAACAACGCCCTTGCCAATCGGCTAGCCACGTCAGTTTCTGAGCCCACGACGAACAGAGGCGAGTCTAGACCAACGCCCCTGCTTATCGACCCGCCACCCCAGTGACTGAGGCCCCGCCAACCAAAGGAACAGAGGCGAGAACTGTCCAACACCCTTGCCCTGAGTCCCGCCACCACAGTGTCTGAGCCCACGCCAACCAAAGGAACAGAGGCGAGACCAGACTAACACCTTTGCCTATCGTCCCGACATCACAGTGGCTGAGACCACGAAATTCCAAAGGAACAGAGGCGAGACCAGACCAACGCACTTTCCGATCGGCCCGCCACCACTGTGACTGAGACCACACCGACCAAAAAACAGAGGCGAGACCAGTCAAACACCTTCGCCTTTCGGCCGCCACCACAGTGAAGGAGCCAACGACAACTAACGGAACAGAGGCGAGACCAGACCATCGCCCTTGCTTAACAGCCCGCCACCACAGTGACTGATCCCAAGCCGGCTAAAGAAAAGAGGCGATACCAGACCAAAGCCCTTGACTATCGGTCCGCCACCAAAGTGACTGAGACCAAGCCGACCAAAGGAACAGAGGTGAGAACAGAACAACGCCCTTCCAATCGGCCCACCACGATCTTGCCTATCGGTGCGCCAACACGTTGACTGAGTCCACGCCGATCAAAGGAACAGTTGCGAGAACAGTCCAACGCCCTTGTCTATCGGCCCGCCACCACTGTGACTGAGCCCACGCCGACCATAGGAACAGAGGAACTCGCACAGCAGTGACGTTTCGAACCTGGCAGTAGTCATATGCTTGTCTAAAAAATTATGTCATGCATGTCTGAGTGCAAGCCGCATTGATGTGAAACAGCGAATGACTGATTTAATCAGTTATGGTTCCATATATGGTGGATTGTTACTTGGATTTCTGTGGTACTTCTAGTTCTAATACATGCTAATATATTCAAAGGCATGCAGGCTCGTGGTAGGAGAACATACCTGCCTTGAAAGTTTTCTCCCCATGTTTCTTCCGCGCGTTGTAGTGGGATCAACTTAAGGCTGCCTCTGAATATTTTAAAGGTTGGCGTATCGTTTTAGTAGGACATGCTGGCCGGACGGGCCCGGCATTCGGGGTACATTCGCTGCTGCTCCAACCGAGATGATTTCGACCTTCCCTCAAGCATGAATAAACTCCTATTGCCTGTTGATTGAAGAATGCTGAGCCTTGCCTCCCCTCAGCGCTCCATCGTCTGGTGCCAGATCGGCCTCTAATCGCTTCCCGCTCCCGCCTCGGTTCACGACGGTTCATTTGATACTTCAGGAGGACGAGTGACTGAGACAGAGGAGAAGATCGGGTAGTCCTCCGCCCGGGAGACTGGTCCAAACTCATAGCAACGTCGCGGCCAAATGCCTTCGAGCGGTCCCGGGGAGGAACTCGCCCCACAGTGACTGTTCACTGGTTGATCCTTCCAGTATTCTTATGCTTGTCTCAAATATTAAGTCTTGAATGTCTCAGTGCAAGCCACATTAAGGTGAAACCGCTAATGGCTCATAAAATAATATATGGTTCCTTAGATGGTGGGCAGTTACTTGGATAAATGTGGTAATTCTAGAGACAATACATGCAAATATTTCCAAAGACTTGCAGGCTCGTGGTAGGAGGACATACCTGCTTCGGGATATTTTCAAAATGTTGCCGGCTCGTTGTAGGAGGATGTTCCTGCCTCGAAACTTTTTCAGACTGTCGCCCGTGCGTCGTAGTCGGACCAACTTAACGCTGCCTTGTACAATATTGTGTTACCGGCTAGTGGTAGTAGGATATTCCGGGTTCTGAGTATTTTCAAAGAGATGCCGGCTCGTGGTAGGAGGACATACGCGCCTCGGAATATTTTAAAAGACATGCAGGATAGTGGTAGGAGGATATTCCTGCCTCGGAATATTTACAATGTCGTGGAGGCTCGTCATAGGACATACAGGTTGTACGGGCCCGGCATTCGGGGTTGTATTCACTGCTGCTCTAACCGAGATGATTTCGGCCTTCCCTGAAACATAAATAAACCCCTACTGCTTGGTGGTGGACGAATGCTGAGACACGATTCCGCCCAGCGCTCCATCGTCTGGTGCCAGATCGGTCTCTGTTCGCTACCCGCCCACGCCTGGGTTAACGACAGTGAATTTGATACTTTAGGACCGCGACCAACTGATACAGGAGAGACGATCGGGCAGTCCTCCGCCCGGCAAACTGGTTCACTCTCATAGCAACGTCGCGGACATCTGCCTTCCAGCGGGCCTGGGAAGGAACTCGCACCGCAGTGACGGTTCCCTGGTTGATAATTCTAATAGTCATATGCTTATCATATTACGTCATGCTTGCCTCAATGCAAGCCTAAGTAAGGCGAAACCGCAAATGGCTCAATAAATCAGATATGTTTCCTTAGATGGTGGACAGTTACTTGGATAACTGTGGTAATTCTAGAGCTAATACATGTTAATAATTTCAAAGATATGCAGGCTCGTGGTAGGAGGACATACCACAGTGGCTGAGCACACGCCGACCAAAGGAACAGAGGCCAGAAAAGACCAGCGCACATGCCTATTGGCACGCCACCACAGTGACTGTACCCACGACGACCAAAGGAACAGAGGCGAGACCACACCAACACACTTGCCTATCGGCCCGCCAACACAGTGAATGAGCCCACGCAGACCAAAGGAAAAGAGGCGAGGCCAGTACAACGCCCTTGACTATCGGCCCGCCACCACAGTGTCTGAGCCCAAGCCGACCTAAGGAACAGAGGCGAGACCAGAACAACGACCTTGCATATCGGCACGCCACCTCAGTTTTTAAGCCCACGCCGAACAAAGGAATAGAGCGTGACCAGACCAACCCCCTTGCCTATCGCCTCGCCACCACAGTGACTGAGCCCTCGCCCACAGAAGGAAAAGAGGCGAGAACTGACCAACGCAGTTCCATTTCGGCCCGCCACCACAGTGACTGTGCCCAAGCCGACCAAAGGAACAGAGGCAAGACATGACCAACGCCGTTGCCTTTCGGCCCGCACCACAGTGACTGAGCCTACGCCGACCAAAGGAACAGAGGCGATACCAGACCAATGCCATTGCCCATCGGCCCGCCACCATATTGACTGAGACCAAGCCGACCGAAAAAACAAAGGCTAGACCGGACCAACGCCCATGCCGTTCGACCCGCCGCCACATTGGGTGATCCCACGCCGACAATTGGAACTGAAGCGGGACCAGACCAACGCCCTAGGATATCGGCCCGCCACCACAGTGAATGAGCCAATTCCTACCAATGGAACAGAGGCGTGACCACATCACCGCCCTTGCCTATCGGTCCGCCACCACAGAGACTGAGCACACCCCGACCAAAGGAACTGAGGCTAGACCAAATCAACGTCCTTGCCTATCGGCCAGCCACCACATTTTCTGAGCCCACGCCGACCAAAGGAACAGGGGCGAGACCAGACCAACGTCCTTGCCTACCGGCCCGTCTCCACAGTGAATGAGCCTAAGCCGAAAAAAGAAAAGAGGCGAAAACAGAACAACGCCCTTGCCTATCGGACAGCCAACACATTAACTGAGCTCACGCCGAAGAAAGGAACATTGGCGAGACCTGATCAACTCCTAGCCCGACAAAACAGTGACTGAGCCCACGCCGACCAAAAACAGAGGCGAGAATAGACCAACGCCCGTGCCTATCGGCCCGACACCACAGTGACTGATTCCAAGACGAAGAAAGGAACAGAGGCGAGACTAGACCAACGCCCTTGCTTATCGGCCGGCCACCACAGTGATTGAGGCTTCGCCGACCAAAGGAACAGAGGCGTGAACTGACCAACGCCCTTGCCTTGAGTCCCGCCACCACAGTGATTGAACCCACCCCAACCAAAGGAAAAGAGGCGAGACCAGACTAACACCTTTGCCTATCGTCCCGACATCACAGTGACTGAGACAACGAAATTCCAACGCCATTGCCTATCAGCCCGCCACCAAGTGAATGAGCCCACGCCGACAAAAGGAACAGAGGCGAGACCTGACCAACGCCCTTGCTTATCGGCCAACCTCCACAATGATTAACCACACGCCTCATGGCCTCTGTTCTTTCGGTTGGCGTGGGCTCAGTCAGCCACAGTCGTGGCGAGCACGACATTTCAGGGCGCTGCTCTGGCCTGTGTTCGCTTGGTCAGCGCGGGCTCTGCTAGCCACTGTGGAGGAGGGCTCGGCAGTGGCGTGCGCTGCTCTGGTCTCTGTTCGTTTGGTCGGCGGGGCTTACAAAAGCAGTGAGGTGGCTGGCACGACAATTGAGGGCGCTGCTCTAGCCTCTTCGCTTTGTCGGCATGGCCGCATCCAACCACTGTGGTGGCTGTCACGACAGGTGGTGGCGCTGATATGGCGTCTGTTCTCTTCGTCGGCGAGGGACCAGGCAACCATTATGGTGGCGGGCAAGACAGATGAGGGCGCAGATCTGGCCACTGTTCTCTTTGTCGGCGAGGGCTCAGCAAGCCACTGAGTGGCGAGCACGACAGTTGACGGGCTGCTCTGGGCTCTGTTCGCGAGCTCGTCGTGGGCTCAGCCAACCACTGTGGTGGCGGGAACTACAGTTGAGGACGCTGTTGTGACCTCTTTTCGCTCGGTCGGCGTTGTCTTAGCCAGCCACTGGGGTGGCGGGGACGACAGGCGAGGACGCTGTACTGGCCTTTGTTCGCTTGGCCAACGTGGGCTCAGCCAGCCACTATGGTTGCGGGCAAGACATTTGAGGAGCTGCTCTGGCCTCTGTTTGCTCGGTTGGCGTGGGCACAGCCAGCCACTGTTGTGGCGGGCACGACAGTTGAGGACGCTGTTGTGGCCTCTGTTCGCGCGGACGGCGTGGTGTCAGCCAGCAAATGGGGTGGCGGGGACGACAGGTGAAGACTCTTCTCGGGCCTCCGTTCTCTTGGCCAACGTCGGCTCAGCCAGCCACTGTTTTTTCGGGCAGGGCAAGTATAGGCGCTGCTCTGGCCTCGGTTCGATTGGTCGGCGTAGGCTCAGCAAGCCACTGTAGTGGCAGTCACTACATGTGAGGGCGCTGCGCTGGCCTCAGTTCTCTCGGTCGGCGTGGGCTCAGCCAGTCACTGTGTTGGTGGGAACGGCAGGTTAGGGCGCTGCTCTGGCCTCTGATCACACGGTCGGCGTGGGGCATGCTAGCCAATGTGTTGTCGGGCAAGTCAGGTAAGGTAGCTGCTCTGGACTCTTTTCGCATAGTCGTGTTGGGATCAGCTATCCACTGTGGTGATGGGCACGAGAGGTGAGAGCACTGCACGGGCCTCTGTTCGATCAGTCGTTGTGGGGCCAGGCAGCAACTGTGGTCGCAGGAAGATCAAGTGACGACGCTGCTCTGACCTCTGATCGCTTGGTCGACGTCGGCTTTCCTGCCACTATGGTAGCGGAAACGACAGTTGAGGGCGCTGCTCTGGCCTCTGTTTGCTCGGTAGGCATGGGCTCAGCCAGCCACTGTGGTGGCGGTCACGACAGTTGAGGGCGCTGCTCTGGCCTCTGTTCGCTCGGTCGGCGTGGGCTCAGGCAGCCACTGTGTTGGCGGGCACGACAGTGAGGGCGATTCTCTGGCCTCTGTTCGCTCGGTCGGCATGGGCTCAATCAGCCAATGCGATTGCGGGCACGACGGGTGAGGGCGCTGCTCTGGCCCCGTTTCACTTCGTCGGCATGGGCTAGGACAGCCACTGTGGTGGCGGGCACGACAAGTCTTGGCGCTGCTCTGGCGTCTTTCCGCTCGGTCGGCATGGGCTCATTCAGCCACTGTGGTGGCGGGCATGACAGATGAGGGCGCTGCTCTGGACTCTTTTCGCTCGGTCGGAGTGGACTCTGCCATCCCCTGTATTGTCGACACGACAGATCATGGAGCTGCTCTGGCCTCTGTTCGCTCGGTCGGCGAGGGCACAGCCAGCCACTATGGTGGCATGCACGACAGTTGAGGGCGCTGCTCTGGCTACTGTTCGCTCGGTCTGCGTGAGTTGTTAAAGGGCAGGTATATTCCATCGACTCCTAGCGTTGGTATGCTTTAAGTTATTTGATTTTCAAAGTGTTGTGGAATTTTCTGAGGCCTTAACCTGGGGATATAAGTGGATTTGGTTTGAATATTACATCGAAACTAGGGGTCACAACGCCCTAAACGTAAGGAATTGTGTGAGGCTCCGACGCCTGTCATCACGAAGCATAAACCTGGGGAAGTGTGTGGCTTTGGTGTATATGGAAAATGTGGGGTGTGGGGTTGAGATGCAGAAGATGCCAGGCGTCCGTTGTGAGTAACGTGGCCCATTGATTGAGAAGGTTGTATCAGTAGCAGGTCAGAAATTAAACTTGCCCCAGGGAACCTCAGACGAACAGTACGTGACATACGCCGTCTAAAAGAAAACACAGGTTCAAGAATTGAGGAATCTTTACGTGCTTAAAAATCAACACACACTCTTTGCGTAAGAAAAGGCTCGTTCACCTTGGGATCAGCTGGTGGGTAATGTGTTGCATATTGCATACTCATTTTGTATTGTGTTACACGAAGTGGTGTTCAGTAAATACACACTCAGTAGTCAAATGTTCTTATTTTGTTTTTATTAAAATACGTTCTGGTTACATGAATTCAGGTTAAATGTTACTGTATGAAGTGTATGCAAAATCAACACACACTCTTTGCGTAATAAAAGGCTCGTTCACCTTGGGATCAGCTGGTGGGTAATGTGTTGCATATTGCATACTCATTTTGTATTGTGTTAAACAAAGTGGTGTTCAGTAAATATACACTCAGTAGTCAAATGTTCTTATTTTGTTTTTATTAAAATACGTTCTGGTTACATGAATTCAGGTTAAATGTTACTGTATGAAGTGTATACAATACACAAATGTCTTACTAATATGCGTACATCAGAATATATATATTGAAATGTCTTTGAATCCTGGTTACACACACACATATTGAAGTCAATTTTCTACGTCACGTATATACACACACACACATATTAAAAGAAAGATAATAAACGTTTGCCGGTGATTTCATCGAATAACACGTCTCTGGCCTGTGCACTCTCGGTCATAGTGGGCTCAGCCAGGTACTTTGGTGGCGGTAACGACAGGTGAGGTCGCATCTCTGGCCTCTGATCTCTTGGTCGGCGTGGGCTCAGCCAGCCACTGGTGTGACGGGGACGACAGGTAAGGACGCTGCTCTGGCCCTCGCTCGCTTGGCCAACGTGGGCTCAGCCAGCCACTGTTGTGGCGGGCAAGACAGTTGAGGGCGCAGCTCTGGCCTCTGTTCGCTTCGTCGCATGGGCTCAGCCAGGCACTGTGGTGGCGAGCACGATATTAGGGCGCTGCTCTGACGTCTGTTTGCTTGGTCGGCTCGGGGTCTGCTAGCCACGGGGGTGGAAGGCTCGGCAGTTGAGTGACGTGCTCTGGTCTCTGTTCTCTGTGTCGGAGGGGTTCACAAAGCCAGTGAGGTGGCGTGCACGACAGGTGAGGGAGCTGCTCTAGCCTCTTCGATTTGTCGGCGTGATGGTGATGGCGCTGATGTTGCCTCGGTTCGATTGGTCGGCGTGGGCTCAGCCAGGCACTGTAGTGGCTGTCACGACAGGTGAGGGCGCTGCTCTGGCCTCAGTTCTCTCGGTCGGTGTGGGCTCAGCCACTCACTGTGTTGGCGGACACGGCAGGTGAGGTCGCTTCTCTGTCGGTCGGCGTGGGGCCTGATAGCCACTGTTGTCGCAGGAAGGGCAGTTGAGGACGCTGTTCTGACCTCTGATCGCTTGGTCGGCGTCGGCGTCGGCTCTCCCAGCCACTAAGGTAGCGGGAACGACAGTTGAGGGCGCTGCTCTGGCCTCTGTTTGCTCGGTAGGCGTGTGCTCAGGCAGCCACTGTGGTGACGGACAAGAGAATTGAGGGCGCTGATCTGGCCTCTGTTCGCACGGTCGGCGTGGGCTCAGCCAGCCACTGTGGTGGCGGGCATGACAAATGAGGGCGATTCTCTGGCCTCTGTTCGCTCTGTCGGCATGGGCTTATTCAGCCACTGTGATAGCGGGCACGACAGGTGAGGGCGCTGCTCTGGCCTCTGTTCTCTCGGTCGGCGTGCGCTGAGCCAGCCACTGGGGTGGCGTAGACGAGAGTTGCGGGCGCATTTCTGGCTTCAGTTCGCTTGGTCGGCGTGGGCGCAGGAAGCCACTGTGGGGCAGGAACGACAGGTGAGGGCGCTGTTCTTACCTCTGTTCGCTCGGTCTGGCCTCTGATCGCTTGGTCGGCGTGGGCTCAGACAGCCAATGTGGTGGCGGGCACGACATGTGAGGGCGCTGCTCTGGCCAATGTTCGTTAGGTCGCAGTGGGCACATCCAGCCAATGTGGTGGCAGGCAAGATAGGTGAGGGCGCTGCTCTAGCATCTATTCGCTTTGTCGGGGTGGGTTCAGCCAGCCTCTGTGGTGGCAGGCGGGACAGGTGAGGGTGCTACTCTGGCCTGTGTTCGGATTGTCGAGTTGGGCTCAACCTGCCACTGTGGTGGAGGGCACGACAGGTGATGGCGCTACTCAGGTCTCTGTTCCCTCGTTCGGCGTGGGCTCAGGAAGCCACTGAGGTGGCGGGCACGAAAGTTGAGGGCGCTGCTGTGGCCTCTATTCGCTCGGCAGGCGTGGGCTCAGACAGCCACTGTGGTGGCAGGATCGACAGGTGACGGCTCTGTTCTTTCCTCTGTTCGCTAGGTTGGTGTGGGCTCAGCCATTCACTGTGGTGGCGGTCACGACAGGTGAGGGCGCTGCTCTGGCCTCTGTTCTCTTGGTGGGCGTGGGCTCAGCCAGCCACTGTGGTGTTATGCACGACAGGTGAGGGCCCTGTTCTGGCGTCTACTCGATCTGTCGGCATAGGCTCAGCCACCCACTAAGGTGGCGGGCAAGATAGGTGCCGGCGCGGTTATGGCCTCTGTTCGCTTAGTCGGCGTGGGCTCAGCCAGCCACTGCGGTGGCGGGAATTTGAGTTGAGGGCGCTGCTACGGCCTCTGTCCCTCGGAGAGCGAGGGCTCAGACAGCCATTGTCGTGGCGGGCACGACAGGTGAGGGCGCTTCTCTGGCCTCTGTTTGCTCGGTAGGCGTGTGCTCAGGCAGCCACTGTGGTGACGGACAAGAGAATTGAGGGCGCTGATCTGGCCTCTGTTCGCACGGTCGGCGTGGGCTCAGCCAGCCACTGTGGTGGCGGGCATGACAAATGAGGGCGATTCTCTGGCCTCTGTTCGCTCTGTCGGCATGGGCTTATTCAGCCACTGTGATAGCGGGCACGACAGGTGAGGGCGCTGCTCTGGCCTCTGTTCTCTCGGTCGGCGTGCGCTGAGCCAGCCACTGGGGTGGCGTAGACGAGAGTTGCGGGCGCATTTCTGGCTTCAGTTCGCTTGGTCGGCGTGGGCGCAGGAAGCCACTGTGGGGCAGGAACGACAGGTGAGGGCGCTGTTCTTACCTCTGTTCGCTCGGTCTGGCCTCTGATCGCTTGGTCGGCGTGGGCTCAGACAGCCAATGTGGTGGCGGGCACGACATGTGAGGGCGCTGCTCTGGCCAATGTTCGTTAGGTCGCAGTGGGCACATCCAGCCAATGTGGTGGCAGGCAAGATAGGTGAGGGCGCTGCTCTAGCATCTATTCGCTTTGTCGGGGTGGGTTCAGCCAGCCTCTGTGGTGGCAGGCGGGACAGGTGAGGGTGCTACTCTGGCCTGTGTTCGGATTGTCGAGTTGGGCTCAACCTGCCACTGTGGTGGAGGGCACGACAGGTGATGGCGCTACTCAGGTCTCTGTTCCCTCGTTCGGCGTGGGCTCAGGAAGCCACTGAGGTGGCGGGCACGAAAGTTGAGGGCGCTGCTGTGGCCTCTATTCGCTCGGCAGGCGTGGGCTCAGACAGCCACTGTGGTGGCAGGATCGACAGGTGACGGCTCTGTTCTTTCCTCTGTTCGCTAGGTTGGTGTGGGCTCAGCCATTCACTGTGGTGGCGGTCACGACAGGTGAGGGCGCTGCTCTGGCCTCTGTTCTCTTGGTGGGCGTGGGCTCAGCCAGCCACTGTGGGTGTTATGCACGACAGGTGAGGGCCCTGTTCTGGCGTCTACTCGATCTGTCGGCATAGGCTCAGCCACCCACTAAGGTGGCGGGCAAGATAGGTGCCGGCGCGGTTATGGCCTCTGTTCGCTTAGTCGGCGTGGGCTCAGCCAGCCACTGCGGTGGCGGGAATTTGAGTTGAGGGCGCTGCTACGGCCTCTGTCCCTCGGAGAGCGAGGGCTCAGACAGCCATTGTCGTGGCGGGCACGACAGGTGAGGGCGCTTCTCTGGCCTCTGTTCGATCGGTCGCCCTGGGCTCAACCAGCCTCTGTGTTGGCGGGCACGAGATTTGAGGTCACGACTCTGTCTTCTGTTCGGTTGGTCGGCGTGGGATCAGGTAGCCACTGTGGTGGCGAGCACGACAGGTGAGGGCGATTCTCTGCCCTCTGTTCCCTTGTTCGGCGTGTGGTCAGCCAGCCATTGTGTTGGCGGGCACTGAAAGTGTGGGCGCTCCTCTGGCCTGTCTTCGCTTGGTCGGCGAGGGCTCAACCTGCCTCTGTAGTGGTGGGCACGAAAGTTGACAGCGCTGCTCTGCTCTCTGATCGCTTGGTTCGCGAGGGCTCAGCCAGCAACTGTGGTAGCGTTGAGGGCACAGTTCTGACCTCTGTTCGCTCGGCGGGCGTGGGCTTAGCCAGCCACTGTGTTGGCGGGCACGATAGTTGATGGCGTTGTTCTGGCTTCTGTTAGCTCGGTTGGCGTGGGTTTAGACAGCCACTGTGGCAGTGGGCACGACAGATGAGGGGGCTGCTCTGGCCTCTGTTCGCTTGGTCGTTGTGGGCTCACAATGGCACTTTGTTGGCGGGCACTACAGGTGACGGAGCTGCTCCAGGCGCTGTACGCTCCGTGGGCGTGGGTCAACTAGAATTTATGTTGACGGGCACGACAGTTGAGAACACAGTTCTGGCCTCAGTTCGCTCGGTCGGCGTGGTCTCAGCCAGCCCCTGTATTGGCGGCACGACAGGTGAGGGCGCTGTTTGGCCTCTGTTCGCTCGGTCGGCGTGGACACATGCAGCCACTGATGTGGTGGGCACGAAACTTGAAGGCGCCGCTCTGGCCTCTGTTCGATCGTTCGGCGTGGGCTCGGCCAGCCAATGTGGTGGCGGGCACGAAAGTTGAGGACGCTGCTCAGGCTTCTGTTTGCTTGGTCGGCGTGGGCTCACAAAGCCACTGTGTTGGCGGGCACGACAGGTGAGGGCGCTGCTCTGGCCTCTGTTCGCTTGGTCGACGTGGGCACATTCAGCCACTGTGGTGGCGGGCACGACAGTTGAGAGCGCAGGTCTGGCTTCAGTTCGCTTGGTCGGCGTGGGCTCAACAAGCCACTGTGTGGCAGGCACTAAAGGTGAGGGGGCTGCTCTGGGTTCTGATCGCTTTTTCGGCCTGGGCTAAGCGAGCCACTGTGGTGGTGGGCACGAAAGGTGTGGTCGTTGCTCTGGACTCTGATCGCTCTGCTGGTGTGTGCTTAGCAAGCCACTGTGGTGACGGGCACGAGAGGTGAGGACGCTGATTTCACCTCTGTTCGCTTGGCCATAATGGGATCAGCCAGCCACTGTTGTTTCGGGCAAGACAGTTGAGAGCGCTGCTCTGGCCTCTGTTGTCTTAGTCGGGATAGGCCCATGAAGCCACTGTGGTGGCGGGCACAACAGGTGAGGGCGCTGATCAGGCCTCTGTTCGCATGGTCGGCGAGGGCTCAGCAATCAACTGTGGGGAGGGCACGAAAGGTGAGGGCGCTGCTCTGGACTCTGTTCTCTAAGTCGGCGTAGGCCCAGAGAGCCACTGTGTTAGCGGGCACGAAACGTGAGGGCTCCACTCTGGCCTCTGTTCGCTCTGTCGACATGGGCTCACACAGCGACTGTGGTGGCGGGCAAAACAGGTGAGGACGCTCTTGTGTCATCTGTTCGCTCGGTCTTCGTGGGCTCAACCAATCACTGTGGTAGCGGGGACGACAGGTGAGAGTGCTGCTCTGGCCTCTGTTAGCTTGGTAGGCGTGGGATCAACCAGCCACTATGTTGGCGGGCACGACAGGTGAAGGCGCTGCTCTGGACTCTTCGCTTGGTCGGCGTGGGATCAACAAGCCACTGTCGTGGCGAGCACGACAGGTGAGGGCGCTGATCGGGCCTCTGTTCTCTCGGTCGGCGAGGGCTAGAGCCAGCCACTGTGTTGTCGAGCACAAGAGGTGTGAACGGTGTTGTGGCCTCTGTTCGCTCGGTCGGCGTGGACTCAAACAGTCACTGTGGTAGCTGACACGATAGGTGAGAGCGCTTCTCTGGCCTCTGATAGCTTGGTCGAGATGGGCTCACACAGCCACTGTGGTGGCGGGCACGACATGTGAGGCCGCTGCTCTCGCTTCTCTTCTCCTTTTTGGCGTGGGTTTAGGCAGCCATTATGGTGGTGGGCACGACATTTGCGGGAGCAGCTCTGGCCCCTGTTCGCTAGGTCGGCATGGCCTCAGAGAGCCACTGTGTTGGTCGGCACAACAGGTGATGGCGCTGTTCCGGCCTGTGTTCGCTCGGTCGTGCCCGCCACCACAGTGGTTGGCTGAGCCCACGCCAACCGAGCGAACAGAGGCCTGAGCAGCGCTCTAACCTGTCGTGCCCGCCAACATAGTGGATCCCTGGGCCCACGCCGACGAAGCATACAGAGGCCAGATCTGCGCCCTCAACTGTCGTGCTCGCAACATTAGTGGCTGGCCGAGCCCACGTCGACCAAGAAAACAGACGCCACATCTGTGCCAATACCTGTCATGCTAGCCACCACAGTGGCTGGCTGGGCCCATGCCGACCAAGCAAACAGAGGCCAGAGCAGCGCCTTCACCTGTCGTGCCCGCCAACACAGTGGTTATGTGAGTCCACGCAGACCAACCAAACAGAGGCCAGAGCAGATCCCTCAACCACAATGGATGGCTGAGCCCACGCCGAACAATCGAACAGAGGCCAGAAAAGCACCGTAACATGCCGTGTACTCCACCACAGTGCCATTTTGAACTCACGACGGCCGAGCGAACAGAGGCAAGCACAACGCCATTAACTGTCGTGCAAGCTAACACAGTGGCTGGCCAAGCCCACGCGAACTGAGCGAACAGAGGCCAGAGCAGCGCCCACAACTTTCGTGCCCGCCACCACAGTCTCTGTCTGACCCCACGCCGAACAAGAAATCAGAGGCCAGAGCAGCGCCCTCAACTGTCGTGGCCGCCAACACAGTGGCTCGCTGAGCACACGCCTAACAAGCGATCAGAGGCCAGAGCAGCGCCATCACCTGTCGTGCCTGCCAACAAAATGACTGGATGAGCCCACGTCGACGGTGTGAACATAGGCCAGAGCACCGCCCTCAGCTGTCGGGCCAGCCACCATAGTGACTGACTGAAACCACACCGACCGAACAAACAGAGGCCAGAGCAGCGCCCTCTCCTGTCGTGCGCGCCACCAAAATGGCTGGCTGAGCCCACGTCGACCGAGGGAACAGAGTCCAGTTTTGCGTACTCACCTAACTTGCCCGCCACCACAGTGGCAGGTTGAGCCGAAAAGGACTATTTGAACAGAGGCCAGAGCAGCACACTCACCTGTCGTGCCCGCCACCACAGTGGCTGGCAGAGCCCACGCCGACCGATGAAAAACAGGCCAGAGCAGCGTCCTCACCTGTCGTGCCCGCCAACACAGCGGCTGGCTGAGCCAACACCGAACGATAGAACAGAGGACAGAGCAGCGCCCTCACTTGTCTTTCCCGCCAGTACAGTTGCTGGCTGAGCCCACGCCGAACAAACGAACCGAGAACAGAGAAGCGCTCTCATCTGTCGTGCCCGCCACTACAGTGGCTGGTTGAGTCCACGCCTACCGAGCAAACAGACGCTAAAGCAACGCCCTCACATGTCGTGCCGCCACTACAGGGGCTGGCTGAACGCACGCCGCACGAGCGAACTGAGGCGAGAGCAGTGCCCTCACCTGTCGTGCCCGCGAACACAGGGTCTATTTGAGACCACGTCCACCGATAGAACAGAGGCCGGAGCAGCTCTCTCACCTGTCGTGCCAGCCAATTTAGTGACTGTCTGAGCCCCCGCCTACCAAGCGAACAGAGGCCAGAGCAACGCAATCAACTGTCGAGCCCTCCACCACAGTGCCTGTCTGATCCCACGCCGTCCAAGAAAACAGAGTCCAGTGCAGCGCCCTCCAATTCCGTGCACGCCACCACAGTGGCTGGCTGGCCCCACGCCCAACAAGAGAACAGAGGTCAGAGAATCGCCTTCACCCGTCGTGCCCCCCACCTAAGAGGCCGCATAAGTCCACACCGACCAAGCGAACAGAGGCTACAACAGCGCCCTCGCATGTCGTGACTCCCACCACAGTGGCTGTCTGAACCCACGTCGACAAAGCGAACAGAGACCAGAGCAGCGCCCTCACTTTTCATGCCTGCCTTCACAGTGCCTCGCTGAGCCCACGACGACGAAGCGAACAGAAGACAGAGCAGCGCCCTCACCTGTCGTACCCGCCACCACAGTTGCAGACTGAGCCTAGCCGAACGACGGAACAGAGGCCATGGCAGCGACCTCAAATGTCGAGCCCGCAACCACAGTGGCTGGCTGGCCCCACGCCGAACAAGAGAACAGGGTTTAAAAAATCGCCCCCACTTGACGTGCCCGCTACCACAGTTGCTGCCTAAGACCACGTTGCAAAATCGAACAGAGGCTACAGCTGCGTCTTCACATGTCGTGCCTGCCACCACAGTGGGTAGCTGAGCCTACGCTGACCAAGCGAAAAGAGGCAAGGTCTGAGCCCTCACCTGGCGTGCCCGCCACCACAGTGGCTGGCTGAGACCACGCCGACCAAGCGAACAGATGCCTGAATAGCACCCTCGCTGTGGTGCCAGCCACAACAGTGGCTGTCTTGGGCCACGCCGACAAAGCGAACAGAGGCTAGAGCTGCGCCATTACCTGTCGCGCTCGCCTCCACGTTGGCTGCCTGACCCACGCTGACCAAGCGAACAGACACGAGAGCAGCGCACCCAACTGTCGTGCTCGCCACCACAGTGGATGGCTCAGCCCACGTCGACCGAACGAACAGAGGCCAGAGTCGTGGGCTCAATCACTGTGGTGGTGGGCCGATACGCAAGGGCGTTGTTCTTGTCTCGCCTCTGTTACTTTGGTCGGCGTGGGCTCAGTCACTGTGGTGGCGAAACTTATATTCCAAGGATAAGGCCTCGGGCAATGCCCCAACACTCTCAAAATCAATTAACTTAAGGCGCACCAACGCTAGGCATCGTTGGGATATACCTGCTCCTTAACTACAGTGGCTGGCAGAGCCCACGCCGACCGAGCGACCACAGACCAGAACAGCGTCCTCACCTGTCGTGCCCGCCAACAAGTTGCTGACTGAGCCCACGCCGACCAAGCGAACCGAGGGCAGAGATCGCCCACAACTGTCTTGCCCGCCACAACAGTGGTTGGCTGAGCCCACGTTGGCCAAGCGAACAGAGGCCAGAGTAGAGCACTTAACTGTCGGCCCGCAACCACAGTGGCTGACTGAGCCCACGCGGTCCAAGCGAACAGAGGCTACAGGCCCTCACATGTCGTGCGCGCCACCACAGTGGCTAGCTGAGCCAATGTTGGTTGGTTGGTTGGTTGGTTGGCCGACTAGTATCGGTTATGGGAGTAAAGACGTGCAGAGACACCGAACCTAATAAAGAAGCGATAGTCACTGCAAGACGAAGCGAGTGAGGAATGAGAACTCGCCAACCAGCTGCCTCTACTTCACTGGGAAGCGGAGGAGCATTGAAAATGTATAAGGTGCCCCCTGCTGCAGGCGTAATGCTGAAACAGGAGGAACTAGTCCTTCTTACGGCTATCTCATCGGTGCAGGGTAACCCAGCCCTCTTTCGAGAACTGAGGAAAGCCCTCGCAGCGAAGAAGGTGGCGACGGCCGCTGCGTGCAGCAAGGCCAAGGCGCCTTGCGTGGCGTTTTTTAAGCGTCATGCCACCATCTCTGGGGCCAGGAGCGAGCCATAATCGTCTCCCTGGAAAGCATCGCAGCCCACTACTGGAAAAAGGAAGGCTGAGTCTTCTAGCTCGGACTGCCTGACCAACCCGGCCGCTTAACGCCCAACACAAACCCACCGGGCTCCTCCGGAGAACCGACACCTCAGTGCAGCAAGCAGCAATCAGCCATGGAATGTAAGCCAGCGTACGCTGCTGTAGTAGCCGGGAGAACCAACCCCCAAAAGCCGAGTGGGCAGCCCAAGCCCATAGCCACTGGTTCGGACTCTTCCGAACCTGCTGCCTCCCATGAGGCAGCCAAAAGGCGCATGTCTGTTGACATGTCCGGGCCTCTGAGCAGCATGCCAGCTGGCACCTCTCAGGCTGAGGCCTTCCCCGCAGGGGAAAGGCCCAACAACTCCTATCTTCGTGACAGGAATCACCGACACGCGCTGCTTTCTCGCCTGGTTAAGGACTTTATGTCCCAGCAGTCTGTCCGCCCAGATGAAGGGCGAGAAACTGATAATCGTGCCGGGGACTGCCGACGGTTTTAGGGCCACAGCTATTGCTCTCCATTCCCTTGATGGGAGCAAGGGTGTGACTTTTCACACTTTCTCTCTCCTAGAGGACGGTTGTGTACGTCTGCTGGTGAAAAACCTCGGCAGGCAGATGCCTGAGAGCGTCGTCCAGGAGGAGCTTGAGGCCCTGGGAATCCGTGTCCAGGGGGTAATGCAGCTCCGCTCTGGGCGCCGCCTTCTCCATATTTTGTGGTGTCGGTGGCTAGACGCCCAGACGTGCAGAATGTGCGATCCCGATCTGACCCCTGCGGCTTAAGAGTCTCTGTAGAGACGTAAGTGGCCCCTAAGGCCCCACTTCAGTGTAAGCAATGCCAACGCTTCGGCCACACGCAGCGAACTGTAGATACGCACCTCGGTGTGTTGCCTGTGGTGAGTCTCACCCCTCCGGGGATTCCTCTACCCCAATGCAGTAGCTTAAATGCTGTAGCTGCGGAGGTAACAACACAGCCAACTACTGGGGCTGTGCAAATTGGAAGGAGGCTAAGGCCGCGCTTGCAAAGCGGGCGCCAACTCCTCGCATCCACACGAAGGGTGCAGCCGGCCGCTCGGCTTCAGAGCAAGCGTCCCGCGCCGAGCCTTCTGCGGAACAGAAGAGCTTAGGCCCTGAATAATCTCCTGTGGGACGACGGGGGCCGGTAGTGAAACCTACCACCCCATCCAAACCTGAACCCACTCTCATGCCGTCCGCGGCCCCTAAGCAGGGCAAAGCAACCGCAAGCAGGAAAGAGGGTAAGGTTGCCCAACCTGCCGTTGAGGCCCCTCAACAGGCCCCAATAAATAAAAAGGAGATGACTGGTAAATCATCGCCTCCAACTAAGAAGCCTAATCCTGCTTCCATTCCACCTCCCAACCAGTCACCAATTGAGGAGACATCTGATCTGCTCGACAACCTACCTGTAAAAGCGTGTGTGAAGCTGACACGGCGGCCCCTCACAGCGGTACCCCTCTCCCTTCAGGTGCAGTACGCACGCGGGCTGTCATGAAAATTGTTATCCTCTTTGTAGCCGAGTATGGCAGCACACCCTAGGGCACACAGTGCGAAGACACTACGGCTGGCCTGCTGGAACGCGGATGGCGTACGCGGCAGAAAGATGAAGCTGGATCAATTCCTTGGTAGACACGGGGTTGATATATGCTTCCTGACTGAAACCCATCTCAGATCAAGGCAAGTCTTTCGGCTCGCAAACTAAGTTTGCCACCGCACAGACCGTCCTACAGAGGGCGGTGGAACAGCAATACTGGGCCGCCGGGGTATTGACTCCTACGCTATACCCGTCCCCGGCCTGACCCAGATGGAGGTAACTGCCATACATGTAATGTTGGTTAGCGGAACGGTAAAAATTCTGGCGGCTTACCTTTCGCCCTCCCGGCCACTAATCGAAGCGGATCTGTCAGCTTGCCTGATCGGGGGACTCTCCGTCCTGATGGCGGGGGACCTGAACGCCTAGCACGTGGACTGGAACTAGAGGTTAATCACGACAAGAGGCAGGCGCCTGCGTGATTACACCAATGATCATTCCTGTTTGATTTATGGAACGGACACACCCACCACTATCCCATATAACTCCTCTGCTACCCCCGATATCCTAGACATAGTGATAACCAAATACCTAATCAACCCAGTGTATGGACAACGTGCTCTGATCTAAGTTCAGATCAGACACGGGATGTCGATCATCCTTTCTTAATCTCCCGGACCGCCCGGATTTCAGAAGAACCGACTGGGTCAAATTCCATCCCTGCCTGAAAGACAGACTTCCGCCCACTCCGAAACTACGTAACGGATTGGAAATCGACACGTGTGTGCGGGAGGTGTCCAGCGCTATCACTGAGCCACTAGCAGCGTCAGCCCCCAGGAGACGCCGCCGTGGCGACCTACGACCCTCAATACCGGCATTTATTCAGGACGATATACGCCTGAAAAACCGGGTGAGGAGGCAGTGGCAAATCACTGGGGACCCTGCTCTAAAAGCTGAGGTCAACCGCCTTCAGCGGTCGGTGACCCACCAGCTAAACGAGTGGCGAAATGAGCAGTGGAGTGCCACACTGCAGAGCCTTGATCCCGAGGACCAATCGCTGTGGAAGATTGCAAAGCGGGTGCTCAGACTGCCCACTCCCTCTCCACCCTTGGTCACACAGGGCGGGCTTACTCGCTCAGACTCTGAGAAAGCCGAAGCCCTGTCGGACAGTCTTGAGGCTCAGTTCAGCCGGTAAACGACTAGTCGGATCCGGCAGTTATTGAGATTGTTGGCGAGGCGCTGCAAGCATACTCTTATGCACCTGCAAGCGAGCCCAAGTTAACCAACCCCGCGGAGGTACAAGAAGACATCCGGGGTCTCAAGGACAACAAGGCGCCGGGCCCAAACGGATTCCGAACAGGGCTCTGAAGCACCTTCCGCGGCGTGCTCTCTCTCTCCTGACCGCGATATTCAACGCGGCTCTTCTAGCGCAGTACTTCCGGTCAGTATGGAAGCATGCCCGCATTGTCTCCATACTGAAACCTGGGAAGGACCCGGCACTACCCTCTTCATATCGTCCCATAAGTCTTCTGGACACCATTGGCAAGTTGTTTGAGAAGATCCTACTTAGTAGGATCTTAAGTGAAGTAAGCGGGCGCGGGCTTCTGCGAGATGAGCAGTATGATTTCAGACCCTAACATAGCACCTATCTCCAGCTAGCCCGCCTTGTCGAAAGGGTGACAAGAAACTTTGGCGAGAAGCGGCTAACAGGCGCAGTCTTTCTCGACGTGGCTAAGGCCTTCGACACCGCTTGGGAAATGGTCTTCTCTTCAAGCTAACGGCCCTTAACTTCCCCTCCTGTCTGGTGAAAACCATGTCCTCTTACCTTCACAACAGGACGTTCGAAGCGTCGTTCCAAACGGCCACATACACCCGTCGTGACATGCGGGCTGGTGTAGCACAGGGGTGACTAATCTCTCCTGTCTTGTTCAGTCTGTATGTCAATGACATGCCGGTCCCTTCCCGCCACGTCGAGCTGTCATTGTACGCGGATGACACGGCAATCATTGCCACGTCCCGCAGCCCGGCGCTGCTTCTTAGCTACTTAGAATCATACCTCAGTGACCTAGAGAGGTGGCTGAGAGTATGGAGGATCGCCATCAACGTCTCCAAGAGCAATGCTAAGCTCTTTGCGAAGGCAGGGTGGCGGTTACCCAAGCCCAGTTATAGACTAAAGAGTCTGTTATCGAGCCAAGCAATGCGGTAAAACCCAGGAATGGCTAAACAGACCAAGGGCGTAGGCTTGTGCTCCACACAAGTCTCCGCCCTTAGTTAGCACTTTGGTTGTTTGGTGGCCGACCAGTGAATGCTCTTCGCGAAGGCAGGATGGCGGTTCCCCAAGCATCGACCGGTGTAGCTCCTAGGGGAGCCAATCTAATGGGTCGACCCAGCCCGTTATCTGGGAGTGATCCTTGATAATCGAATGACCTGGTCGCCTCATATCGTCCAGGTCGGGAAAAAAGCTGCCCAACGACTGGGCTGCTTATCTCTCTCCTTCACAGGAGAAGCGGCTTCTCCATCAGTAACGGAGTTCTGCTGTATAAGCAGCTCATACGGCCCATGACGGATCATTTGGAGGTCCGCGGCCTGCAGCCACCTCAGAAAGCTGCATGTTATTCAATCCAAGTGTCTTCGCATTGCTACTGGTGCACCTTGGTACATCAGTGACATGCAATTCACGATGATTTGGGAGTTCCGTTGTTTGCTGACCACATTAGAGCCCTAACCGAGAGACACGACTCAAAGTTACCTGGTGTGGGGAACCCCTTAGTTCAGCAACTCAGCAGATATTTACGCTGACCGAGGGCTGACCCAGGTCGCCTAGCGCGAAAGCTACGAGGACAGGTCAGCAGAAATGTCGAGGCCCATAATGATGGCCAAATCGACAAAGAATCGTGTCTAGCACCTATTAACTAGGCGCTTTTCGAATACCCTGACTTGTTTTTTCATAATTTTCCTCAGTTGTAAGGTGAATGCCAGGGTATAATAACAAAATTCGGGGCACGGCCCGCACTCCTCCCCCCTCCCACCGGTACGGCTAAATTACTCGTGTGTAGGTTTTAGATCCTGCGCAAATTTAATTATGAAAATGCAAATCTGGTTTCAAATCCCAGGGAATCATCCAACCAAAATATCCCCCCCACTTAGAAAGTCCCGGCGTAATCGAGACCATAAACCTTTAGCGTAAGCATGATCCTCAGTTATAGAATAAAGAGTCTGTTATTGAGCCCAGAGATGTGGTAAAACGCAGGAATGGCTAAACAGACAAAAGGACGTCGACTTGCGCTCCGCGCAATTCTCCGCCGTTAGTTAGCATTTTGGTTGTGTTGGTTGGTCGCGGTCGGTCGGTCGGTCGGTAGGTCGTCGGTCGGTTGGTTGGTTGACCACTCAGTCGAGCATTCGGGCGGCAGGAAAGGAGCAAGCCAGTCGTTCTGACAAGCAAAGGAGTAAATCAGTCGTCCTGACAACAAAGTAGTAAAGCAGTAGGCACGCCACGCCTGCCGTCGACCAACGCACGACTCGAGCGGTCCTCTCTCTCCGCTCTCATCCACAGCAGCAGCCAAGCAGCACTGGTCAATCTCTCTTCGCTCCGCTTTCCACTACAGGGCAACTCCATACAAGCGCACTCTGCACGTGCTGCTAACTCATTACAAGCGATCTCACTCGAGATCCTTTATATTTGCTGAAGTAATAATAAATAATCTGAGTGGAAGTTACTACTGCATTTTTTCTTGTAAAAGAAACCTGCAAGCATCCACCACAGTACAAATGAAAGGTCCTTTTTCCCCAAGTAAGGCGACGTTCATTATTGATTGAACCTAATCAAACTTACATCCCTTTTAGCACATGCGTTGAATGCTGGAGGTATAAATTTTCAGGAAAATCACTCCAACGGAAGCCGAGATACAGGCGTAAAGGTACTTTGTTCTCCAAGTAAAGTGTCCTTCGTTATTGATCCTTCACATTCAGATTTCCATCATATGTAGCCCATGCGTCGAAAATGCAAGTTGTGAAGTTTCAGGATAATCCCTCGAATGAAGACCGAAATACAGACGGAAAGGTGCCTTGTTCTCCAAGTAATGTGTCTATGATTATTGACCGATCACCACCAACTTACATCGTTTTAGAAAGTGAGGTATGAAGTTTCAGGAAACACCCTGGAATGGAACCCGTGATACCGACGATAAAGTACTTTGTTCTCCAATAGAGATTTGAAAAAAAGAACAGAATTTCTGTTTACCTTTTTTGCTCATTTATTTTTACGCTGCACCAAATTCCGTTACAGTAATTAGTTACATTTGTATCCTTGGCGTAACATAGAGGTAAATGGTCATTTTTACGCTTCAACCGCTTCACTCTCTGCAAAATTTTAAACGGTACCCAATATATATAAGGCTGGTTGGTCCCTGATCTTGTCTCCATGCTGAAGGGAAGATAAAAATGTCGTACTACTACCAGGAATTAAACATAAACACCACTCCTCTCTCGTCCATCTGTGCCTTATTTACTTTCTGACCGAGCTATGGCGGCTTAAGGTGAAGCAGGGATAAAGTGTCTGTGAAACTTATAAAGTAGAAAATTAAATTTCTGCATCAAAGTCCTTTATGGGTCCTTCTACTAACGAATAACGTCACTCGATGACACAAAATATGTGCAAGCGGATATCAAATAATATGCATACAAATAAAAATTCCTGCCTAAGATGTTAATTTGAAGAAATTGCGAATGAAATAAGTTTAAACTGTTTTCCATTCTTTTGTGAAAATGCAGGCTTACAGAATATAAATTCTTCCTGTGAATATGTTTGTGTCAAGACGTTTTGTAATTGCACTTATTTAAATAAATATTTTAAGTTTTCTTTTATCCTTTTTCGAAGACCCAGTTGTATGAGAATGTCACGTGTCCTGATGTCAGCTAGAATATCGACCATGTCTAACAAAGGAATGCTGTATTTTGAAGAGAATCAGCGGAGTCGAAAACAAAGAAGTCACACGCACACCTTCAGTAACAAAGCAACCGCGAAGTCCTGTACTTATTCCCCAAAAGCTGAAGCGTCTGTAAGCCATCTGACTGCACGCGACTGAACTAGCAAATAGTTTACATTTACTATCTAGGAACAGTACTTCCGCTGTGTATCCTAGCTTAACCCTGCACACCCTTGTGACCTCTTCAAGCTTCTCATTATGTAGCCAAGTCTCATCTTGGTTGAAACTTTGCGTAAGCTTAAAGCAATGAAAGAGGGGGGTGGGGTAGTGACGGTAGGGTAGGAGTAATTTGCATTCAATTGTCTCGTCCAGTTGCAACCACCCTCTTACCCCTATGCTACAGCATTCAGACTGCCATCATTTTCACAGTTGCTCTGCCTTCCCACCCCCGTGCCTTCTGAACCACACAAACTGTTTCCAATTTCAAACCTTCAGAATAATTCTGTGCCCTCTGATTTATTTAAGGAAGTAATTATTATGGGATTGAAACAATAATGGGTGGGGGTAGTTTGTGGTAGCTCCTAGCATCGGGAGCGGTAGGGTTCCACAGCTGTCTTGCAGCCAGGTATACCACATGAATTTGACAGATCTAAAATTGACAAGGTAGGCATCACTAATGCATTCTGGCGACTCAGAACAGTGCCTAAGTATTTAAAATAAGGCAGAAACTAGGTATAAAACTTATCCTTAAATTCTGCCGCTTGAGGCCTTCTTTTTAAGTTTTTAAACCACAGGAAGTTTGAACACAATAAAACTACCACCGACATTTACATAGGACCAATCAGACTGGTTAGGAAAATTATAGTAGGGAAGATTTTGAGCAAGGGGACCAGATTTGCTTACCATAGCGAACGACACACAAGTATTTCGGCTTTCTTAGAGAGAGGATGCGTGATCGCATCACTCCTAAATTTCGGCTAATATTCACAGACAAAATTCTTTAACTATAAATTAGTGAGTTATTATTATGGGATGTAGTGTTTACATAAGTGTGGTAAATTGGATTTAAGTGGTATATAACCAGTTTGGAACACATAAATGACTATTAATTAACAGATTAGTGCAGTGCAGTGAAAAAGCTAAACAACAAAGTTATCCATGCTAGGTTTATCGTATATCATCAAAAGATGTAATCAATTAGAGCCCAGTGAGTTGTAATAAATCAAACAAACGATATTTCAGATTATTAACAAAAACATAAATCATCTTAATGGTTCTTCTTTGCTAATTTCACGACACTCAAACCACGGTATTCCCTGCAAATTAATTTCATGCAAAACCGACTGAGTGAGTAAAGGTGTGTTGGACGATCTGTTTAGCCAAATTATATGTCTACAAAAAGCCTCGAGCACGATCGGGCACTTTACATGAAGACACACGCAGTTTTATTGTTTCCGGTAACATAACGTTGCCACAAAAGCATTGTTATGCAACACTCAATAGTTTTATATGGGTGGGGGTGACAGGTAGCTCAACAATACACACAGAATGCACTGTTGCATTTCCACTGCAACAATGATCACGTGAATGCGCCACAATGTTGCCTTATGCGTACATTGCCTATCTTTCATTCCTATGTGCAACTAACACAAACCAGCGAGATCCTAGCATGGGAACGGCGAATCAGACTTTTCATGGAAATGTGTAAGGAAAGTAAAATTGCTTCCTTTTTGTTCCTTCCCTTCTGTACGTACGTCTATTCCAACTCGCTATCGCCTGGAATTCTCCGCTTCTTTCTGTTCCTTTTGCTTTTGGGTGTAAATGGAAATTCCTCCTCTTGTATAAGACTCCTTGTATCTTCTGGGTGCAACACGACATTTGCCAATACAGAGGATAAAGTTCTATTAGCTATTCCTTTAACACTTGCCCTTCTTTGCCTTCTTCCCATGTCAAAAAGTTCAGAGAATGAAAGTTACGGAATTTGTTAAAGGGGATACGACTGAATAATTTTCAATCGGCCGGGTATTGGTGCTATATTTATCTGAAACTAGACGACCGTATGACTGTATCCTTCTTGAGCATCTGTTAATTGCTCATCTCAAGGTGCCCCCAGTTCTTAAAGGGAGCGTACATATCTTTACAGCAGCGACAGTGTTTCCCAAAACTTTATATTCTGAGGCGTATAAATACATTTGACACCCGCCCTAGTTCTTTAAGATTCACTTTAATAGTATTCTCCCTTTTACTACAAGATCATTCTCGAAGGTCCTTCTCTTCATATATTTGATCAAAATATTTACTACTTCTCCTCTGTCTGATACTTGCTGCAGTCCCAGTTCAACAAATCCTTCTTAAGTTAATGACACTAATAATATTTCGTAAAAGTAATGGTAAAGTTATCCCTGTGCATACAATGAAGGCATAGTGGGAAGCAGAAGTATAGCTCCACCCATTCTTAAACTCGGTACTAGATGGAGGCGACTGATCAACTTTACGCCGCGGTCGCTTTATCCCTGGGGAAAGAATCCCCAGCAACCACTGACTGGGTGGGCCACAGAGCCTGGCTGGACGTTTGGAAGAAAATGTTCTTATTCCTTGAGGGAATCGAGCCCTGGACCATCCAGATAATAGTCCAGTGACTACACCGACTCCGCTAATCCGGCTGTAAAAGTATTTTCTTAAATTATAAAACAATAATTCTTTAACTTGTCATTCTCACAGAAACACTTTCAATAATAAATCATTAAATTTATAACCTATTTTAAGAGAAAGGCGTCAGAAAAGACTGGATTTCATGCCACCTAAAATAGAATCCACGTGACATCAGTCACATTTATTCAACTTTGTAGAAGTAAACACAAGCAAATTAAATATGTAACAAACGTTTGGTGGGCGAAATTTTTTATTTTCATATTGGAGTTGCTAGGTTTCAAGTCGTCCATATTGTTACGTCATGTTGACTGCTAAATAAAAGGTAAAGGTCATCTTCTGACATGCCTACGCAGGAACAGGAGGAAGATGGACATATAGCTCCTACAATTTCACCAGAAGGAGGTGGGTGGTCAGCACCAAGCTTCGGCCGCTTTAACTCCAGGACAGACCCAGTACCCATTGTACAGGAGGCTGGGTAGGCCTGGGGCGGGTCTGGATGGTACGAAAAATTTCGCCCCCACCGGGACAAGGAAATATTTACCTGTAAACACGGCGTAATATTAAAAAAGAATTGAGCCAACGTTTAGAGAATTGAGTAACTTCCAACTGACAAACTGGCAATGAGATTCAAAGGTTTAAGAACTCTAAGATGAAAGCTTGTCATGGGACCACATTCTGAACCAAATCCATCCGATTCTCGTAACTGCATTTCATACGTTTATGCACGGTGAGTCGCGACAATGTGACGGCATTCCGCAGACTACTGTGAGACGCCGGAAAATGAATGAACTGACTTATTTTAAGGACTAACTAGCATTATTATTGCAATTTAGTATCCATCCCTTACTTTTTGAAGATTGCTTGTTTCAGACGACCTCCATAATGTTCGATGCATTGCCATAAACGCTGACTGAGGTTATGCAAATATATCTGCAACGAAGTACCATTACTTGTTCCAGGTCGTTCAGCATTTAATCAAACGTTTACCACTCCACAATGCAAAAGTTTGCAGTTTTCTGTGGTGTTCCACGTTTAGAGTAATAGGGTCCTATTTCTTTGAGGTAAACAACCAGGCGGTTACCGTGAAAACTGAGCGCAGACACTTTTGTTTTAAGGAATTGCAAATAATTAGGCAAAGGTTGAGAAAAGTATGAATCAAACAGCACGGTGCGATGGCCCAGACGACAAAGCAAAACGAGATTTTTCTTAGGGGAATGTTATTTTCAGATTTGATGACTTCATTAACCACCACGTTCACCGGACTTCACCGCCCCATACGTTTTCCTATGGGGGTATCTAAAGTCTAAAGTGTATACTCCTTGCCCCCACTGCACCCAAGAACTGAAAGTAAGTATTACGGGAACTATGAATGGTGCCTTATTGCATCGAATTGTGCACAATATTATACCATTACAATAATGTATCGAATACCATGGAGGTCACATGGAAAATAAATTTTTAAAAGAGTGAGGTACTAATATTTAAATGCTA
Source organism: Reticulitermes speratus (assembly GCA_021186555.1). Lineage (NCBI taxonomy): Eukaryota > Metazoa > Arthropoda > Insecta > Blattodea > Rhinotermitidae > Reticulitermes > Reticulitermes speratus. The sequence goes on from JAJKFL010000001.1 coordinate 16,595,848, forward strand.
TCATTTTGCTAGTCATTACGTAAAGTATTCCAGTACAATTGTTGTCCGGTCGCTCACAGTAGTGTAGGGAAAAACGTCAAATTCCCGCGCCACACCCTGTACTATGACAGGTAATTTTTAGGGCCTCAAAAATTGTAATTTCTTGACATATTTTTAAACAGCAAGCAGTATGATCTTTATCAGTAGTTATGTTCATGTAATCTTCATTAAAATGACTTAACAATATAAATGTCCAGGTTACACTGTGCTATAAGTACACAGATTTTCCTATAGACAGCTACTTCAGTGACATGACGGCCCACAGGAGATTTACCAGCTGACTAGCTGTCTGCTTATAGAAGCAGAGCTTCACTGCTAGCACTGAACAGAATCCCATGCGTATTTAGTTCACTTCAGTTCAAACCACACAGACCGCGTCCCTCAGATCCATATTAATTTAATACTTCCATCCCCTTCTTTGTCATTCTAATAATTCTCTCCCAGGGGTCTGGTTGACCGAAGTTCTAAATGCATTTAACCTCGCAGTAAACTTCGGTAATCACAGTATTTTGAACAAAATAACAGCTTACAGGAGACAGAAATATCTATGCTATCATAATAACTGTCGCTTGGCTTTCTAAAAGTGAAAAAAATAAATATTCCCTACAAGCAGTGAATTGAAAAATTTCTGGCAAAAGTATGTGTATGAAATCAGGGTTCAGTAACAGGAGGATGGGAAACTGTATATAATGAAAACCGTTAAAATATATTCTTTGCTAAATATTTTTGTGTATTTAAATGTTCGATTACGAGATTTTCCAAGGCTGTTGCACCTACGAAAAACATGAGAATGTATACAACAGTTTAGTCGGAAACACCAAAGACATGAGACCATTTGGGAGAACTTGATGTAGTGGAAGGATTATAATAAAATGGATCCTTCAGGAATGAGGTACGATATTGTGGAAGGAATAAATTTGTCCAGGGTATGGGCCAGAGACAGGTTCATGTGTGCAGGAAAATAAGCTTTCGGACACCACAAAAAGGGGTGATTTCTTGACTGGCCGACTTCCTATTGGCTTCCTCAGGAGGAATTTCTTCCACGGATTTATTAATATTCCCACTGGAACAGTTTGGAAAAAGAGACAATACAGCCACAACGGTTCTTCCAGATGAATATTAACATTATACAGAACTCTATTTTGGCAGTGAGTGTACTTGAATTTCTACGTTAATCCTCTAATGTTGCATTTATATGGGGACTAGCCGTAATTTGGTAAAGAGTGTTAAAAGAGGATTATGCAGTTAGTTACATTTCTGTGTCCATATTGGTTATTATGTACGTTAACTGCAACTACCTGTACCAGCATTTCACATATCCCAAATACACATCACAATGTGGGAAAAGGGATGTTACTAGTGGTGGTAAATTTTGTGACGTGGGATTATATATGTTTAGTATAGTGAGCAGGACTAAGTAATAAAGACACCAGTAACTGACATTAGTTTTTAGGTATGGCCATTCATTCCTGTATCAAATTCACAATGTTTGGCACCTCCTTTTTAAAACGGTTATGTCTGTAAATGTGATGATCATGCTAATGATTTCCAAATTAAATCGAAATTCTGAACTGTGCCTATACTTTCTCCCTACTTTTAACATTTACAACTCATTATTACTATTTTATCACTGTTTCAGTCTTTTTAAACATAATTTTACAAAACTCTAAAAATGTTATTCCCGAGGCTACCTACCTACGTTATGTATATTATATATTTTTATATAACAATATCTGTAAGGTTTTGAGGTCTCAAATCACGCAACTGTGAATAATTCCACTTTATTCTTGTAGACAGCCTGATGATGGCTATGATCTATAGCCGAAACATGTAGCTGTTTTGTGCTGTAAAAATAGTTTTGTTTAGACTGGAAGTACTACACCTTTCATCGTATTGACAACACAACGGGGATGAATTGTCTTAAACAATACACAGCGTAACACACCATAAGACCATAATTATTGTGTTAAAGCGTGTTGCAGTCAAGAGAGATTAGTTTGAAAGGAGATAAAGCAATTTTCTTCTCACTTATTGTGTATTTGTTCTTAGAGACTGAGTGCCCGAACTCTGTGTGACCTCGTATGTGATTCTGCAGTTACTCGAGAGCAATTTATTGGTAACTAGAGCGTAATTCAATAACGTATAACGCAGCGAAACAAGTTTTAAGAAATTTACAGAGAAAAATTATTCACGTGTCTTATATCCAACAGACTTCTTTCGTGGTTTTGTGGGTATCGAGCTACGTAAGCAGATGACAGTTATTGTCATGCTGTATCGTCTTTTGACTGGAGAAGCAAAGATTGAAATTCGTATTGCAGGTCGTTACTCGTCTTCTATGTTTCTCATGCATTTTAAACCTTGACGAAAATTAGCATTTAGTAATTAAAAGTTCAGAGCCAATAACAGAGGGAACTTGCCGTAGTTGCTGCTATTTACCTACACTTCCTAACTTCTTTGCTTTCACAGAGAAAATATTTCATAGCGCAACCCTGAAGTATGAATTTTAAACACGGAAATTTCTGAAATGCTTATTTCAAATTTTCCTGCCAATATAGCCCAAATAAAAAGCTAGTATATTTACGTTTGTAAGTATGTCCACTCATTTCAAATATCATTCTGAGCTTCCGCTATCACAAGGTGCTTCACGTTTCTTCTGAGACCTTTTATGTCCTTTTAGACAGGTACTTGAAATTGGAAGCCGATCCCAGTGGCCGTGCGGTCTAAGGCTTGGGTCTGCGACCACTCGCTTACTGGGATTGTGGGTTCGAATGCCGATCCCAGTGGTCGTGCGGTCTAAGGCGTGGGTCTGCGGCCGCTCGCTTACTAGGATCGTGGGTTCGAATCTCGCCTAGGGCATGGATGTCTGTCTCTTGTGAGTGTTGTGTGTTGTCAGGTAGAGGTCTCTGCGACGAGCTGGTCCCTCGTCCAGATGAGTCCTACCGAATGTGGTGTGTCTAAAAAGTGTGATCGCGAAGCCTCGAAAAATGAGGCGCCCTAGGCCCCCAAGGGGCTGTCGAGCCATTGGAAAAAAAACTTGAAATAGGAAATGACCGCATAGGTCATCTAATTTTATTGAAAGAAATTTCATGCATTCTTGTCCATCGCCTTACTTGTTCAGGTTTTGTACTTAACATTAAGAAGTAACGTACGTTTTTTTAATAATTTTAAAGGCTTATAATACTGTCAGCAGGAATACGAGTCCCAGTTTCACAGCAACTGAATGTGGCGTGCCCCATCTGACGTCTGGAAGTAATTTTCCTTCTCGTGAATACGTCTAAACCGAAACAAAAGGCAACACGGCTTTTAATATTTATATATTTTTGTTTCTTTCTTACTAGAGTTGTGTCATCTTCCACATTATGCGTCTTCTAATACAAACAAGAATGAATAAAATGAAAAGGGGGAGGGATGAGAGGAAGACGCATAGAATAATGGAAGGAAAGCAAGTGAATGGAGTAAGAAGCAAGCACTAGCTAAAATATCTTACACATTTGACTTGTTTTTCGAATAAAGTGACATTCGAAAAACGTTAAGCGTGTTTCGCAATTCACCATAAAAAATTCAGATTTATAAAATATTTATAAAATTATCTTCTTGTTATAATTTTTCTCTTCTTCGATACGTCCTCACATCTTTTCCAATAAAGTAAACAAATACAAATCCTAATTTATACTAATATTCTTAATTTCCTCTCAATTATTTAGCGCTAATATCTTCCGCTGAATGATATGTCTACTACCCATTTTCACAACCCACAACACAGGGCAAATATAACACAGATAATGACAAACACCCAAAGCTATGACTTAAATATATTTTTTTTAAGTTTAAGGATTTAAAAAGTCATTTGAATTCACTTATGTGCAAATACTGAAACAATATTTTTGTAACTTACAGATAACTGTTAATTTATTTAAGAGGCCTTTCTCCGAAAGTAAACTTAGATACTTGAGTGACGTATACCTTAAAACAAACTACAGAGAATAAACATTATACGTGACCACACTGGTAAAGCAGAAGTGGCGTATCTCAAGTTTAAACAAATCTGTTACATAATACGAATAAAAAGCAGAAGTTTTACCTACGGCCTTGAGATGTGTAATCCTTAAACATGTGTAGACCAGTGCTAACCGCAAGGTACATGTGACCTGTGCTAATGATACGAAACTTTGTATCTTGCCCATCAACCACATTTATGGGTTTCTTATGATTCGCAAGATTAATAACAATTATTTTCCTAAAGAACATAAACCATTTAGTCTTTCTGAAGGAGACAGGCTGTCGTCGTAAAGAGCACGGGCTGGAGGACCCGGGGTTCATATCCCGGCAGGGGTAAGAAATTTTCCTCTTCTCCAAAACCTTCAGACAGGCTCTGAGGCACATCCAGCTTCCTTTTGAATACGCACCAGGGTTCTTTTCTGGGTGTAGAGCGGCGGAGCGTGAAATTGACCACTCGCCTCCATTTGGTGCCGAGGTTAAGAATGGGTATAATTATACTTCTTCTTCCCCTATATTACTTCTTGGCGTGGACAGGGTCGAATTTACCCTTTTACCTACATATATATGTATATATGTAATTTAGACAAACACCGGTCTTCAAAGATTTAGTGCACAATATGTCTGTAAGTACTGTACAGGAGCCGGAATAGCTCACACGGTATTATGACTAGGATTTGGGCTGGCAAGATGAGAATTTGGGATTAAATTCCCGGCAGGGTGAACAGAATTCTATTTTCTCCGAGTTTCTCTACCGAATATGGGCTCCACCCAGTCTTTTCTAAAACGGTTACAAAGGGCCATTTCCCACAGATAAATGGAAGGCAGCGTAGAGCTGGTTGCTCACCTGTATCTTGACGAATGTCCCACTGTCGATGTCCTCAGACGCCTTCATGGTGTTCATCTAGTTCAAATACAGCGACACGTTTATCTTTTCCTGCATGCAATGCACAGAAATCAGTAATTACATTGACTTTTACACAACCCGTAATCCTGAAATGACTAGACAACTGTTTAGTTCAATCCATTCTTAAAACTTAAATTTCTTTATTAAATTGCCTTACAGAACCTTTCCAGCAGTCCACCTTAGCCAGCTCCGACACAAGTCTCAGCGAAACGATTAATTAAAAATAAACCCCTAAGCTTCCATTGCACTGTCGCATTAAAAGTGAAAAGTAAATTGGTTTCATGGTGATACTGTGGCTTAGCGCCGATTTCAGAGTGTCAGCGAAAGCACACGACAAAATGACACTTGTTATTGTCTTTCTGTACGATTTCTCTAATCGTAATATGAATTTCAAACAACTGTAATTTGTAACTTTATTAAAGTCGTTTATTTGAACTTAACAATTACATCAGATTATATTTTCATTTCTTCTTGAATCATCTTCAGGGGTTACGTCAGAAACACAGACAAGCTACCAACTACACGGCTTTGCTAATATTTCCTTTTCGTAAATTCAAGAAGACTAAATCTCATCTGAAGTCAAGATATAAACAACGTCTTTTATCCGATATGAATCCTTCAAATTTGAAAAAATTTGAAGCTTCATTGGACAGCTGTTGCTAGACTTACTCCTCTTTTTATCCCCTTATGGTCAGGTAGTCAACTGTGCACTGTGTCTTCAAAAATAATTGCAATTTTCCGGGAAAAATTTCCCATGTAAATATTATTTTAATATGTAATATATTTCCTTTTCTGATTCTAATATTTTGTTTGATTTTACTGTATTTACTGCGAGGTAATTATTTTCCTACCTGTGGTGATGTAACCTTGCCTCTTCTTCAATGCTTCTATACTATGACTGATCCAGGTCACTCTTGACTCCATCCCTCCCGTAGGTACTGTTAGCTGTCACTGCTTTTGTGCTTCTGCGCCGACAGCAGGCCTATTGCTACTCCAAAACTGAATAGCTGGTTACGTTCATACTTTTCTTGTTCATGAATTACTTCATTTTGTTATATGTGTTTTTCTGCTTACCACATACACTTTCTTAACACATTACTGTCCCGAAGATACAAATGCATCATTCCACAAAAATGACTAGTCACCTTCGTTCGATGATCCCTGAAATGCCCTTAATTGCCCTATAGAGTTGTAGCTGCCGCTATGAAAATGTTCACCGCCATATTCACCTTTATTCCCCAATGTTCAATGGATTCTACAAATCATTTATCTTCAATTTATCTTCTGTGAGACGACGATGTGTGGAGGCAACCGGCAGTGACAGCACGTGGACGCCGTGGTGGTCAACGCAGGGAAGACACGGGTTAGAAGTCAGCCGATACCCAGCTGTAGGTCGGAGGTAAAGAAAAAGCTGTTGAATTTGTGTGTTATTTATGTTGTCGCTAGAAGTTAATTACTGATATAGAACAATTAGGAAAGAAACTGGAAATGAATAGAGAAAAATAATATTTACTGCAAAATTTTCCTTGTGTTGTTCACACTGCCATCAAGGAACTTACGAAGGGCGAGGTATGCAGATCAAATATGGGATAAAATAAATATTGCTTAGAATATGAACGTCCAAACATTATATGGTAAAGGGCCACAACCGTTATTGTTGGCTGGTTCGCGGGCCGCACGTAAAAAATCAAAGTGTATACCTAACCGCCAAAATTACTGCGTCTTATAGCACGTACATAATGTACAAATGTGGCCGCGGGCCGCGTAATACAGCTTCGCGGGCCGTGTGTTAGAGACACATGGCTTAGAACATAATTTATCTAATAACAGTTTTAAAGACGGAAACGGAATTAATACATTCGTATGTTAAAGAAGGGAATTAAATGCTTGGTCGGACTTCAGCTATTAGAAGGGCTCGGGTGTAGTCATTTCAATTTTAACACCTGTCAGATACATTACTACGTAATAACAATCAAACCCTTAATCTAATACCTCTCATGCGACCCTTGCCCTTCCCCCATTTGACATTCACAAATGAGAGGCCCAGGTGCAATCATAATAGTGGAAAGTCGAAGTACTCACACATAAACTTCTCCCAATGCCACTTCGTCCACCAAACATCCCTTACAGAATGCCCTGCGAGCAAACGCAAGCCTGCAGTCAGTTACAGGCAAATAACTGGCACAGATATCTCACGGCTCACAAACATTCTTACTCGCGTCTAATGGACTTTCATTATTTCTTATGACATTTTTGTTTCGTCTTGTAAATTAACGTCATATGTTGATGAATCTCATTACATTTTAGCCCCCATTCACACTTTCTTTGGCCTTCATAATGGCGTAATCTAAAGCAGGGATAAAAAATGGCCATAATATATCACGTTGCTGCTTTTCAGACCATTTTGGAGAGCTAATATTTAAGAGAAGTATTTATCAATACGGACTTCATTACACATTTCTCTTAATCAAAATGCAGCTGCTGTCTTGAGTTGTTTTATGATTGTGCCAAATGTGGAGGTTTTAGTTTTACTGATCGATCGGTGGGTTTTAGTGAGTAAATAATTAGTATCCGGATTCAGTAAGATCAATTTTCTGAAAAATTGCGAATCTGTCTCGGAGTCGGTTATTTGGATGTGGAGATATCCGGTAAGCCTTGACGAACGTGATTCCGTGCCACTCAAATGTAACAAAATAAATTTTGTATGTTAATTACTGAAGTTGAATATAAAGGTCTCGTTAAAAAAAACTTAAAAACCTTTAGGTCAAGAAGTCCAAGGATTCTTCGACTGCTCGGCCTTGAAGATGGAATATTGCGCTCCTACAAAACGTCGGTCATTATTTATTAGTCGACAGTACGTAACATTCCAGAGCACTTGAATTTTCATCAACACCGCTGTAAGAAATGCAGATCTTACAACACTGAGAAGATATAGGTAATAATGAATTTCCTCGAGTGAACCTCTCGAACAAGAATTCCCACCGTATAGAAATCATTACTCTCTTCATTCGTTGCACTATATTACTAGTTCGAAATGTCTTTATATTACTATCGCTTAATTAAAGTCATTGTTAAAGACAAGAAGTACGTTAATGTTTCTTTGTAACAGCCTTATTTAAAAACAGATCCCGATGTATCCACAAGTATGTGAAATAAACACTTTGAAAATATTTAAAGAATTGCTTAGAAATAATAAATAGTCTAAGAAGCTCGGGTATTCCAACCTCAGTAACACCCTTCTTTTTGCAAATCATGTTCTAAATCTCATATAATTTTTATGCAAGGGTGACTTTTCACACTTAACTTTCTCTCCCATACCCGTTAAGTTGCCTTGAATGTGATTTGGCCACGTTTTTTCTTCTAGACACCGAACTATAACTCAAGGCGTTGAGGTATTCTTAATTTAATTTTCATCATTCCCTCATGTGCCTCGTCTTTTACTCGTGTCATAAATGGCATATTCATGTGATCAGTGCATGTCTCAAATTCCTCAGCCTAACTTCCCTTCTTCGATTGTATATATGTGCTTTGTTGACACAGATTGTTTACATGCTGGCCTTAAATGCCCTTGAACATTAAGTGATGTTAATTACATTCCAACATCATAGCACTTCTGGGAATTTAAACTTTTCTTCAAGAAATTATTTAAGGATTTATTTAACATATAATCAAAATTTAAATTCCTGATTATGTCATGTCATTTATCTCAACCCACCGATCACATCCTGAATAAATGTGTAAAATAATTGTACCAATAAAAGAGTCTAACAAACTTAAAAACATAATTCCAAGCTTTGTTACTAGTCTATATGCATGCAGGAATATTATTCTTCAGTACATACTTGTTTGACCCGTATTACTGTTATTTATTAAAACAGTTTCTTTCTTAACTTTTATTCATTTTGGTATGTTTGTCTGCTCTTCTTATAACAGAAAATGTATAAATACTTTCCCAGTATAGTAACAATTCTGCTTGCCAATGACAATGAGTTTCGTCACATCAATTGAATGTGGATAGTCCAGATTCCAAGTTTCAGTGTAAATATTAATACTTACATATTTTTAATTGATGTATTAACTTTAAATTAGGTACACATTTTTTAATTTTTTAATTTTTATATGTTTGAGCACAGTAAATAAACACGAAACACATTCAACCAAAACACCTCTCTTCAGTTTGACTTACACTAATTGCTTCTCCCACATTTTTCTTCTACACTGTACAAATTTTCTCATACATGTGGATATCACACACACTTTCCACTTTGCTAAGATATTCAGACTCTTTCGTATGGGCAACAAATTGTTACTTAGTTTTCGGCGCAGAACGTCGACCTGACATACAATCAGCGGGATGTCAAAGATTTCAAATCATTCTAATATCCATATATCAACATTTACGTCTTTCATGTCCTGCATAACCTATGACAATCTGTGTTCTTTTCTCATAGCCCCAGATCTGCAGTAGTCTGAACACTTTTTGAAAACTTCTAGTCTTAGACACAGACTAGAAGTTTAAGTAAGGGTAGACGTATATACCTGTACTGTTACATACAAAAAAAGAATGTTTTACATAGAAAAAAATATATTCATATACTAAGTTCAGGAACACAAATATTGACATAATTAATAGTATTTTCAAACTTTCGGTGTGTTTCTTTCTTATTCACATGTACACACACTTTCAAGTACACAAACTTGGAACCTTTGTTCCTATATATTCGTAGATGTTACTGTAATAGGCCTGTAACGAAGTGGTACACATTCGATCCAGTGAAACTTAGTAGGCCAAATACCAACACACCTATTCGTTTAATCTACGTAGAAGTTCGTATTTTCACAAACCTGTAATCAACTGACGGATGTTTAATAATTGGATATAATTCTCTCATACTCAATAGCATTTCCACCATTTTATATAACGGTCATACTAAATTTATATTAATGTTGAGCATATTTAAAGACTTTTTATGTTCAGTCAGACAATAGTCTGATGCATCTCGTGCTAGTATATAGTTTTATTAGTACCAACATGTTTTGAAAAATCTTTTAAATGGCATATTAAACACGCAATTTTATGAATCCATGACATTTACCACATGTATTGTGGTACTGCACTCATATCATTTATGTCAGTTTCTAATACAATCCATCTATATTTCTTTCCTCATAAATTTATACAACATAAACACTTTATTAGGGTAAGAATTGCAAGGCAAAGAGATGTTCTCATTGTAGTGACTGCTTTTCTCTCTGTTATTATAAAACTTCAAAAATGGAAAATACTTCACAGTCCCCAATTCCCATATTTCAAAACAACAATACATAGGGCTGTACATAAAAATCCACATTTTAGGAAAGCAATGAAATTTAGTGGCTATAAAATATATTTAGATAATAACATTCTTATACTGTTACATGAATTTCTGTCAGTTGCAACCAAGTCTGCATCAAGATAACGTTAATTAACAATTATTTTTAGCTGAGAAAATAAGTAAATTATAATTTTATGGTATATTAAATAGGCTTACTTGCTGCATCCAGTCAATACCTCCATCTCGTGCCACGCATTTTGTCTTTAAAATGAAAGGATCAATTAAGTTGACAATAAATGTATTTAATTTTATGGAGGAATTGTACCTGTTTATCACAATGTACGAATCATATTTGTCACCCTAGAGAATATAATTTTTGTTGCTTGTTACGTTTTCATGTCATCCCGTCTCTGGTCTTCCTAAATTTCTCTTCCTCCTATACTTCAAAGTATGTCCGTAAATGTTAATTTAAATGTATGCCTTATTCATATATGAATCTCTGTAACAATATTTGTACTCGTTTCTTTGAATAAGATCTCACTGCACATAACGCTTTCCCTTCAATAGATCTACAATTCATGTTAAATTAACATCACGATCAAGCGGTTGTAATCATGCACGGAGTCTCTAACTGAACACAGATAATGAGAAAATAACTATTCAAAGTTAACTGCAACTTCAAAACTAAACATACATCAATAAATTTATGTTAAATTTTTTCCAGTATCTTACTGTTCTTTGATTTATTTAAACATTCTGTCACACCATTTCCTCACCAATATCAGAATTCCAAATCATAGATCAAACTCTCATTTCGTCCATGGCTGCCGCAGGCATTCTCAGGACACTTTTACCATGTCCTGTCGAAGATCCACTACCACTGTGATGTAAGGGGCGATGGTGAGATGTTAGAAGAGGCTGGGATTCAGGTGGACTTTTGTTCCTCGGCGGTGGAGGGGGTTTTGGCACAGAAAGGTGCAAAGTAGCCGAACCGTTTGGAGGTGACGGGGATGCCAGAACTTGCTGTTGTAATTCTACATTGCTACTCTGCATATTTGCAATATTATTGGCAAGGTTCATATTCTTTGGCAATGTATTTTCACTTCTAATGATATGTTGTTGCTGTTGTTGTTGCTGTTGCTGCTGCTGCTGTTGTTGATTGATTACATTTGGTGAGGGCGGAGGTGCCTTCAACAAGTTCGTCATCACCATATTACTTCCTAGATGATGTTGCTTTGTTAAAGTGTTCATGCTGTGATGTGAAGGTGATGAAGTAATTTGTCCTCCTGTCTGAGTAATTCCAGGTGTTACCACTGTCCCCCCTCCACCACTCCCAGTTGTCGCCATCATCATTGCTGACGTGTCCTGCTCAACATCAACAATAACACTTCCACTCCCAGAATGCCCTACATGGTAATGTCCACCGCGGTGTTTTCCAATACTATCAAAATTAGCACCAGGATTATGTCTACTTTGCTGCTGTTGTAGTGATTTGACTTCAAGCCTTGTTTTATCACGTTGGTAATATACACCAGCAAATATTAGGACGTTGAGGATCAGTAAGGAACAACCAATAGCAATAGTAACGCTGAGGGCTGTGGAATAGGCAGCATATCCAGCGGCTTCTAGACTAGCAAGTGGATCACTTGTATTGCCGCTGTGCTGAAGTTGATGTGTTGATTGTTGACCTTGAAAGTTACTTCCACTACCGACTACTGTCATACAGGTTGTCACTAGGGTGTCCATTGTTGTGACAGCTCCTGGCAGCGATTCTAGGCTACCATTTCCTCCTCTGCGTCGTGGTCCAAGCACACTTGTAGGTCCGAAGTACATGTCGGAACCACGGCCTCCGTCACTACCTGGGACGTTGTCGTAGTAGGCCGCAGACGTTCCTCGTGATAACGGGTCAGGACGGACTACGCCGTCATAAAGATCAGCGTCGTTATGGTTACGAAAGAGATTGTGGCGCGCAACAACGTCTTCCATTCCTGCTCTATGCAATTCCGGTATCAGTCGAAGCCACACGGATAACTGGTGTGCCCGAAAGTGATTCTTCATCCGTGGTTTCATGCCTGAAAACAGGAAGAAAAGAGACAACTTTTGACAGTTTTAAGCACTTTTGTTGCTTGTCACTTGAAGACAAAATATGACCCTTTTTAACGGTGTCCATAAGGCTTTCTCTAAAACCCCGTATATATAGACCTAACAGCAACGCATATTATAATCAAATCGAATTTTGAGGTAAAACAAAGCTCGAAAGATTGTCTTCTCTCCCGTAATATGACGTGGCTCTTAGCTGCGACGTATTAAGGACTGTCACGTGCTGTGAGTTAAACCAGCCAACGTCACATAGCATTAGTTACTGCTACTGTATACTTTTACATACTAACACAACTTTTTAGTGGAAATTGTTTGAGGTGGTTGCGTTTCTTAGAGATTTTCTACAGTGAAGTTTAAAAAACGCAAGATCACAAATTTCAAGAAAACAAAACAGTAGTTTAAACACAGCTCGTTTGTTTCAAGTGACAATCGGGAAATGGCAGACCTAAGCACAATGTTTCCAGATCACACGAACGCTTTGTGGTATCAGTTCTCAGAAAGTCATATGCTAGCGGATGCTCTTGTAATATCTCAACTATGAAACCTCTTCCCTCTCCACGCAAAATCCGGCTTTATAAGCTCTTTTAGGATATTCTGTCCAGAGAAATACTTTCAATCTGATTTCCCACGTACAAAAGCAAATTTATAATGGCTAATTAAAGGGTGCCTAAAGTAACACACTGAAACGGGTGGCAGAATATCAAGGAGGTTTCCTGGTAAAATTCCACAGAGATTCATTCCTACAAATTATATTAATACCATCCTTTACGTTAGGAAAATGGAAACTTCGCCATCAGGGACAACTAAATGAAAGCTCTCTGTCTACTGAGTCAAAAACTCATAACGTCATATTACACATTCCTTACGAACTGGCAACATTTTCCCTCGTATATTACGATAGAAGCCCAAATATTTGAAATGTGTATCGAAGAGAAACAACGAATATTGTAGGCCGTATTTTCGTATAACAAGACTTCCAGTTATCCGTTCTTTGTTTTATGCTTATTCTGAAAAGCTAGAATTATCTTCAAACTTTAGGCGAAAATCCGAAATTAGGAGACTATTTATCAGACCTCAATAATATGTGGATCATGAATGGAGTGGATCTTGCAAGAACTATATACATGCATATGGAATGTACTCGTCTGACAAACGGTATGATCCATTGACACATTTTTGGCAACAAAGGAATGCAACTTGGAATTCAAAGAATGGGAGAATTTCTAGGCTAAATGAGAGACAACTTCTTAAGGGCATTTATGGAGTTAGTTGAATATATGGAAATATCAAAGATGATTTGAAATATAGAGGCAAACGGCTTAACTATGAGCACAGAATATGTGTGGCAATAATTCCACGAAGGCGTTTCCTAATCATTAACACCCTCCTACATTTCACGTTATGTTGTCACATTGTTTCACTGTTAGGGTTTGTTTGTAAGAGAATGTTAATTGAGAGGTGCGTTCGCATTCTGACGGATCCTTGATTAATTTCGGCCTGTCTACCAGTCTGTACGCACATAACCAATCTACATTCGCAAACCAGACATTCATAAAATGTAACTCGGGGGAATTTTACCAAGAACTGTAGAAAGACTTCGGTTATAAGTCAGAAAAAATTAACGGAAATTTTACACAAAGATCCATATTATTTTTTGTGTGCACTTGTAATCCGCTAAATATTTGTCGGAAAGAAAAATATTTCAGGGAGAAGTTGCTGAGAAGAAACTAGCTTAACACTAATTCTATGTGCAGTAAAATTTGCTACCAAATATTACAGCCTCTTCACAAGTGTTTCGGGGCATCCTACTAAATATATCCGTCAATTATACAGGGAGCTGCAAGTAGCACGTACGACAGTGCATGGATTCTGCCATATGGCTGCAGCTGTTTGTCTACGAAGTGCAGACTGTCAGCAACCTGAAGACAGACGATAGGGCCAGTCGACAGAACGTCGCTATTGACATGCTGCTTTGGATTGACACCAATTTCTGCCTATTCCCAAGCACCTAGTTTTTTGATAAGGCTTACGTTTCATCTGTGGTGAAAAGCCAATCGGTAGAAAGTCCGCACATGGATCTCTTTAGTCCTCGCGTCTGTCGTAAGTTGGTCCGACTCAGCCCCGGAGTAAACGTTTTGTGATATTTTGTTCTCCACTTTCGCCGGTCTGTTTCCTTTTATTAGCGTACGTGAAGGACCTACTGTATGACAACCGTGGACCTCACCGCTGATGTCACAAGCCCACATCGGTGATACGACTGTCACAGTCACTCCAAACGTGTTGAATAAAATGGAACAAATTGAGCACAGATTTCACATTATTCGTGCCACAAGTGGATAGCATGAATATTTTTAATTGGTACATATTTGTGCCGTAACAATAACAGCTATAAACTATCTAAATAAATTAATGCAGTTAGCACAACAAATAACGTTTACTATTAAAGATATTTATAATCTTGGCAAAATGTTTCGGCTTTAATGAGCCATCTGGAAGCCAGTTATTTATGTACTTTCAAATACTATATATAATTATGCCATCTTTTGCTAAATTAGGGATGCAATGTTTATTACCATTATCAGTTCCTTGAACTGCAATGTTTAAAATTTTCAGCCTCTTAAAATGTATTTTGCTACTCTATGCTTATTACGGAATGCAACATTCACTAATACGTGTACTTCAGTTCAATATCTAAATATATTTTTGTTAACGTGCAGAGGTCTTCCAAAGTAAGTTTTAATTTATATATTACCATAACATTAGACTAGTGCACCTCAGTATTTCATAGCGGTAACGTGATTGGATTTATGTGTTTGTAAAACCGAGGATGTGAAGGCTGCGTTTCTATCCTTAGCAGTTTTATATCTAAAATATAAAGCTGTTTTAAGACGTTACACTACAATTGTTTATGTTTCTGTTAGAAATCCTACATATATCAATGTACAAGTACTTACGCTTCGCTTCTACTGATATCACCTGTGAGACGATACCTTTTCCTTTTGCTTTTACTGTAGCTCAGTTTCTATCGTGAAATTCGGAAAATCGCATAAGTGTTATTTTTAAATTACCTATTTTTACATTATAAATATATATATATATATATATAGATGTTATTTATTGTGCATACTGCAGTAAATCATTTGCTTAGTTTATGTGGGTCATATAAAATTTACTGAACTCTGTAAATTGTTACTTCTCTTGTCGCAGGAATGAATTCTTAAACTTCCTCTTCCTTGTGAAAAAAACCGTGTATTTCAGTTGCTACAGTTTTCCCACGGCAGTGATATACGAGGCGGAAGGTGTGACGAAGGCACGCTGTATTGCTACTTGAGCATGGCTGTAGCAGCTTTTTTTGAAATCCTGGTACTTACCACTGTACACTGTGTCATAACCTGGACGACCAAATCAGTTATTGCTAAAGCTGCGGAGACCTCAAGTGTCATGTAAACAATTCTTTGTTTCGAGTATAGGAATGGAAAAGCGATGAGGCTACAACTAAGTGAGTAAATACCAAGCATATATATGTGAAACGAAGATGTTAGAGCAAGTATAAATGTAAGTATAAGTTGTTAACGTATAAACACGTTTCCTGAGTCCAGCTGATGAACAGTATTACAGGGTCGTGTGCCACCTCAGTCAGAAATAACATACAGTTTAATATGTTAGGATATTTCTAAGAAATACAGGAATATTACAGCCTTGTGCAGTCATTCCTCATTACGTACGCTAAAATCTTCACCTGATACACAAAAATTTATTCTGTGTTTTAGCCACTTAATTCTTCTGCAAATTCTTTCTAACATATCAAGCCAAAACACTTCGAATTACTTCCGCTTCTACTCTGCGGAAGTATAACCACAACTTTCCCTATGACTGGTCAATACCAAATACCGACTTAAAATCCTACACAAAGAAGCAGATGGACTGTCAATCACAACTATATTTTCAGACAATATCTTTCATTGTCCAAAATGTGCTACACATTTCGGCTTTTTATAAAGCCATCAGGTAGAGGCATAAGAATATAAGGGAAATCATGTCATTTTTATACAACTGGAAGTCTCATCCTAAGACAACTTAAAATCTTAACTTAATTCCAAAGTTCGCTGAATGCGGGACGTGGCAGGAAGCCTCGTAAAGAAATAGTAACTTCAAGTCTTCCAGGAGTTGGGCTGAGAGATTTAGAGACGGCCTCAGCTCCTACCGGTTAGCTGCAGACATGATAAGACCGACAGCCTGACGAATTGATTTTATTAACATGGACAGCGGTCTCTCTGTAAGACAACAACTGAAAGGCAGAGAGAATTTTCAAAACAAGAATACACTAACTTGATTTCCTCGACAGGGGTGTACCACACATCTATACGGCCTACAGATGTACTTAACATAAAAACCTTCAGTAATCCTACATCATGAAGTAGATATGATAATGCTTCAATGAGATATAGACGACGGATTAGTTACAGAATATCAGACATTGACTAATCATTATATGCACCAACAAATGTATTCAATAAAACACAATTCATAACAAGTACTAAAACTCCTACATATTTCTGCATCGGGGTGCTATCCTCAAGGATTTATTTCTATAGCTCCCTGAGGATGGCACTCCGGTGCCGAGTTTTGATACTTAATATGAATTGTATTTAATTAAGTGCACTTATTGGTGGATATATTGATTGCAAGAATATGCACGGTGTGAATAATATAAAATTGATTAATCACGTTATTCATAATGACCGATACCACTACGGCTTAAGCTATCACTTTTTACATCTTCAGATTTACTGTTTGTCTGCTCATTCTTTCTTTGGTTTCCATGTCCTTTTTCTTCCTGTCGGGTACTTTCTGGTAACATGTATCAGATCCAGTAAATATCCAGACTTAGGACGTTCCAACAACTGGTTCTAAAGCTTTCAGTTGTCTTAATTACAATTTTTCGATTAATTCCTCCTCTATCCTATCGTTATATTTCTGACATACAGTTTGAACTTTACCAACGACCTCAATAACTGCACTACAGCACTTCCTGTCTTTTCCCTCTGCTGAGCCATCAACCACACTTGAGACATACGACATAAATACCAACCTTCAAAGTGATAAAGTTGCATAACAAATTTTCTCAATATTCTTAATAAATTCTTCTTTATTGTAACTAACAGTTATTGATATCTATGCAATGTAATCTCAAAATCTTTAGATTTATTTATATTATATCCCTATTCATTAAAACAACTGTCATTTTTTATGATTTGTGTAAGCCTTCTTGTTACGATCTTTGCTGTGTGAGAACCTCACTTTTATTTTGTGTGTAAGTTCTTTAAATTAATTAGATGTATCATTATATAGATTCAGAATTGCCCTCTGTAAGTCATCTTCTGACTTATCGACTACAACCTTGTAAAGATGTATTTCTCACGGCTGTGAAAATTCACATTGCAAGTGTTGCGTTTTACGGTACAGTGTAGTGTATAAGGGTTTGGAAACATATTGGAAAGAGCATAATGTCTCCATTTTCGGAGTACACAATAGAGGGAATATGCTTCTCTAAAATGTGTATATGACAACCTGCTAGACTGCATGGCGTCATACCACAGAAGAACATTTTATATATATATATGATGACCAGCAAATAATGATGTATTCAAATGCACGTCACCAATAACGTTTTATGGGCATAATCAAGACGATTCACACTGCACATCTAGCCGACGTACTAAATATCTATATTGCTAGATCTGACACTGTAGATCTGTGCTTATGATTCCTTCTAAAAAAAAATGGTACAGCAATCCCAATGCAGGCCTAGACAGGCCCTGAGGGCTCTAGGAGGTTGAGGCTCCCAAATTTCAAGACAATCGGCACATGAAGGTGGTAAGGTTGTCAGCCCTATGCACCGGCCGCCTATACCCCCCAGGAAATATTCCTGGTACTCATTTCTATTAGAGGTTGAGTCGACCCCAGGGCCATAGTGCGGCCGGAAGGATTATGTCAATGAAAAATGCCAATGACACCATCGGGAATCAAACCCGCGACCTTCCGGCGTGTAGCGCAGTGCCTCAACCAACTGTGCCACCGCGTACCCCATGATTCGCTCTAGCCTGTGCTTTTACTTTCCGAACAATAAACTCTGTTTGGACACTCCTACGATTTGTCCTCACACAATCACACAAGTGAGGTGGATGGACACTGACAACAAACGTGCATCGAAACAAACAGGGAACGCAAACACGCTTGAAGCAGAGAGAAAGAAAATCAAGGAAATGAAGATCCACTTCAGCCCACCACTTTGTTCTGTTCTCTTAATTTATTGCCAGAATAAAATCTTAGGCTCCATTACGCAATTTCTTTAGGTCCTCCATTCATCAGCAACTGAAGTAATGATTTCAGTCTTCCGCCGCGGTGTAGATGCGGTATGCGCTCTTCTGGGTTGGCAGTTGTTTACCGACGTTTCGGCACACCCTATCGGTAAAATCTTCAAGGGTGAAGCAGCCTAAGAATGCCGGGAAGAGGTGGAAGCGTGGTTATGTAGAAATGTCGTGGGCGGTGATTGGTTCTCAGAGGAAGTACACGAGCCAGTGAGGTTGGAACGTGGGGAAACAGAGAAGATGAAGAGGGGACACCATAGTAAGACAAAAAATTTAAAACAGACGCAGGAAGGGCAGAACATCAGAAACAAGGGCGACATGAAGAACACAGGCGAAAAAGAGCCGCCAGGGCACGAGGAGAGGAAGGATATGTAAACTAAGTAATGCAAGGATGTAGAAGGAAGTTTGCGTTATGCAACGTATCAAATGGAAAAATGAAGATAAAAATATATTACTTGATAGTAGAGCAAGTAAGTCAAATTTACGTTTTTGACACAAAACATGGGTTGTAAGTGAAGGGAGATATTTAATGAACATATTGCTCAAAAATTAAATTAAGAAAACTGCTGGAAGAAACATTGGGAGCCAAAAGTGACAATAAAAAAAGGGATAAATTTAAATTGACAATCCTGCATAAGAAGCGAGTAAATACTAATTTCATTCAAAAAGCATACAAAGGAGATTAAAGATGGCCGATTACCAAAGTTAACAAGAGTATGGAATTCCAAAGAACAGAGAGGTGTGGAAAGGCCCAGTAATAATTCGAAGGAATTTATCAACATAGCCTTTAAGAGCCGAAACGGACAAATCTGTCCATCGTTATGTGTAGGTAGAATGCCGAAACGGACATTTTTGTCCAAAAAATATATTTAAACTTTTCGCATTAAATACGATATTGGCGGGGCAATAAGCGTGCATAAATATTATGTATACATACAACAGACTTGAAGGTAATTTTACAGTTGTGCCTCATACCAAGGGGGCGTATTGGGGCGCGGAGGTAATATACCATAAAATGATGTATTCAACACTATTTAGAGCGTATTCAGCTTCATGCTCCAGCATCTGTACATTCATGTGCCCCAGATACCCATCGATTAAAAAGCCAGTAGGATCAAGTTAAGATTTATACGAGTCGATACACATATTTATGTACTTTCCGGGAACCGAACCCTGATCTCCTTTCTGGTAGTCGTATAACTTATTCACT
Organism: Reticulitermes speratus; assembly: GCA_021186555.1. NCBI lineage: Eukaryota > Metazoa > Arthropoda > Insecta > Blattodea > Rhinotermitidae > Reticulitermes > Reticulitermes speratus. The sequence continues at coordinate 16,615,786 of JAJKFL010000001.1, forward strand.
GTTTTAGCCCGTGCTTGTACTCACAGAAAAATTTTCAATACTTTTTCACAATATATTTGTCCAAATATACGAAAAAATTAAAAGCTTCCGACTGTATTTACTCTTACGTACTTGATGGAAGAATGAAACATAGCTCACCCGAGAAAGGCAGTATATGATGCGTCATCAGAAGGAAGTTACTTGTTACAGAAATTATTACATACCTTATTATTAGATGTTCTCATCCGAATCAATATCACAGATCAGCTGTGATTCAATATCTTCATCACGAATATGCCTTCTGCGAGCCATGATGCTGATTATGTACTCACAATAAATAATTTTCACAAGCGACAGGGTCACTGCACTGTGCTACAAACACTGAAAGAGTGTGGCCACTGGGTAGGAATACCGAGAAACGTACTTTTCCTTTCGCAGGTCAGATTCCTCATGGTTGTAAAACTGTAAACCTCTTTGTAAGTACACCCTTACAGAAATCACACCAACGAAAAGCATTTCGCTGTTGTTAAAATAACCTCACAGAAATATTTTCCCTTGAAAGTGGGGACGAATTCAGGAGAAAGGAGCCAGAATTTAAGGCTAAAGAGAACGAAACATAACATATTACTAAAATTTCATTAACGGTCCGGACACGATAAAGAAAGAAAAGAAGACTAAAATTTCTGTCTCTTAGGGAAGTGGTTCATTCTTATTTTGCATCAAAATATTTTATAATAAACTATGATATACGTTACCGTGTTCTCCATCCTTTACTTGAGTAATTACGATTTATTTCACAGATCCAGCGTTAATATTCTTCAAGATATTCAAAATTTTCCTAACCATTGCAACAAACGTTTAAATCCCCAGAGAAAATTCCGGTCCGCTGACAGTACAGGGCATTTAAATCGCCGGCTCTTAAAGGATAGTAATGAACTTTATCGCCCAAACCTTAAATTGGGCGAAAAAAACAGGATCGCATATTTTACAATGATAGAATTAACTAATATCATTTAAATTCGACCAAAGTATCTGTGAGAGTCAAATAAAAATCGCATAACATTCTGCCCTAGAGTGACACAAAATTAAGGTACTTGTTAAGTAGGAGGCTAATGCGAAACGCTGGATTACAGATAGGCTCTGCAAAGTTCTTAATCTGTTTATCTTACTACCAAATAATAGCATGTGTCAAAGTCCTTCTAGAGAATCTGACGGTCATTTACCCGCTCAAGTAATTCCTATTTCTTATGGAAATGACCACAAATGTTCACTAATCCCATATTAAGCCAGCTTAATCCACTCCAGATGCTCATGTTCCAATATTAAAACATATTTTAGTAGAATCTTTAGATACCGACTATTCCGTCCAACATATTGTTCCTTTTTAAAAGCTACATGTTTCGATCGAAAACAATAATCATCAGGCGTTCTTCTCCAAAATCTTAAATTGATTTATTACAGTCCTGCCAATGTAGGTCTGCGTTTCCAAAGTGGACTACATTCAGAACATCACAGCCATAAAACCAAATTAAATTGTACACCCCTTCCTCCGCAAGCAAACAGATAAATGTAGCGAAGGCGGCAAGACCGAATAAGAATGACTGCAACACGCAAGACGAAAGAACAGATGAACATAAAAAAGATATAAAAGAGGAAAACACTAAAGCCGAAATACGAACGAGGTAAACCAGCAGAGTGCAGAAGCTAGACGAATTCCACAAGCCGGCGTGCCCCAGCCATTTCATCTTTTTCCTTCGTGCTTAGGATTCGGTTCTTTCCCTCTACTTTAATTTTTTGCATCAAGGACGAATGGTTCCTCTAGGAGTCATGTGAGGCTTGTGAGACACAGTCGAGCGATATTCGCAATAGAGGCCTAGGCAATGAGAATTCAAACCAAATCTCATAAGTGTTACGGTTAATGGAGAATATGAACAAGGTGTATAAGGCTACAGTAAATGAGACGTGCTCTATTCCCTTCAGGGATCTGATGAAGGTAGTTAGACCTAAGAAGACAGATAAACAACATGCAGTTTACTACATAACGAAATTCTTTGAAATGTGTAAAGGCCGCTGAGTATTTTGAGACATTAAAGTCTAGGACATTAGGATGTGTAGGAATGACAGGGGAGATAGGAACTGCATCAGATATTTGTGGTTAAATCTCTTTGAAAATTATCAGTAGGAAAATGAAGCGTCAGTGGAAGTGTTAGAATCGATTAACATAAAATACAGGCTCAGCAAAGCCCATTACGTAATTTTTGGAGGTGTCATCCCGTTGTGTTAATCAACTAGATAAACACAGTCAAAACACAACGCTTTTATTGTGCGTAACTACAAAATTCACTCGCATAACAGTTAATTTAACAGCTCAATTTTTATGATAACCTTAACGATTATCGTGTCAATTTAATCCAGAAAGTTAATGTTGTATCAGTAATACATGAAAACCCATCACAACAAAATTCTATATTTATTTAGCAGTTTTATTCAAGCAGAAGATATATGGCGCGAGCCAAATTACGACAATACAATTACTTGTTTCCCAGGCACTTTATCTTATATTCGGTAAATGTTCTAAAATGAATATCCTACGTACAATAAAAAGAAGGGAGGCCAACTGGATTGATCACATGTTGCGTAGGAACTGACTTCTAAAACACGTTACTGAAGGAAAGATACACGAAGGTTTAAAGTGACGAGAAGATTAGGAAGAATACGTAAGCAGCTACCGAATTATCTTAAGGAAAAGAGAGGAAACTGGAAACTGAAAGCGGAAGCACTAGATCGCACAGTGTGGAGAACTCGCTTTGGAAGAGGTTATGGGCCTGTCGTGAGACAATCCAGAATGAATGAATGAATGTTTTAAAGTACTTGTTAGGTAAGTTCTGATTTCGTCACGACATGTTTGAAAAGAAGAGCGGTTGGAACGCGAGATGTAATGTACCTACACGCTGCTTGCGACCACGCGCCACAGTCTCTCTGCCGTAGTCACTCTAAAGTGTTGACGGCAGATCATTTCACACTTGATCAGAGATCCATTAGCAGATTCACACCTAGTGAATTTCCTCCACCAAATATCATTCCCACCCTTATTTGGCCCCCGCTCTTCCTCCCGCAACCCTTCAGATTTCCGACTGACACAACTCAACATTCCACTCTCTTATCTATCTCTTCCTAACGTTCAGAAAATCGGACGGACCTCTTCAACGAGCCAAGGATGAGGGTGAGAAGTTGGGCCAGATGTTAGAAAAAATAATCATTCTATGTAGGAAAGAGAATACTTCATGTATTAGGACAGCATCCGAACCTCTATCCCTTTCTATGAAAACGCCTCACTTGGTTTGTCTGCCCTTTTCTACACATCTGGCTTGCCCATAGCTGAAGATTTGACTCTATGATGCACCACTGGATTCCATTTTCACAGAATGCCGTCATTAGATGGTTCTCTACAGCTGCTACAACTGAAAATGTGGTCTAAGTTTGCTGTATGTGACAGTGGGAACAAAAAGATTTTTTCATATGTTAGTCTCGCTTTGAGAAAGCGCGGATTGAAGTCAGGCCAGGTGACTGAAAAGACGTCAGATTGTAATGTCCTCCCTCGACGTATTTCCGGATGATACGTGAGAAATCTAAAGGATGCCGCAGACATTCCAAATGTATCATTCCGCAATGTGGGCAAAACAATTTTTATAGATATGAATGGTATCGATGGAGCAGGGCTACATTCACACACGCTCCCAAAGAAAATACTTTTAACTGTTATTTATTTAAAGGCGCTATACATATTGAGATTTCTGTACAGTTGAGTAACAGGATAATTAATAAATAATGAATTGCACAGATTGGGAAGGAGGGGCTGTAGCCTAATGGTTGTCTACCGGTATTTTTCCGGACAGTAATGGAAACCACAACAAAACACGCAATATAGGTATAAACGTAACATTGAGGCGCGTTCGCGTAACCATTGTTGCCGTGGAAAAGCAATAAGTATTACATATTCTGAGTGTGCGTCCATAGCCTGAGTTATCTGGCATGTAATGCCCACGCGCCATATTATATTGTGATCTGTGGCCTGTCTGGCTCTACCATATTTTTCCACATTATCTCATAAATGACACTATTTTCGGAAAAAAGTTATTGAACATAAAATGTGTCTTTTAATTTTCTCTACAACATTTTTCTGAAATATTTCTCATTCTAAAAAGAAATGAGCGAGATATTATGATAAATGTGCATAGGTCTTCATATAAAGCACCCGTTATTCTTGTCAGATTTTTAACTAAAGATTCATTTTCTCGACAGATTTTCGAAAAATAATGAAATATCAAATGTCATGCAAATCCGTCCAGTGGGAGCCGAGTTGTTCCACGTGGACGGACAGACAGACATTACGAAGCTAATAGTTGTCTTTCTCAATTTTGCGAACATGTCTATAAAGGCCAGTCAGGATATCAAGTTTCAAGACCGGGACTGAAGTCGATACCTTTCCAATTCTTGTGTTTAATGAAAAATGCTGTCAACTTCTAACGTCTATCACCGACGCTGGTGATAGACTAATAAAATATGAGTACGGAGCACTGGTGGAATAATACTGAAAAGGGAAGGTCGATGTCCTGAGCGAGAAAACTTTCCCAATGCCAATTTGTCCACCACATACCCCACATAGCAAAGTGCTACCCACATGATTGCTACTTTCCGTGACAAAGTTTCATGTGGTGTTACCACAAGCACAGCGACACACAAATAAAGCACTTCCTTACGGCCACCAAGCAATTTCTGCTGGTCGCTGGAAGCTCGCTCTGAGAACGACTCAAGATAGAATGCCGAGGAAGATATTACAGACAGGAGAGATGAAGGACGGAAGAAAATGTCACGCAGAGGTAAGCCGTAAATGTTGCCGTTTATCTGAATGTGTTTTACATACATAAAGAATAAAATAATCAACAGCAAAAATATAAATAAACAAAACCAAACACAATAATGTTTTTTAGAAGTCTGCAAGAAAAAACACAAGTTTTTTAAATGCACGCACAGATTGAACGATAATATTAAGGGGGTTTTCACGGAATGGGGTATAAATATCTGAGCTGGATCCGACTGGTTCAGGATAGAGTTACTCTAAACACCACGATGATGACATTTCTGGTTCTAGAACACATGAAATAATCGTATTTGACACACAGCTTATCAGCTGCTCAAGGCAGACTCTGCCGCGCAATGAGTAGGCTATTTTACCTTGTCCCGAAACGTCGGTGAACAATTACCACACGACGCCGCGTAATATCCCAGAAGAGCGCAGATCTCTATTTTATCTTGTTCTGGACTTTACTGTAATCTTACTGTTGTCTCAGTCTTAATTTAATCAGATATTCTCTGTCCCTTTGCGTGTACTTTCATGTACGCAAGAAAATGCGCATCCTAAGCTTACACTCTTTACAACTTTGTAAATTTTAAATAAGACGCGCATGACTTTTACTGTTATTAGAATACTTGTAGGTACTTTGAATTAATACTGATTACAAAGTTAACAGTAAAGCACGCTACGGTACGTTTTGGCCTCAAAATAAATACACATATTTCCTAAGCAAATATTATTAGGGTGAACAAATCAAGAAAGACGAGACGGCAGGATCGTGCATCATGTGTAGTGGAGATGAAAGCTGCTTACTATATTTTATTCATAAATCTGAAATAGGAGAACACATGGGAGGTTGCGTATAGACGGCAGGATAATACAAACATCGATATTTAAGGAAAAATGTGTTGAGATATACATTAGATTCTGCTGGCTCTGCATGCGGTTAAATGGCGCATTCTCGCGAACATGTTAATGGATGTTCAGGGCTTCATATAAGAGGTGGAATTTGTTGAAAGCCCAGTGACCTAATCTGCTCATGAAGGAACGTTTGTAAAAAGAAGTGAAACAAGTGCAGGTGAACTGAACACTGAATATATGGGAAATATTTAAATGCAGTTTTCCAGCGAGAAAACTATAGCAATAACAAACTTTAAAATGAGAAAGTACAGAAGAATATGAAAAGTAAAATTTCATACTTAATTACTGAGAACGCATGGAAATATATCTCCACTGACCCACCATAATTTAACCATTTAGAAAATAACATTAATCTACATTATATGAAGTTTCAGTTCGTACCTCACACATAACACTTTGCTTCCATTATATAGACGAATCGATGAATGAAGTGTAAGGAAATAATGGGTATTTATTGTATGTATCATATGAAACACAAATATTCCATGTGGTCAAAACGAGCACTTTAGTATTGAATATGGCGGTACGTATACATACCACTAAGATTTAAAGGTACCTAGCGGTTTTGTCAATCCCACCTTTACTATATGTGCTGTTCAATGGCATGTTTATGGTGCAGTTAAAGGTAAAGCTACATTCTCATATACCAAATTCACAGCTACTAGATTTCTGCAGCACTATGTTATTTTTGAAATGACAGGATGTTTCGGAACAACTCTTCCCGTCTTTAGGGTTCCCCGAATTAGTACACGGCTGAGGCATTTATTTGCTCTCAGAAAAATAAAACGTCCTGTACAATACGAGCGAGTTGTCAAACACCTACAAGACGCTACAGTTAATTCTGAAAAATATAAGAACATAACATGTGCAGTAATAGAAATTCTCCGATGTCTTATGATCATGGCTCAGCCTTATGAGGCAGTAAGTACCCCTGGCTGCAACATATTTCAACTTGCAAATGAAAAGATAACCTTAAAACCTCCCAGATATTTTTATACACACTCAACAGTGTAATAATTTTCTATGAAATTAATGGGTGTTAAGTAGCTTTATTCTCTGAAACGTCGAGCAAGTTGCCTAAAAGAGTGTTGCACTGGAACACAATGTCTTAAGAAATCATCAAAATGCATAGTTTTGTGACTTATGGTGTACTTACTTATTTCAAGGTACTTTTGATGCACATTGTCGTATTCATCCCATACAATATTCCTGAAACGATTTCTCTCCTTTGATCCCGCCAAAATGGAGTCCTGCTTGTGAAATTCGTTTGGGTTCCTGAAAATGTATAAAATTAAAAATTAGTGGCGAGATTATATTCTGTATAATGTGCTTGCTCTCTATGTTGATTATACATATTCCATGAAAACATAAATAATTTAGGCCTAAGGAAACAGAAATTACTGAACATACATAAAAATTCTGTTTTATGGAAACGCAGAATAAATTCTTTCACTTATCGTTACCAGAATTCATGGCAAAAAACGTAATGTGAAGACGTCTAATCAACACTCAGAAACGTGGCGAAGTTCAGATATATGGGAAATACAGCAACAAATCAGAGAGTCATGAAGTATATGGAGAATATTTTGCACGATTCAGTTCAAGGAGGTAGTGTTTTTTTTTCAATAATTTTTCACTACAGTTACTGATTCTTCTTCTTCTTTGATTCCTCGCGTAGCGGAAGGTGCGGGTGACTCGTTCTTTTATTCTCACAGAAGTTGGTAAATTGGTACAACTTGCAATCTGTATGGCTGATTTATGTATACTGTCAATAGAAATAAAGCTTTAATTTTAAAAAAAATTCAGTTCAGCAGTGTTTATTTTTGTGTTTCCTACCTGAAGACGTAAAGATGAAAATATATAAACTTCCGGCTTTTTCTGTTCTTTTACATGGTAATGAAGTTTTATATCTTACCCAAATGGAATAACAGATGTCTGAGGCGTTTGCGAATAAGGATGGAAGGCAGTGAAGACAGTAAAAGAGACGAAAGAGGGAAAAGATAACTGGATAATGCAGAACATTTAAAAAAAATTACTTTTTTAGCTAATTTCATTAAGGTTATCAAATCCATAAATATTACGTCAGCAGAACATGACGGAACACACTAGTCTTTAGAACAAAAAAAAACATGACAAGAAATACATCATTCTGAATTTGAGTCACCAGATTCAAAACAATCAGATTTTTCTCCAAGAAGAGAGGAGAACATTTCTTCAAATAGTTTTACTAATACTCTTACGTAAATCAAAAGATGTAAGACTTCTAGACTCAGTTATTTTCACACGTTGTAACAGATCGCTTCTGTAAAATTATGTGAGTGGCTTGGTAGAGCTACATTCTAGCTGCTTATTTTACCATGTGTGATATAAAATCTCGAACAAAAATATAAATGTTTTGCCATTTCATCACTTTAATATTGATAACTGAATTCTATCTCAAAGATAAACGATCTTGAAAGATACGGCTTTGTAATTGGTAAACTGGTTGCCTAGCGACCAAGATTTTAATCTCTCGAAGGAGAAAGCACACAGTTATAACAACCATCATACCGCAGGTTCAAACGCCTCTTCATGCCGCTGTAAAAACCTGAAAAATCTGGTAATTGGTGTTGTATACAAAGCGTTGAATTCGATATTCTTAACAAGCATGCTTGGTGCGTTATTCTATTGTGTTACACGTAATCTGTACCAACAGAATAGCGAAAGGTGAATACAGTTAACGACATTCTTCTTGAATTAAAATGTGTCTTCGTAATGATTTTGTGCATAGATTCAAAACCCCATGGTATCACCACACCACAAGCACAAGACAGCAGGAAGTGTTCTCGCTGGTTGCAGATCGTACGACTAAACTCTGGCAGTACAACACAAATTCTCACACACGAAAGGTAAAAGATACAAAACGGAAGCTGGGCTTGCAGTATATGGTATATCGCTGTAGTGTCCTATTCTAGGGTGACACCAGGCCTTGGACCACAAAGTCAAGAAGAGGAATGAAAAAGTCAATTCCATTTTGAAAAATACATGACTTTAAAGATGCTTCCTCCGGCGATTAGTAGCAGGTCTCACACCACGGAGACCAAGGTTCGATTCCAGGCCAGTTCATGTGGGATTTATGGTGGAAGAAGTAGCATGTTGACGGGCTTTTAACTTAGTACTTTGGTTTTCCCGAGTTTTTATCACTATACCAAATCTCCATAACTCTGCCGTTATATAATGTACTCGCTTACAAGGGTGCATCTCACCATGTTCTCCCCGACACTTAGAGTTACATGCTAAATACAAAACGTACGCATACTTCTGCTAGACAGTTCAAATACTCATGTTCAATCTTCTTACACGTGCATCATATGTCACTGTATCAAACTTGCATTGAAGGTACGAGTGTTCAGATTACCTTCAGACAGTCAGAGAGACATTCGGACATACTGCAGTACAACCAATAACGTCCTGAATTTTACAAATACAGCATACAATATGCTCATGGCTGATGTGTCACAATCATTAGTTACTGTCATATAAACAGTACAAGGGAATCGAATTCGGGACCGTTCATTGCAGCAGACGCTGAATAATGTGTTAGCCCGTGCAGATTACTGCGAGGGCTGGACTAAGCGGCTAGATAGTGGGAGGGGCTGGTTTGATCCTGAATATTCATGAGACACACGTCTCCAGGCTACAAGAGCGTAGTCACACGGATAGTTCAGCTACGGAGTGGCAGTCACATGTGGTGGATTTAAGGTCCATGTTAAGGGAATTTATAACAAAGATTATGGAAAACCCATGAAGACCTGAAACTGAGAGAGAAAAGGAGGCAAAGAATAACGCCATCAAACCAAAACCGAGAACCCAACTCGCAAACACCCAAGCTGAAGGAACTCGAGATTGACATGCTTGTAAACTAGAGGTGTGATCACCTCCGTTTGACAAACATGATCCTAGGTGAATACAGTTTATAGACATAGGAGTAGATGCTCGAAATACGTTACTCAGAGAATGAGGTTAGCACTTCATGCTGACTCTTGCCTCAGTCTGTAAACAGATCCATTTTCCGAAATGTTGCGTTCTGTTGAGAATATTAGACTATGGACGAAGTCCAGAAGCTAGGTAATACCAAGTCTAATATACCGTCGTTAGAATTACTTAAAATGAACATATACCACCTGTTTTTTTTTTCGTTCTCTCGGATACAAAAAATATTTTATAGGTTCCTCCACAGAAGAGAGTTTGGGAAACACCGCTGTATACAACAGAATGCATGTACATGTGAAGAAGGTGTATGCCACAAGCACTGGGTGTTATGCAGACATATAGATGAATGGCTATTACAACGAAGGCTAACTCACTATAATGACAATTTGATACTTAAATTAATTGGCCATTTAAGTTCCTTGTCCATTGTTATTTTTATTACATTTACTTTTCATTGCTGCAGATGCCTCTGCAATCCGTGACACAGTACGTGTCGATTAGTTTACTTTCTTGGTGGACTTACTTGCATTGCATGTGACGCTTTGCCCTTCGTATGAAGTCAGTGACCTGCTTCCGTCTATCATGTTAGGTAGTGTGTTTTGTTAAGCCTCTAAATGCTACGCGTGTTCCGCTGAATACTCTATAACTGGACGCACTGGACTGACCCTGTTAACCGTATGCAGTGGACTGCACATCATTTTTCCTTCCACTATTAATGCAACTGTTCGATTACGGAATGTTACATTTTTTTCTTTCGTAGTTCTGGTGGTAAATTTGCAATTTAGATTTCCCGAATACCTAATTCTGCCAAACATGATGTTTATAAGTCATTTCTCCTCCAGTTGTCTTCATAATTTCTCCACACCTCTTCACATCAGTGAACTTTACGAACGCCTGTCTCTGCGTGACGCTCGCCTGTACAATACTGACGTCTCTCTGTAGCTTCAGCTTCTTGTCACCTAACTGACTAACTAACTAACTACATGGAGCAGAGTCCTTCTTGAGAAGCTAACAGGTCGTCAGTTAGTCAAGAAATTCCCCGCGTTTTATGGAACCCGAAGGTTCATTACCGCCTTCACAAGAGCCCGACACCTGTCCCTATCCTGACCATATCAATCCAGTCCATGCCCCCATCCCCGTTCTTTAAGATCCATTTTAATATTATCCTCCCATCTAAGCCTGGGTCTTCCAAGTGGTCTCCTTCCCTCAGGTCTCCCCACCAAAATCCTGTATGCACCTCTCCCCTCCCCATACGTGCTACATACCCCGCCCACCTCATTCTTCTTGATTTGATCACCCGAATAATATTTGGTGATGAGTAGAGATCATTAAGTTCTTCATTATGTAGTCTTTTCCACTCCCCTGTTACCTCGTTTCTCTTAGGCCCAAATATCCTCCTCAGCACCCTATTCTCGAACACCCTCAGCCTATATTCCTCCCTCAGTGTGAGAGACCAAGTCTCACACCCATACAAAAGCCATACTTCGTGGACTGCCTTCTTCAAATATCAACAGAAGTGTGATCTTAATTTTGAAAATATCTTGATTCCGTGAAGTATCCACTGGTTAGTTAATGTTATTGTAATTAAGTTTTTAATAACAGCAGCCGCAGTGAAACAAACGCTGAACGACTCTAATACGCAGTGCAATGTACTGTTAACGACGCAAGCTATAATTCTGTGGTGAAACTTATGCCACAGAAGTTTATAGAGGCGGAGGAGCTTCGAGAATACACAGCCATTTTTACAATTACATTCGTGTGCCGTCTACATACAGTTGCTTACAATTTTCTATAACCTATGGTGGATCTATGTGATGATGTGATCGTCTACCCTTCAAGAATAACCTCGTACCATTTACTCTACAAGATAGGCATTTATTTATCTTATGTATGCAATGATATTTCAACGTGTATATTTCTCACCTCTAGAGATAATGTGCAGACTGTTTTGAATAATGAAATTGGTCTATCTGGAGGAAACAAATGTAGCTTACGTCACTTTCATAATATTAACTTCCGAGGGACTGAGAAATCCAGCAAAATCCACCGTCCGAACTGGGAATTCAATCCAGTACTTTCCGAACACGAAGCACTCAAGTTGGAACTTCAATGTACTTTACTTTGGTGTGGGAAAAGTGAGAGTATTCAAGTGTTAGCAACACTTCAGGTGTTACAGAATTATTTAACTGGTTGTCATATTTCATTTTTAAATGCCGAGTCCAAATAAAGGTAAGACATTGTAGTGTGCCAAGAAGGTACACTGTATGACCCAATAGTTGGTTAGCGACGTTTCGGTGGAACATAATGTTTTTGTCTCTTTATTGTGATAAATTAATTTTTCTCTCGATTCATTTAAAACGAAATATCGCCAGCCGACCTCTTTTGAATTCCAGCAATTCTGTTAAAATAGTAACACACAGGGTATTGTAATGTCCTATAGCTACTGCAGTAAACAACATACGTCTAGAGGACACAAACTTGTTTAGCTAGTGGGAAATTTGTTGTTACTTTGAAACGTAATAACTTTCCTCTCAAAACGGTTTTGAACCCCAACATTCAATTTGCCTTAATTGCTAATTAAGCGACCGATTAGAAATTTTAATGATTCCGGGAAGGTTTAAGATGCACAGTGACTAAACCAAACTGTAATTAAAATATTCAACTTTTTGGTCACCGTCGTAATCGAAATTGGAAAGTAGGGAATTGCAGTTTATTTTTTTGCGGATTTTCGAATTTACCTTGGCGGAGGGGTTACCTGTTCAAAACTTCTGAATTGAGGAGTCCTTTTATGTTGTGGGAAATATTAAAACGGAGAAAGCACATCCCTTGGAAATTATACTAACAAAGGAAGGAGGTGGCATAAATAGACATATATTTTACGATCACATAATTTTTAGCTAACTACTAGTCATCTAAAGCCAATACAGACTTGAATCTTCAGCAACCTCAAACCTAGCACACAGGTTTTACAAACATCTGTGTCACTTGTTATGTTCAGTATATCTTGTTCGGTACCCACCTCAACAAACCATGACAGTCCATCCTACAATCAAAGACACCGATATTCATACCATGGAATCTGACAGCACAATTGGACAGCTTTGCCCACACAATGAAGTCCCTTGAACAGAGTAAGAGCAGGCACTTTCTCCCTAACAACCGACAGACAACTAAAGACATGAAATTCTAGGAACTGTTGCTACATAGAATCCAGCATGAACAATAGGCTGTTCTGTCTAACAAGTTGTTATTTCCAAAGGCACCATCTCTACGAAGTCAAAATATCCGTTTCTGTATTCTCGCAATACGCTATAATATAATTACGTATCTTATCAGAGAACACAATCTAATCATATCAATTACTTACCAAATGTAAATAAAATTTATTTTTTTTTTGGATAAATATTTTTTGTTATAAGAACTCTACTCACTAAAAGTAATGTCTGTCTCAATTGCTGTCCGCTCTTCTCTCTCACGTGACCATTACACTATGCTCCAAAACACTGTAAGCATGTTTGTTCTCCTGTGTTATCGTAGTGCAGCACAGTGTAGTTCCCACAACAGTAATTGTGTAATCTGAACGTCGAACAATCCACACTGACGACAAGTGTTGCTGTTCATTGACAGGAAGCTTACTCGCATTCAAATATAGCCCAATGCGCGTTAGGCTAAGACAGTGTACTGGCATAATAACTTGAAGAATATTTAAACCACATGATATTTCAGTTCAAGTACTCGTATTTTGTGACACACAAATATGGATGGGCTTCCACATAAAATCCGATGATATCCTACACAAAAGTTGTAAATACTCAGAACAATTACAACTACACAGAACACGTTTCGATTTGTAGATAAAAGGCAATAAACAAACATAAGCCACTAAATACGCCTGTATCAGTATAAATCTGGGATGTTATCAAACTGTCATATAAGAAGCACAATACAATATTAGACAAGCGAACGGCAACAAATACAGAACATTTAATATAAATATTTTTTAAGGGTGGGCCGGGCCGGGGTAGCATAGTCGGTATAGCGACTTGTTGAACGGTCCGGGGATCGAATGCCGGTGAGGGCAAGATTTTTCGCAGCCGTCCAGACCGGCCCTGGGGCCCACCCAGCCTCCTATACAATGGGTACCGGGTCTCTTTCCCGGGGGTAAAGCGGCCGGGTCGTGGAGTTGACCACCCACCCCCATCTAGCGCCAGACTTAAAGAAACAGTAGAGCTATACCTCTACTCCCCCTCTGGGCCTTCATGGCCTGTTCTAGGGAGAACTTTACTTTTACCTTTATTTTTTAAGGATGGGGTAAAATCCTGACCGTCAGTCTGTGAGAGGAAACACGTTTAACCATTGTAAGACTAACTTAAGGTACATTACATATAAGGATTCAATTTCTACCTCACTGAGAACAAAGCATATTTCCATCAGAAACTCCAGTCGGTGAAATCTGCATACAGAATGAAAGGTGTTTCTTTTACGAATCGTACAGTACACACAAACAAAATTGTGGGAGATTGCGGAGGTTTTAATCTTACATCTGGAGATGTATATTCTAACCACTAGACTTTTGAGCATTAATATTTCAGAAAAAAAGGTGTCAAGGCGTAAGACGTGAGTGTATGTAAATGTAGAGGTAAAATCCACGCATTTTGACCCTCGTCACTAGCCGCTGTCTGCAAGTGAGTAGTGAGAACAGTTCTGACATGGTGGTGGAGAATTTTTTCACCGCTTATAACTGAACCATAATTTTTCAGCCTGTCGGCCAGCACTTCTCTGACTGTTAAAACAAAGAATGCTTACTCAGATTTAGTGCAGGAGCCTTGCGAAATGGCAGCACATGGCAGAACAAGAGGTTATTGTTAAAACGGATCATATGTTATCAGGAGAAATATATGGTCGTAAGAAAAGCCAATTTAGTGAGCATTTTGAGACTTTACAAAACGAGGAACCTCGTGACAGGCAGTGCCATGGCTCAGGCGGTTAGTTTCCGGCTTCTCACAGCGGAGGCCTGGGTTCGATCCCGGGTCAGTCCATGTGGGATTTGCGGTGGACAAAGAGCACTGGTACAGGTTTTTCCCCGAGTACTTCTGTTTTCCCCTGTCAATTTCATTCCACCGGTGCTGCATTAGACGGAAAAACGAAAAAAATAATCATCTTCATTACAGGGTTGCACAATTAGCCTCAGGGCTGCGGTGCGTCCGTATCATCTGCTGCGGGGCCCTTCACCACAATAAAAACCTCGTGATTCATACAGCCGCTTACTCTTAGAATGCTGGAATACTTTCTGTAGCAAGTGATTGGGCATATATCTTGGCGTTAAGGAGACTGGAATTATGTAGGCTACAGAAATTTGATGGGGAAACCTCTTGGGAAAAGCCCTCGTAAATTGCCCACAAAGACGGTTTGGAGAGGATAGCATAAAAAAATGTGATTTAGAAAGATAGAATGTGAGGATGGAAGATGGATGTCATTTACTTATAATCATGCCCAACAGTGGCCTTTGGTATTAAAAGTGTTGAGTTCTTGAGCCCTGTTTCATAGTCCAGTAATGGAAAATTTCTTCGTATCGTCACTAATAAATCATCTGTTTCCTCAACAACACGATTTTTAAGATAGATCAGTTTTTGTTTATTATTCAGCAACAACAGTCTATGTCGTTTTCTGTGCATGGCCTGGATTTTAATGGAAAATATATTATAAATAGCATTTGTTTTTAATATATTTCCTGTGTAACGGATTCCCTATAGCAAACGCACACGCCTAATAAAAGTTATGAAGAAATGTCATTGCACATCTGGATTTTCATGCAAACAAACCCGGCAGTGATTTGGTTTCTTGTACTTTAAGAAGGATACACAAATGGAAAGCTTATTTGTGATAAAAGGTTTATGGGCCTAATACGATAAAATAAAAAGTGTATCAATGACATAACTTATGAAGAGGCTATATCACAACAAATAATTTGAACGGTTAATCACGCAGAATTCTTTTGGAATCATGGTACCCGTTAATGTGCGTCAGAATATTCACCACTTGAGTGAAATCCCTCAGTAATATAATAAGTCAACACAGAAAGACATATCTGGGGCTGTTCTTGTCTACATTGTAGTGCCAGCCAAGAATTTCCCTTGATGGACGCAGGAAAACTCCAGAAGTTACACACCGACGGCGATTCAGATCCAGTACATCCAAAACACACGCCAGATACTCATTGTGATTATCTGAGACATAAAGTTCTCTTTACAGATACCTAAACTAAACTATAACAAACCGCATAGCACTTCCTGTATCACTGCAATCCTATACGCAGCACATACCCTACCGTTGCTCTGCGTAGTTGAAAAGCCAGCTGGCTCTCTGAAACACCCTGCCCCACACCTCGCAACGGGGCCATATGTTCGGACAATATTAACGAGATGAATGCAAGAAAGGCTCTATGGATTTTATGGTGTTATTGCACTAACATCGTACAGTATCACCCAGAAGTTCACTCGAGCGTGATATGCCCTAAGGGTATTCTCAATATTTCGGCGGAACTGAGGTGTTGTTGGGCCTGTCTACCGTCTAAAATGCCACGGAGAAAAGCTTTAGTTACCAGAGCGATATATGGTGAATGCAGGAATCGCAGTGGTAAGTCGTGCCCTCTTCTATACACTAAAGGTTGTAGGTGACAGGTGAATTGACTGTGCCCAGCTTGTCAGAAGTCTGCAAGTGCTGTGAAAGTAAACGCCCACTCCATATAAGATGAAGGTAAATATAAAGATAGACTACTGTTGTCACCTGTATCCTCCAAAGATACAATAAATTTTAAGTGTATTATTTAACGACGCTGTCAATTGTTTCCCACGGTCCCTGTGTACCTGATATGGGTTTCAAAATATGAATAATTTATCAACATTAACTGCGCTTCACTCCCCCAGGAAAGTGATTTATCAAATATAAGTCATATATAATACCCAGAAGACTAAACTGATGACAAATGCACTTAACATAATTGTAAAATTAAGTCCGCGATTCAGTAAAAGTAAAACAATTTATGTACTCTGAGTCGACAGCCATGATGTGTCATACTGTCTTTTCTTCCTAAATAAATAGAAAGTTTTTGGTCTGAACTTTCTTTTTATTTATCATTATCTTTAACTAATCACAAAGTACCCGTGAGGGAAAGATATATTTCAATAAACACGGGGAAGCTTCCCAAAAAATAATAGGTCCTTAACATAGTTGTGTCTATATTTTAGTCATTGTAATTCTTCTTTACAAACAGTATCGAACATTCTGTTGCACTTTCCGTCTACAAATTATTAACTCGCTCCTTTATTTATTTTATTGATTTTGTAATCTTGTAATTAGTAGCCCAGGCTACGTGGAATTAAACCACAGGTTGAAGAGTGACAAAAGAATTGAAAAGGATGTGTAGGCAAGCGGTCGTGTCATAATTTTAGACTACTCCGGCGTTCGCATGAAGGGCCTGGGGAAATCCACAAAGAACCTCAGGACGGTCGGCATCCGGAAGGAAATCAAAGCTTCCGGAAAACAAAGTGACGGCGCGCCTTTCGGCCCGTTAACGGAAAGTCATTGTATGAAAGACAGTCCACACTGAGATACTGACAGCTGCACAACTACAGCGTCTTGACTGACAATATATCAACTGCTCAAGGAGAATATTTGTTTGGAATTTATTCGCGTTTCAGAATTTATGACATCAGTTCCAGTGGCCCCAGTTATGACCACAGAGGTACTGTATGGTACTGTAGTTTCTGATCAATGTGGCGCTGCATGCCTGTCAGGAGACGCCAGGCACAATTCTAAATATACGATGGGAGGAGTTACTGCGTGCTCTGTTCTCTTAAGGGCTATTTTGGGTTCGGTACTCTGCCCCACCTTACTTTTCGGGAATTCTGATTACTGGTAGGCCTATTGTGACAACCATGGAGATTCTACTCGCACATGTTGTAAAGAATCGTTTGCTGCTAAAATTTTGAGAAGAAGCAAATTAAACATAACGTACATTTAGATACCTGAAGTGCATTGCGGGAGGGCAGTTATGTGTTCCGAAATATTTTAAATGTATGTCAGGCGACGGGTGGAAAGTTTTCTGGGCTAATCCCGTAACTCGCCCGTGCGCTTGTAGAGTTTTCGTTCACTCTTCAGTAATATACTTTCTTGAACTCTTTAACATTTTGACATAAATAACACATCAGTTAAGAATATTTTATAGAAAGTGGATTGTATAGATTTGACAGAGTATTGCTGTGTCTAGAGGGTTCCTCGTCATCACCGCCCCGGAGAGACCTCCGGCTGCGGATGGAGCCGGCGGCCCCTAGATATGGAGGGTCAGTATGATTATATTCAACTACATGAACATCAGTTAAAATCAATGTGAAATAAGCAACAAAACTTCTAGCCTTTTTAATACTGTTTTACACCAACCAAATGCACTTATTTATTTAAAGAACACTAAAATATTCTTTAAAATATTAGATAAAAACCCCTACACATATTTCGGCTTATCGATAAGCCGAAACATACGTAGGGGTTTTCATCTAATATTTTAAAGAATATTTTAGTGTTCTTTAAATAAATAAGTGCATTTGGTTGGTGTAAAACAGTATTAATGTTCAAAAATGCACGGTGATATTAAAATAAACTTCTAGTCTTATATCTGCTCAATGTAATTCTACAGAAAGTCTCCTCTTAACATAAAATGGCGAACAAAATTCAAAATAAAATAATTCGATGGAAAAAAATGTGTTAGAAATTTCTTACAATAACACGAGTAATAATCGATGATTTAACTCAAGTATATGTAGGAACAGCATTACTGCTATTCTAGAACACTACTGCATCACAAACTAGGGCAATATCTGGCCACAATCAGTCTGTAATTGTTTCTACACATTATATTGAAGAATCAGTGGAAGCCAAAAGAATAATGACGCTACTTATATATTACAGGAGCAGGTCTGAGGCTTCAAGGAGAACTAAGATTTTACTGGAGGTCAGACAGGACACAGCCCATACTCTATAAAACCTTCATAACCATCACTTGTAGAGGCTCCTTTACGTATATAAAGTTATCAGATCAAGAACAGACAGGAAAGAGTTTATTTCTGACAGATCGTCATACGGAACATGAGCTGTAACGATCCTTTACATTTGGAATGGCCATGGCACCAGCAGAAGTCATGGACAACCTCTAAAGTTCACAAGTTCAAGCCTCTTCGACAGCTTGCACATTATAAGAATATAGTACGTAACGTAAGAACAAAGTTGGAGAGTGATTAAGAAAAGGGTGCTGTGAAGAACATTTAGACTCAGGAGAGAATAAATAACGAAGTTGAACATAATTAATTACAGGAATAAAGTACTTAAAAATTTGTACTCTTCAATATATAATATTAGACAAGCAAAGGTGAGTGGATTATATGGACAGAATATGTGGCACGCTTTGGAAATGGGAAATAAACACATACTAGACGGAAAACTGGAAGGGAAAGAAAACTTCGAAGAGACAAAGGGCATTATAGAATATTAAAACGCATTTACAAATAGCAGAATGAGGAAGCGCGGATGTGGAATATATGAAACTGGATTGGGATGCGGTCCGTGGCCGGGCTATTATAACATGGAAATGAACTAATCTGTTCTAGAAAAGACTGGAAATTCTTGTCCAGCTGAGCGACTGTCAGCTTAACCGAAAAGAAATGCTTATTCTATTCCACTGAACTAATTACTTCCTTGTTTCAATATATGACGAAGACCAAAGGTTTTGACCTAATATACAAATCACATCACACAACATAGAGTTTAGACAAGAATAAATTCACAAAGGCACTTTCCTAATGCAGTGATTTCTAGTCCTACAGATCCATCTTAACAATATTATTTCTCTTATTTCATTTACTCTGCTTTTGCAAATAACTTACCATTTATGTATGAATTTTGTAAACCTGAAATTCGTTGGATATAATTTAAAAAATTCGTACCATATCGATACGCTTGTGACTGTCGACTTAACAGAAATATTTTAAACTAACGTGCATGCATAATTATGTCCTGTCTTAAATCTAAGTTTCACATTCCTAGACTGTTTCATCTGTGTGAAGATATCTGTTTTAAGTACTGAAGACAGTACATCCGTTCACAGTAGGTAAATTATTTCAATGTTCGTCCAATAAATATTCACTTTCGTAAACATGTCCGGTACTACTCGAACCACTGGACGCCTTAGAGTCGTCATTATAGATCTATATCAATTTGTAACATAGACAATCCACGAATCATTCGTCGGTCTATATGCCATACAGCCCTGCTATGTAAGCTGTAATGATTTCAAAGACCAGAAATCGCGCAAAGGAAGGTTTTAGAAAAGACTGTCTAGCATCAAGACGGGTACACCTGTGGGGAACGGTCATGTAAAATGATAGATAGCGTGTGGCTGAAGAAGCCCACTCAGAACGTGGATGTGTGAGTTGAGTCAACAAAGTTTCATTCAGTGGTTGGCAACATTGTTTCCACACCATTACGTGAATACTTTCAAGTGTGTAATCTTAAGGCATTTGGTTCTTTCATTAGTAGACTGCACATTTATTATCACGGCGCTCAACTATTCACATGTCACGGAAGACGAATCATGGATAGAGCAAGATGTGATCCGGCCACTGCGAATATCCTATCCACAGAAATGACAAGTAACAATTAATTTTCTGCCAAGTGTCGCCGAACGCGGCTGTTCAGTGATCAGTTCTCCAGCCCACTGTCCACGAACGGAGGTCGCTTCCCGTAACTGTCAGATATCACACACGCAGTTGCCTACAGTTTCTTCAGGCATATGGTGCTGCACATCCCACCAAAGCCTTCCACCTTCCTACTCCCAATCAAATTTCCGTGGACTAGAACTGCCTAACTCTACGCAGTAGAGACATTCTTGAGAAGGCCATAAACTAGTGAAGACAGCGATATTAGCTTTTTCATTTACGCGTAATTTTGTAGCACTCATAAACCTCTTTTTATGGCTCGA
Source organism: Reticulitermes speratus (assembly GCA_021186555.1). Taxonomy (NCBI): domain Eukaryota; kingdom Metazoa; phylum Arthropoda; class Insecta; order Blattodea; family Rhinotermitidae; genus Reticulitermes; species Reticulitermes speratus. The sequence continues at coordinate 16,636,542 of JAJKFL010000001.1, forward strand.
CAGCCCTAGTGGGCCTAGGCGTTTTCATCATTGAGGTTTCAAGATCACTCTCAGACACCCCACAATCGGTAGGACTCCTCTGAACGAGTGATCGGCCCGTCGCAGACAACACACCTGACAACACACACACACAAAACAGTCACAAGAGACAGACATTCATGCCCCCCCCCCCCCCCCCGTGGGATTCGGACCTGAAATCCCAGCAAGCCAGCGTGCGCAGACCCACGCCTTAGACCACACGGCCACTGGGATCGGCACTCATAAATATCATAAGTCATATTTCGCTTCATAACCTTTATCCATAAAAGCAGGCCCGGTATAATTAATGAGACAGCACCTATTAGCTTTCTAAATGTCATTACAAGATTACAATATTTGCTTCAAAAAGGAATGCATGACCGAATAGGTCGCAAGCGAGGAAGTAAGAAAAGGGTGGGTGATTTAAAATATGTTCTATATATATATGTATATATATATATACATACATATATTAGACGGTGCATAGAAACCTAATTTTATCTTTGTACAAGGTGACTGACTATGAGGTATTTTGAAAAAGAACCCAATCCGTGGAATTAAAACCCGGCCTACGACTTTGAACAGCAGTTCATATTACTAAGTAACTCTCTCGACTTACCCCGTCCTGGCGAAGTTACTGAAGTAGACAATGACGGCTTCAGACAGTCCAACCTCTGCCTTGGTGTAGTTACGGGGAAAGTGGTTGAAGCCGTCCACCAAGGGCGCTCCGAAAACATACGGCAGCTCCTCCCCATGCACCGTACCCATGCGCTGCAACAGACCGGGACTCACATTACTGTTTGGATCGTAAGGTATTCACTACCTGACTACAAATATATACAGCGCTGACTCAATACATAACTAACCGACTGACAAACCAAGCACAGGCTAAGTGGACAAGGTTAAGCAATAGCACTTTAGACGTCTATTCGGAAGGTTACCGTCTTATATATTCCCTAAATTACCAGATGAACTTATTTCCCAGTGTAAGGGCGAATGGTGAGATAGCACATGAAAATTGGGAATGAGCGCCTTATTGTGAAATTCTTGACACTCACCTCTATCTGACCTTCCCACATGGCACTGAAATTCTTCATTTAAAATAGGGCTATTAAAGTAAGCTACGAACTCAGTAACATTTAAAACAACCTAAGCGTGAAAGAAAGAAGGAATTTTATCAACAACACATGAATCCCGGGGTTTTATGCCTTTATGGTCATTAAATATCAGCGGATATATATATAACAGTGTGGCGGTATGAAAATCAGAGATTAAAAGTATATTGACAGTATACTTTATGGCCCAGTATGCTGCAGCTCTATTTATTTTCCATTGTTTTTGTAGTTACTTATGTTTTAAATAAACGACGAGTTTTAAATAAATACCTCAATGAAGCAGAGTCCGCCTTGAAAAATTTAGCGTTCCTCAGCTAGTCATATTATATGGGCTCTAAAATGTTATTACATTGTGCAGTATGACACGCTACTTGTCACATATCCTACGTCGAATGAATCCAGTCCAAGCCCTCCAATCCTGTTTAAGTTCCACTTCAATATTATCCCCAATTTATATCTAGGTCTCCCAAACTGCCTCCTTCTTATAGGGTTCTCCACCAAAACCATAAACGCACTTTTCTTAACCTCCATACGTGCCACACGCACTGCCCATCTCATCCTCCTTCATTTGATAATCTTAAATTTTTGTTCGTATATTATGTAGTAGATACAGTTGCAGGAGGTTAAATGGGCTTGTTGCTTGCAACAGAATGATCATATTCAAGAGAGGTGAAATAACAGATACACTTACGCCACTGATTATTTTATTTACTGGCACATTAAAAGGTTTACATTAATACGGTGGAGTCGTCGGGTAATTAATGGTAAGTGACTGGGGTCGTTGTCTGCTTCAACGAAAAGTTTTTATGCAAACTGCCCGAGATTTTTTTCTGATTGTAACCAAAATGCAATTTTCTCAACAGATTTTCATAAAGGTCCCCAAAATCAAATTCAACGGAAATCCGTCCAGTGAGAGCCACGCTGATACATACGGACAGATGGATAGACGGACAGAGACGGACGAACGGACATTTTGAAGATCATAGACAATTCTCGCGACCATTCGAATGCGCCTAAAATGATGGCGGACTTCCAAAACTCCAGTTTCTTTTAAAGGCGCTAGCAACCCTATGGTGACCCTGTCATTCCACCCGCCCTTCTGTATGCACGTAACAACTAAATAACCGTTGAATGGATTTTTATGACATCTAACTTTAAGAGTTTTACTAAAAGCTGTGGAATCATTTCAATTTCAACTTATAACCGACAATTTTAACGACCATTTTCCACGACAACCTACGCGTTTCTGCGCGTAGGTTGGGCATATTGCGGTGGAAATTGTGACAATGTTTAGAATTCTTTTAAATGGGATTTTAATGTCACGCTCTATTAGCATATAACTTTAAAACATGTAATAAAGAAAGTTAAAAATTTCAATTTTCAACATTAGATCCTCTATAACGATTGTTTATTCACTCGATATATGATTCTGTCTTAGCATTATCAGCGGACTCAAACCTTCTAAGGACTAGTCTGATCCACCACGGTCAGACGCACTGCTCAGCGACCTCCCTGTACCGGCAGCCACAATGCTCAACCACACGGCACAGCCGAGGGCCCGCTGCAGATCCGCAGGGTCCCCAAGATGATTCATTACGTGCCTAACGCAACTTAACTGGCGTTCTTGTCTGAACACCTGGGTTAGTGAGCACTGCTTAGTTCCTGGACAACATCCATGCATTTAAGTGGAATAGTATGTTCTCGCAAATTCCGTTTCTGTCTATGAGATGTAAAGTTGACAAGACAGTGAATGTGAAGATACTGTGCACTGGGATAACACCATACAACCGGATAGAAACTTTAATTGGAAAGCTATCTACACGATTACAGGGCATCAAAACCCACCGAAATATAACCTTCACTCTCTTCCTCCCCATCAGGCTTCAAAGGTTTCTTCAATCGCAATGCAGTGAATACATGTTGTTGAATATTTATAATTTTGTGTGATTTCTCTGTATTTGAGCTGAGACACAAATGCCGGGGCTCGTCCCTCACTTTCGATTATTATCCCCATAAGAACGGCGACAGGCCCTCAGACACTCTGGCTGTAGGAACACAGATATGCACAGTCCTAACACGTATGACCAGTACATTATGGACCGCCTGCACGAGGCTTGGTTTCAGAAGTGGACAGGTGCGGTTGCCAGATCTGACTACGGAGTTAACAGGGGCTAACAGCAAGCCAATCCTTGTACAGAAAGGAATACAAAGAAAACAAATGTAAGACAGCTTAACGAGAGTTTAAAAAGTGAAAGAACTGGATACATACAAGTTATATATTTATTTATACTGTATTTAACGATTCCGGAGCTTGAATAGCGTCGTCGCTACGACTAGATTATAAGCCGGAAAACCGAGGAATCGAGGTTTAATTTCCGACAAGGGCAAGAGAGTTTCTTTTCTTCGTATCGTTCAGATCGGCTTTGAGACCCAACCAGCCTCCTATTTAATGTGTACCGGTAGCACTTCCCTCGGCATTAAAGCGGCCGGGGCGTGACGTTGACCAGTCACCTCCACCTCCATCTAATCCAGCAAACCTCCACTGTCTCATACGCCTTCCTTGGGAGCTCGAGGATAACGTTACCGATTTCATTTAGGTCTTTGTAACGACTCCATCAGTAACGCAGACTGCAACACATATCGTCGTTTGATTGGATAACACTAACGAACTTAAATTATTTCAACCTTCACTGTGAGGTTACATGTACAGCATATATCTCCGACAAGTTTCGGCTGCCACAGACCATCTTCTGGGAGACTGCTTCGATGTACTAATAAAATATATGAATTTTCTACATTTAATACGCATCAAGTCTTTAAAATATATTCTTTAACAACGATATATTTATTATACGGTATCTGCTTCTATTTTAAAGGTACGCATTAAAATGTACGTGTTAATTGGCAGTTCCAATTAGAGTTCATTGAAATTCAGCACGTGTTATAAAGTTATTTACGGCATTTCAGAAAAGTATTTGTTGAGACAGATTTAAAAATACAAAGAAGTTCCTCACAGATATGTTGAGAGAAGAAAGGTAAGATAAACGCAAGAAGAGAGAGAGGCAAAGAGCGCTATAGCCCTATCCAAACACTGTGACAGTAAATGCCCATCTGTTAACAGAAGCTCTGCTAGTAATTACCTGCAATGACACTTCGTTATTGTGATCACATTATTTTGCGCAGCAAAGTTCTATAATTAAAACCGGTCGTAGAGCGTAGTAAACAAATTAATTACAGCTCCCACTGATTATGGCGACAGCCGACTATAAATCTCGGGCTGGCAAGTGATCCGACCGCTTTATCTCCAATTAGTTATAGCCCGTATAGAAATTGCTTTCAAAACCGACAGATGGCACTGACAATTGGAGGGGCTGGGAATGGCTTCCATGGTCATTGCCGACTCATTTTCGTATTAAATCGTGCAAGGTTCCATATGTGATATCGTGAAGGTAAAAATGTGAAAGGTAAAGCTCTCCCCGTTCACGCCATATAAGGGTAGGAGAGGTATATCTCCATTAACTCGTTTAAGATGGAGGGACTCTCTTTGAAGACTGGAATATAAGCTACATGACGTCATAACACGATCCGAAGCGCTTACTGTTTTGATCCGCTCGAACAATGACTTCAGTTTTCGAATCCCACATGTGTCATACACGTACGTCTGCCTTTTGTCTCTGTGTTGTCCGTTGTATGTATGGGCCTTCGAAGGAACGATCCCTCATAAAGGGAATCCTACATAATATCTATAAAAATGTCGTAATTTCAAATTTTTTTTTCTGAATAGCAACAGGCCAGGAAGACTAAACGTAAGAGAAGAAATAATATGAGCTACACAAAGAACATGAACATGCAAACGGTATGTAGTTTCCTTAACATTGTTACTGTTGTCGTGGAAAACTGAACACAAATTAGCACGTGGCCAGTTTCGATGGCATGAAGAGTCAACACACAATCTTGTTACCATTCAGGGACGCACCCAAGGGGGGGGGGGGGGGGCTGCCGGGCTGCAGCACCCCAAACCCCCCAAAACCGAAATTTAAAAAACAGATTTTGTAAATACGATGTTATCAAACGTCTTACGCGATTTACCCTTCAGCCAAAATCAGCCATTGAAATCAGCTGATGACTAGTACATTAGAATGTTGAAAAATAAAGAAAAAGAAACAATAAAACAACGAAGATAGGACACTCTGATTGAGTCATGGAACATGTAGTTATATGTGTATTTATATAAATGCAGTTACAAACAGTGTTATTTTACAGTTATGCTTATGACATGATATTTCTAACAAATTTAAAATCAAACACATATTACATATAGCCTCAGGGTAACCCCAACCCCCCCCCCCCCCAGTGAAAAATTCCCGGTGCGCACGTGTTACCGGGTGTATAAGAAAATCTAGTTCAATTAATAGAACAGATATATAACTAACGAACTCCATGGAGCAGAGTCCTTCTTGAGAAGCTAAAAGGTCCTCAGCTAGTCAAGAAATTCCACGCGTTTTACGGAACCCGAAAGTTCATTGCCGCATTCACAACAGCCCGACACCTGTCCCTATCCTGAGCCATATCAATCTAGTCCATGCCCCATCCCACTTATTGAAGATCCTTTTTAATATTATCATCCCATCTATGCCTGGGTTTTCCAAGTGGCCTCCTTCCCTCAGGTCTCCCCCCAAAACCCTGTATGCACCTCTCCCCTCACCCATACGTGCTACACGCCCCGCCCACCTCATTCTTCTTGATTGGATCACCCGAATAATATTTGGTAATGAGTACACATCATTAAGTTCCTCGTTATGTAGTCTTCTCCACTCCCCTGTTACCTCGTCCAGCTTAGGCCCAAATATCCTCCTCAGCACCCTATTCTCGAACACCCTCAGCCTATGTTCCTCTCTCAGTGTGAGAGACCAAGTTTCACACCCATCCAAAACAACAGGCAAAATTATAAGAATAGACATATTTGTTTCGTATATTCATTAAATAAAATTTTACACAGGAAGACCATTTTCTCGGAAACATCCTGGTGAAGTGTTTATCCGAAGCAGTTTTCGACTTAAACCATATTTACTGACGTATTCGTCTTAAAATCAACAGGTTGCAGAATTTATTATTACTTTTAAATGAAGAAGACACGGCTGTCAAGCATGTCACGTTGGTGACACTGACTTGACTCCTAAGGCAGGAGAATGCCACTGTGTCTCATTCGTGACAGACATATCCATTGTTGACACGTTTATTTGATAGACTGCTTTGAAATGTAAAGCGTCTTTCAGTATTTAATACCGTGGCGTTTGTATTAAACATGCTGTTACTGTTAGCGTATCTAATGTGATGACGTGCAATTTATATTATTAAAATAGCCGAAAAATTTTCAAAAATGGCTCTTGAGTTTCTGTGCTTTAGATGTTTAAATTGTGTATCAAACACTACAGCTCACAGACATTTAGATGCTAACAGTTCCATGTTTGGTCAAGAAATTGCTCGCACTTCGTGCAAGCCAGGTTTGTACCGTGTTCACTTAAGGCAGTGAATTATTCCTGCTATGAGTCAGATAAATGTAACCTGCAAACTCACATCCTCTTTCTTCAAGATTCATGTTCGTATCATCTTCCCTCCTATACGTAGATCAAATAGGTTTTGTACCTTCATGACTGTTTTACAGAATAAAATTGTGTATACATGTCTTATATCTCCTATGCGTGCTACATGCCCCACTCTTTCGTTATCTTTGACATGACCATCCTAATAACTGGTGAAAAGTACAAATTATGAAGCTTCTGAGAAAAGAGTATTTTCCATCGTCCTCTTACATCGTGTGTCACAGGTCGAAACGTTTTAATCAGCATCCTATTCTCTAACACCTCCGATAAACAAGTTCTCCTTATGGTGAAAAATGCCAAATTTCAAACCCACACAAAACACTTAATTATGATTCTATGACAAGTGTCTTAATTTTTACACAACTTTCGAAATTTTGACGGCGGTGACCATGACGATTACCGTCCCCTAACATGTGCGTCATGCAGCCTGACATTCACTGATATTATGGATAAAACTACTGTTACCATTCTCAGGGTAATCCAAAAGGCGTCACTTCCTGGAAGACAGTTATGTTAATTTTGATATTTTCCTACTCAGACCTCATCTCTAAAGACATCATAATATTGATCTGAAATAGATCTACACGAATCAGACAACAAAATTTCACACATTTTTAACCTACTCATCCAATAAAATTCTTTCAAAGATATTCAATATGGTCAACAAACAATTCTGAGCTCCCTATTTTGTGTTCACTTCATTTACTGATTGCAGAAACACATAAAACAATTTAAAGTGAACAGCACTTACAAAATATAGGAAGTTGTTAGGTTATGGTACAAAAATTAGCGTCACTGTAAGATTCGGACACCCCTGCTTCAACCCCAAAAGCGACGATTCCCTGCGGGCACCATATGTATAAAATAACCACTTTATATCCACCCCTTCACATCCCTCTTTACGAAAATGGCAACGGGAAGGAAAGGGGGAAAACGTGTTAGGAATAGGGCAAGAAGGGGAGAGACGCCGTGCAAAATAAAACTCATCCAACAGACGACAATGGTAGCAATTTCATCTCGCGCATTGCGCTGCAGATTTCGAGGTATCTTAAAAACTGATTCAGACCGGAGCTAGAACTGAAATTTCACTTTCTCTCTACCCGCCTTAAATACACATTATGCCTATCACATTAATTAGGATAGGCGTCTGTTTCGCATGCATCAAAATACAAATTAACTTACGCTACGGAAAATGGTTCCTTCTTGCAATATCTAGCAGTGGCAAGCAAAAGTTCCCCAACATATACAGAATTGAATGCTGATTGCAGCGCTCACAGAAGACCACCATTAGACCCTATTTTGAGGCTGATGAATCCCAAACAACGTCAAAATAGGCTGTCTAAGCAAACTCCTCCTTCTTCCCTTCCTTCTTTATAGGTAAAGGTAAAGCAATCCCATTACAGGCCTGGACAGGCCCTTAGGGTTCCAGGAGGTTGAGGCTCCCAGATTTCTAGACAATCTGCGCATGAAGGTGGTAAGGTTGTCAGCCCTACGCAGGAAATACCCCACCGGAAATACTCCTGGTACTCATTTGTGTTAGAGGCTGAGTCGACCCCAGGGACATAGTGCGACCGAAAGGATTAAGTCAATGAAAAATTCCAATGACACCATCGGAAATCGAACCCGCGACCTTCCGAATTGTAGCGCAGTGCCTCAACCAACTGCGCCACCGCGTGCCACGCCTTCCTTCTTTATTCTAGCGCCAATTCGCAGTTGTTTATATTCCATTCTATGCTACAGATTTCTTAGCGTCTTCACAATACCATTCCATGCAACATAACCTTAGCTAATTACAGCGTCAGTAAACAACAAACAAAACCAGCACTTATTACTAAACCAATTAATAAGAGGCTAAGCATGCAGTCCTACTGTCCAGGACAAGGTGGCGCAACAATTTCAACAGTGTGGGCCACGTGGACGAAATATCTAAAACTCTGCAGGTCACACGTGATAATTTGTCTCTGCAGAATAAAGAGTGTATTAATATGTAAAGATTATTTTATTAAGAAGCCTGAAACCTTGGGCTCTGTTGCGGTTTGCGGATAAAATAACGCAGTAACAAAAAAAAAGTCTCGTAGAACTATAAGAATTTCATTCCATAGGCCTCTTGACTTTTGTTGGGGTAAGGAATTGAAAAGGAAATACTCCTCCATACTCCATAGCACAACTTTCCCTAATTGCCTATATTGTAAGATTGAATTTATATGTATATGAATATTTGTGAGTCACAAAAGTCGATCCGCTTGAAAGTGTGGTCGGCACGCCTGCAACTGGACCACCCTGGTCTGCAATCTTTACATGGTCGCAATTCGGTTTCTGACCCCATTTCGAGCAAGGACATATGACAGCGCAGTGTTTTTCTTGTGTCCAGTATTCACTACTTTGGTAAAGAGCGTGTGATTGACCAACCCTAAGAACAATACGACTGTTTTATTAGCTACACTAGACTATTTAAAGATTACACATTACATTCACCGTGTTATCACATATTTAAAGATTAATTTTTAAAAAGTTTTTCTGGTCACAGAAGATCAGACAGCATAATCTGTTCAAGCTAAAATAAAAGGTTCAATAACTATTTTAGCCACGATGTAGAATCTACATTAATTGTTAAATCAACTGACATATTCAATTTGAAATAATGACTCAAACTTTTCTACTTGTGGCTCTCTACGCTAAGCATACGTAGAACATCTTCCTGCGAACAACTAAGGCCGATGAAAGGGGAAAGGCACAACGTGAGAAGAGTACGCGAGTGCTAGCCGAGAGAGGAAGAATGAAAATGGCAAGGAGTTTACATTAGCCACTGGGCCACAAAGGGTTTAAAACACTGTTCTATATCCTCATTCTGCATTTTCATCCCAAAGAAATCCCCTTCCCCCTCACCATCCCACGTACCTCACTTCGGCAATAGCTTGGGGGATGTTTATCTGCCATTCTCTGTCAACCGAGGCATCTTGGGAATGCGACAGGGGCAGAGCCATTTGCCTCCAGACCTTCGACATTCTGGAATGGAGTGTAGGCGGGACGAAGATGAAGCAGTGTTGCAAGTGATGCTGGCACTACGAAAACTGGTCGTGCTTGGAATTTAGTATAACTCAAAAAGGGGGGGGGGGGACTGAAAGACGGACACCACAGATTTGGTGGATAGCCTGGGTGTCAGTTTTCCAACATATTATAAAGCGAAATTAGTTCTGGACTTTTCCTAGGATTAAGATTATATTATTAAGGAGCTGAACACTTTAAATTCCAGTGCCAACTATGCCAACTGTAACACGTGCTGTAATTTTAAGGGACTCCGGATTGTGTCCGCACAGTGTGTTTATGACTTTTACATACCGTAATCTTTACAATAAACAGTACGTGTTTCCCTGAGCGGAAATGACAGACTGATCTTCAAAATGGAGAAGGGCCCTGTTTTCTGTGGGGTAGGAACTGAAATGTTATCGTAATTTAAATAAAAGTCAGTCTTCAAGGGGTCAAATGGTGTGTCTTTCATTTTCTAAAACGAAAGCCGAATTGACAAATTTCAGATTATGCAGCACCTGACAAGCATCTTCAAGTCAAATCATTCCTATCTAAGGGCCTTTGCCATTATTAATCTGTCCTTTTTAAACATTTAGGAACAAACGTAGAAGAAACCTAAACGTAGGGCAGGGCACAATATAATAATATTCTTAAATCCTTCCTACACCTAAACCTTGTAACGGTCAAATATTTAGGTTGGCAGTAATAAATCTTACTTGAATTCACACTCATTAGCCTGTTAAACCCGGGAAATTTTGATTTTATTTACCATACACTGTGTAAGGCCTTTGATTTTAAAGTACCTTTGATTCCGTACACAGATGTGAAATTAACTCCTTTTCCTCTATGGAAAGAAACAGAAAGATACCTGAATGGAAGATATCCCGTTGTGTTTATATAATTAAAGAAATAATTATTGAAATACCGTCAAATAGAACTACGCGTTTAATACGGGACAGAAAGCTACACGTACATTTTGATCTTAACAGACAATCATCAAACTAGGCATAAACATTTTGTTATAAGTAAGAAAATATAAATACAATATATACTTCGTGTGACATCTCACACTGCATCTTTTACAATTTTTTTAACTGTACAAGTAACATCTCTTTGGCAGCTTCACTTGGAGTTGTGTTTCTCTGAAGATTACTACACTAAACCAACGGTCAAACACTGCTGCACTGCATTTTGTTTCAATAATAAATATGAGCAAAACAAAATTGCCTGGAACTAGAAAGTTACACATGGCCAAAGTCCCTCCAGCCCTGTGAGGACCACAGTCAAATTTCCTCCACTCGGAAAATGAAACGGCGTTAGGTGTGCTCAAACACTGTCGCACAACCACCACACTTGCTTTCATAATAACATGTTGAAAATATTTCAGTAGAATACTCGTAAAGGTCATGAAAAAAGTATCTGGGTGTGTGCTGGTGCGTGTGACTAGGATATCAACACTGATGGAATATATAAACTAAGCGTGGCTCATTTATTTTTATTTATTTAAGGACGATCATTCAACTGCCTATGTTATATAGCTTGGACTGACAGGATACTTTGTGACGGTTGAATGGGAAACGATGTGAAGGGGACTGATATGTCTGTGTCAAGGTTCTATCCCGTAATATATCTAAAGGTATTTATGAGAAATTAAGAAAACCTCAGAATAATCGACTTACAGGCAGACATTTCAACCCGGAAGGATTCCAGTATGAACAGAAATGTTAATCATTCAACCATGTCAGTCGGTGTTTTAAAAGATACCTCTTGCACGAAGTGCTTATAGAATTTATTAAAATATCAAGTTCTTTTGAAATGCATTTTGACACACATACAAAAGCACACACATACGCCTACATACATATTTACATACGTATATATACACATACGTACATAGATACACTCACATACATACATACAAACAATCATACGTACATACATACATACATACAAACATACGTACATACATATATATATACAATCATACGTAAGTACATACATACATACACGTACATACGTACATACAACATACATAATACATACATACATACATACATATCATACATACATACATACATACATATACATCATTCATTCATACATACAAACAAAACGCGCTGACATAAAGTTCATCCTCCTTCCAGGAAGTAACCCAGTACCTAACACTTCACAATATATTGGATCTCTTACCTGTGGATAGTCTCCATCTTTTGTCTGGTAATCAAAGACGTAGAAGTATGATTTGGTAGCATCTGGCCCAGGATTGGACAGCACTTTGTAGCTCAGAAGGTCCCCCGTCTGTACAAGCGGTGCCACAAACTCTGCATCACTGAGTGCGGCCACTGTTGCATCCCTCGTGTTGATTGGATGCTGCACTGTTCTCTCCCAGTCCGTGTACTCATTCACAACAGTAAAGAATATCTCAGACAAGTGATACGTGTAAGCATTCCTGACGTAAGTTCTTATTATCTTATCCCTACGTTCCCCTTCAAATCCAGCTTGAATATCAGATGCTGAAAATCTCCAAAGTGCTTCACTTGTAACAACACCGAACAATAAATCGTATCTGTTACCACCCGCACTGTTTGCTATTGCCGCTAATGTAGCGTCACCACTCCTCTTCATGTTACTATTCACACCCCCACCAGATCCAGTATAACCCTGCAGATCAGGGTAGAAGTATGTGAGAAGTTCTTTCTGGAAATCTGTTTTGATGACTACGCCGTCAACACTAGGTCCAAATGAGCTAAGGTACGTTGGTGCAGACACATCAGCACGAAGGAGGTCTTCGAGATGGACGTCACGTAAGCAATCTACGATGTTCTCATGGTCCCTGTACAGGTCTTCTGGTATTGAGCAGTTCACTTGACGAGCAAGGCGCACGGCGAAACTAACCGGGTCTTCAACAAGTGCCCAACTGCTCAGCGCAGACCCTGATAGGAGGATTGCACGATGAAACAGGCCTGAAACATCGCAACAAACGCGATTAATACAACTGATTATTCAGAACAGTTCTTCATACAAGTTTAGCGAGCCGGTCTTAAAATTTTGCGCTGAAACATACTAGTCAAGAGAAAGACATCGGATTTCATAAAGAATGCATTAAGCTTCTATTATTTTAAATTAATTTTATTATAATGGTATGATAAAGTCATTCTACACAATTAATTACTGCTTATCGTCTTTAGTTTACTTGTGTTACATACAAAAGTAGAAATGCAGCAGATATGATCACAAACACAAACTGGAAGGAATGAGGCAAGATCCCACCGTAGTCAGTTAAATTCACTAGGCACCAATCACTTCTATCATGAAGACTTCATTCAGGAGAACTCGCTAAACTTAAACTTAAGCTTTATTTAAAAGGTAGCTTATATTGCAGAGATATAAACAATTAACATTTTCTTACACATTTCAGTGAAGATACCCAAAACCAAACAATCTCCAATTCGAATTTAGTGCTTTCGGAAACCAAACTTGGCCAGATGACCAGACACAAAAGTCATTCTTATTATGCGTTAAATTAATTCACGTAATAACGACAAGACAGAACTAACTTTAACCTGACTAACTCCATTTAGGGATGTCGTGCTTAAGAAACCGATAGTCGCACTTCTGATCAATAAATTTTCTAGAAGGATCGAGAAGCAGACAGGACGAAGAACCACGGAAATATATTGTGGAATAAATGTAAAGGCCTGACCACGATCATGCTCAATGGGACGACTTAGTCTGTGGTGCTGAAACAGTGAAACATTTTTACAGAAAAATAGAAATACGGCTGATTAATTTTACGTAATTTTTAACTCTATTGATTATAACTTTACCTAATTATTAATTTTAATGTTATTAATTATAAACATTATTTACGTACTTAATTATCTGTTCTGCTTCAGTGTTCCAGTATTAGGCTGTGTGATCAGTTGGGCGTCAAGCCTTATGCAAACAGCAACTAATGAATGAATGAATTTATATATATACATGTATTTATTTATAAACTTTTTTAGTCGTCCTCTTCTACCTACTCCGGTTTTCCCGTTTCAGTGTCGAGGTTTATTTATGAATTACTATATTTAAAGATCGTTTCAATTATTCGGGTCATATAGCGTTGAATTTAAGATGATTTATTATGAAGAGAAAACGACATAAAAGGAAGCAATCGCAGCCAATTTGGAGGTACTTTCCTTGCACCTGCCTGGAGAAACTGAAGGAAAGTATCAAAGATTTCACTTGTCAATCATAATGAAGAGCTCCGATCCCACTCTTATTTCGCGACGAAGAACAAAACTACCGCATGCTGTGTATATAGGCATAAGAAGTTTATGCCCAGAGGCCGTTAGTTCAATAGACATAAGCATTTTGATACTTGTAACAGTGAATGCGTCAACCTGATTATAATGACATACTTGCTATTTCTTTTAGACTGTCACACTATTTTTGTAATGCGCCAAGCACTTAAAGCATGGGAATATAAGTGCAGTATGTTAAAATACTTCACTTACAGTTAAATTCTATTGAACATTTAAGATCACTTTTAAATATACAACCTGGCACTTTTTCAGTTTTTGTTAGTACCCTTCAGTATCTTATTAGATACAACCCTGTACATTACAAGTAGTTTTGTAATTATGTACGCCCTTATTTTTGTCCTTACACGTCATGGTCGCTGTTGTGTTGTCTATAACATAATGTCTGTCGTCATCATTATAGTTTGATTTTGTTTATTTTCACGCCTGCAACGTCACTTCTCTGTTATTTGTTCGATGTTGTTAGGCCTATTGTTGGTTTATGTCGTACAGTAACTGTCCATACTTTTTGGATGCAGAACACCAGACCTCGTGTCTTGTTTTTGTGCCGTGTTTATTACCGCTGTGATCGTGCTGCCGTGTTTCAGTCCTCTAACATTTTTCCTTGTAGGTCTGTGACAGCAGTTTTTCTTGCGGATGGGCGCCAGTTGTTGCTTCTTGATGTGGTCCTGTGGACTTGCATCTTTCTGCTGTGGTTAATCTTACTTCATCTGCCTGTATATATACTGCTTTCCCAGCATTCGCATTACTCATCAGTATATACAGCAACCCTTTCTATGTAAAGTTCTTTCCATCTGGCAGGTTTCGTTTTTTGTATTGTCTATAAATGTGGTATTCTTCATATATATGTAGTAATGCGTTCTTTTCCTGCACCTACGTAATCTGCACATTTCCTTCACACGGCCGAACACAAAAATCTCCGCATCAACAAACAAGAGCCTGTGCCCAGCCACGAAAAACCTACCAGCTATCAATTTTGTAAGTAAATGTTGCATGCAATTATGATTTCTCCCATACGTGCTACATATCTCGCCCCTCTCATACTTCTTTCAGAATCGCTATGTAGGTCCTTTGTATGTTTAGAGTGAATGTGATAGCCTACTGCGCTACGCCATTCCTACATACGAATGCTGTTATTGATTGTTACACTGTTTTATCAGACAAATAAGGAAGAACAATAGCTCAGTCATGCAGTCCCCTATGGTACGATTTTCACGATATGGATTATCAATACATCAGCATAGAGGTATAAATTGGTTTTCATCATAGGAGAAATCTTGGCGGAGGGAGGTGCCTTGCTGAACGGGTCTGTCTAATAGTGGGGGATGTACCCTTGGGCTGCAATCTTGTTCTGGAAGTTTGTTGCTGAAGCCTCTCTCTCTCTCCCCTCCAACCAGTAAAACTTTGTTTCCTGGGCTGCGTACAGCAGACATGCATAATACATACTTACATAACACTTGAATATCGTTTAACAGCGTCCCCTAATAGAAACTGTCTTTCCCCTGTCCCTGAATACGCGATAGACATGATATGTTTGTTTTATGTTTTGAATCGCATATTGATACTTGACAGAGATACCAAGGCCCGACAGCCATAAACAGGCATACTACACTTACTGTAGTACATCACAATACATGGTTTTGGGAAATGGAACTGTGCAATAAGAAAGTAATTTATGTGTTCTGCCCTAAATTCCTTGTTCTATGTAAAACTATTTTCTAGCCAGTAAATCAAAATCATCAGCACAGACCAAAAGCTTGTATTCTTTATTCAGTTCCAATTCTTACCAATTTTCGCGCAATTAATAACGGTATATTCTAAAGCAAAGTTGAAAAGCTATGGAGATGAGGCATTTTTCTGTCTCAGACCATTCTAAATGAAAATCACTTCAAAGTAAAATTATACGGACTGTTTCACGGGTAACTTATAATACATCTAAACCATGCATTTTATCATTTCCTTTGCTATTCTACCCTTCGTCTTCGTACATACTTGTGTTTTCATTTCTGTATACCTTATTTTCTTCTCTTAAATTTTTATATTCGCTTTTTCTACGTATTATTTCCTTACCTTTATCATACCTTAATTTCACTTGCCTGATTTGTGTAATTAAATCCGTTACGAAAATTTAATTCATGCAGCACTACCTTTATACATTTCCTATTTTTGGGTCCTTCTTTCATTATTTAGTTTGTTCTTATTTTTCTTTTGTATTTCCTTCTTTATTTAATGTTATGTCTAGATTGTTTCTTCCTTTGTTTCATACTGTTCCTTCACACATTTTCCTTCTCTTCTTGTTTCGTGTACCATTCAACCTCAACGCCTTTCTTCTTTATTTTCGATATTCTTGCATCTGCTCCCACTGCCACATAACAGGAGAACAGGCGTGCTACGCACATGTCAGGGATGTGTCAGTTTCTTTAGAATGGCTGTGGCAACATGTCATAGCGAGGGTCAACATATCATGTTGCAAGGGACGGACCACAGAAATGTGACGTCACGTTCCAGAATTTCTCTGGAACTGGCTGCTCAGGTAACCAGATACACCTCCCATGCATCGCAGGACACCTCTGAGCTCCACGTAAAATGGGCGCCTAATAAGAAACATTTAGACCGGTAGCACGACATCTGATTTAATAAAATGCCTTAAATGGGCAGTAAATAGGACATTCAAATAAGCGTAATAACCTTTAATAGTGTACGAACAAAATTATATTTTAACACTTAAATAGTATCTCCTTCTCCTACTACATCCTTCTTTAACTTTACGTCACTCAGAAACTAATAACTTCACAAGACTTTGCTATCATATCCGGCATTACCACGGCACAAGCGACATTCAGGAAGAAGAACAAGAATTTTCACCAATAAATCTGACTTAAACTTAAGAAGAAAGTAATGAAATGGTACACTTGGAGCATAGCTTTGTATGATGCTCACACTTGGATACTTCGGAAAGTAGGTCAGAAATATCTTGAAAGTTTTGAACTGTGGTACTGGAGAAGGATGTAAAACAGTAGTTTAACCAATCGTGTTAAAAATTGCGACGTATTACGCAGAGTCAAAGAAGGAAGGCTAACTAGATTGGTCACACATTGCGTAAGAAGTGCTTTCTAAAACATGTTACTGAAGGAATGGTAGAAGGAAAGAGAAGCGATGAAGAAGGCGTAAACAGCTGCTGGATGACATCAAGAAAAGAGAAGACGCTGGAATTTTAAAGAGAAATATCGAAACTCTGTGGAAAACTCGCTTTGGAAGAGTATATGAACCTGTCGCAATACTAACTATGCAATGAAGCTACTTATTTTCTGCTAATGTTACTGCGTTTTCAATATTACAGATATTATAAAGTCAACGGTAGGGTTACTGGTGAAAGATGAAGTGGAAAGGATCTGGAAGGAAGCAGTCGTGGCCTAATTAAATCGGAATGATATATAGACTTTTGTCTTAAGAAACTGAGTAAAATTCTGGACATCCCAACTGCTGTACAGACGGCGAAACAAAGCAGACATCTCCCGAACGCAAGTCTAGAGGGTTACTGTTACACCCCCCTGCTCTGTATGTCTGCGTAACAGATCATTAACACAGTACAACTATAGGCAAAGCAAACGTACTGTCTTCAAATATTCAGTTCAAATGAAGGGTTACGTAAAATTACTTGCGGAATCAAGTAATTGTTTACACTGAACTAAAAGAGTAACAAGAGTCCCTAATCAGTAACACCATAAAGACCCGTGAAACTGTGAGGTATACATCCACGCATTAGAAACCTGGTAGAAGAAGGTGAGTTACTACCTTCAGACACAGCCTTTTCAATCCCCTCATATGCGCAGGATAGCAGGCTAGTTTGGTCCAAAATTCGGTTCTTTGGCGAAGAAAAAAATGCCTGCCTTTGTCTGAAATCAAGACAGACGTGTTTAATCTGTTGCCTGTCACTGTACTGGTTTGACTTTACAAACTGTTATTACCATAATCTCAGTAGGAATATACGTATAAACTACAATTTTACTTCTGCGCTAAGGACAGTTTTTCTGCACCTTCTTAATATTATCTTGAGGGAAAATAATAAATAATTCTTGTATTGTGCCGTTCATACATCTCTTAAATCTCAGACCGGGGTTGTTACAATGTGAAAGGCGGAAGGATCTGTTTGTAAATTCCCGGAAATATGTGTGGGGATTCCATTTCAACCCTTCCTTGTGGGAATAATCACTTTCCCTCTTGTAAGATTCCCCCTCCTTTTTATGTCTCCCTCATTCACCACTAATAACAGTTACCTTGCCATTTACACCGTTGTTAAAAGGCACAATGTGCATAATACTTTGCGGTTCTTAGTGAAACCCGCATTGTGAGTATATTACAACTCAGCTTACATTAGTAAACTGTTGACACTTCCTTCTGCAGAAGGCACGAGAAGATTCGCCACGTTGCGGAAACGAATGCAGCCAGCTCTCTGACCCCTGAGGCGAGTTTCAGATACCTTGACCTTGCCGTACGAGCGCATGTCCTACAAGCGCGGAACGTCTATAATTTGCTGTCGCAATACATTGACCAAATCTATTCTTTATTGGTACTTTAGCAGTAACGTTTTTGCGGCTTTGAGGTTCTCACAGCGGTGTTGATGATGACTGAAGTCTTCTGGGATGTTACTTCGTGTCGACTGGTAAGTAGTTGCCGACGTTTTGGTGAAGCGTGGTGCCCCAGCTCGTCCTCGAGGGTAAAGCAGTCCAAAAAGAGAGGTTCAAGTTTTCTTCTTGAAATGATTGACCCTGAAGATAGAGGCACCACGCTCCTCCAAAATGTCGGCAACCCTTCAGCAGTCGACACGACGTAACGTTACTGAAGATCTGAATCTTCAGTAGCCTAGCTGCTTTAGGGCTGCATTTAATGAAGCGGCGGCTTCGAAGTCAAGGAACTTCTTCATATAGACACATCGACCCCTCTGTTAAATACAGGAACAACTACAAATTTGTAACTTTGAATTGCTTTTCAAAATAACTACCCACTTGTACTCGTATGACGTTTGATTTTCATAAAGTTACAACTGCCAATATTTATACTTCGCACCAAAAAAGCAGATATTTCTTTATTGAATTCCACCACTAGCAAGGAATTGTTAGTTCTAAATGGAAATAACACTTTCTTCCTTACAGAAATCTAACATAAGTTGGGTGCGAGTTTAAAAAAGAAACATGGCGAATTGTGTCCCATATGGAACAACAATTTTTACGGTACACAGTTGCATACAGCACCATCTGAGAAAGAGGCGCGTAAGACCAAATTACTCTGAGGAAAACTTGTCCCGGGTGACTTTGTCTACTATAAAGCCCACATGGACTGAGGCACCATCCGGATTATTGTGTAGTGAGTACTAACTCGAATTTAACTGCGATGTGCATATCATCATGTTTCCGATCACAGTATTAACTAACAAATTACTGGGATAATGCGGGACAGTATACTGCTTTCGTCCAGCCACGGCTATATAACAAGCACACTTGCGTCAAATTCGTGGGTCTTTGTAATTATGTTGCAAAATAACTGCCTCGTCTGTGTGAGTGTAGATTTCATTACTTACGTTAGGTCAACATATGCTACATTAAATGCCTTTTTGTAATTACACTGCATCAGTCATTCTATGAAACATCTCAGAAGCATAATATTAAATGACACTACATAACTTATTTTTCTACTGGCTATTGCTAAAGACTACAATAACGAAGAAAAAATCTACATTAATAATAATAATAGCCAAAGGGAAATTAGAAGACTCACATCACTATTGACATCTGAAAATCAGATGCAGCACTACTTTATAAGTTGTAAATGTAACACCCTAACCTGTGAAAGCGGCAAATTCTAAGGCATTCTGCGGGTTTATTATTATTATTATTATTATTATTATTATTATTGTCATTGATTTCAATAAGAAAGCCAATTATGGAAATCTGAAATTTACGTACATTACTGTTAAAGGACAATAATGATTTACTCATTAAATAAAATTTTGTGTAGCCTAAGGAGAGTCCTGTGCTGTTAGAGTTAGGTAAGTGTGCAATAGATGAAGACGATGGTTTTCTTGCAAATAGTGGCACTATATGCCACACTGATGGCAAATCAGAGGGTGCATTCACAACTAAGTGCTCAAAGTAGAAGAAACATTTCAGGACATAGACACAAAAGTGGTATGAAGGAAGCACTGACTGCACCTGAGGACGCAACCAGAAGGAAAGAAAGAACATCAAGAAAACAACATCCAGATCCAGATTCGTGGACTAAAAATCAAAGAGAAATAGAACTTCGCTAAACCTTACAGAAGTGCTGGAGAAATGCATGCTAGTGGGATTAGTTTAAAATGGACCTGCAGTAGCAAGATCAAACTGGAATTTTCTGCATCTCAGTCTGATGCAAACAGACAAAAATTCTTCAAAAGTCAGTGCAGCATGTGCAGTGCTTACTACACCTAAGTACTACGCGGGTTGCGAAGGTTGTTGTGGGCAGACGTGTTTGTGGTGAGCTCCTGAGTAAGGACAGACTATGGGTTGCTACCTGGAAGATTACCGGGCGAGAGTGGGTACCTGGGCCGGGAGGTGCACGTGGCGTGGCGTGCCTACGCGTGGTGACGCTAACCGAGATACTGGACATTGCTTGGGATTGACGATGCTGAGTTCAATGGTTTTAGCTGTTTTACTAGTGATTGGTGGAGTGGAACAAAATCCCGGTCCTATTGTGGAAGGAGGTAACACTGTGAAACTTTTATGTACTGGTTGTTGCAGGAATCTAAGGTCGGGAATCCAATGTGAATTATGTGAACGTTGGTATCACTATAGTTGTGGTAATGTGAAGGCTCAAGCGGCTGAGAGAGAGAAGTGGAGCTGTGATAAGTGTAGGACTGAAAGGATTCGAATGTTGGAGGAAGAATTGCATAACGCTCTGCGACAAATTGATGAACTGAAGGCTAGGAACAGGAATCTTGAAGAAAAGTTACTACGGGCTGGAGCTGGGAAGAGGGACATAGTGCCGACTGAGCAAAAGGCTGCAAAGTGCGTGGTGGTGGGCGATTCAATGGTGCGTAATGTTGGAACAGAACATACAGATATGAAGGTGGAGTGTTTTCCGGGAATTCAAACTGAACAGCTACGCAGAGTGATAGATAAGAGGGATGTAGGTTGTCCAGAAACTGTTATTATTCACGTAGGTACAAATGACTTGAAAACAACGCGAAATCTGGATTTTGTAATGGGAGAAGTGTATACGCTTATGGCTAAGGTTAAGGATAAATGTCCGAACTGCAGACTTGTCCTGAGTGGAGTGCTGCGACGTAGAGATGTATCATGGCGGCGTATTGGTGCTCTTAATGATAGATTCGACTGGATAGCAAACGCCCTCGGAATTACATTCGTTGATCCGAACAGCTGGATACAGGATGGGGATTTTGCTGGAGATGGGCTGCATCTGAACGGAAGAGGAAAGAAACGACTGGGACAACTGTACGCTAGGGTTAGTGGACTTGATGGCGGAGGATCTTCACGGAGGAAGGAATGACATACTTCGGTGGATGGAACTCGCAGAACGAGGACAACCAGGGAAATGCGGCAACCATCAAATAAAAAACAGAAGACTTTACATGAAGAAAGGGGGACAGAGACGAATAAATGGGTGAGTAGGGAAACTGAAGCTAGGTCAGGGGTTGAATCTATAAGTACAACATCTGCATATAGGGTTGAAGGTAAGTCGCTAGTGGTGCTACAGGTTA
The DNA here is from genome assembly GCA_021186555.1 of Reticulitermes speratus. Taxonomy (NCBI): domain Eukaryota; kingdom Metazoa; phylum Arthropoda; class Insecta; order Blattodea; family Rhinotermitidae; genus Reticulitermes; species Reticulitermes speratus. The sequence goes on from JAJKFL010000001.1 coordinate 16,658,368, forward strand.
ACTGTAGGAGTATATATAATAAAGCCTTAGATTTCTGGAATTTAGTTGACACATACAACCCTGATGTTGTTATAGGTACGGAGTCATGGCTTAAAGAAGACATTAGCAATGCTGAAGTTTTTAGGGCAGATTTTACAATTTTCAGAAGAGATAGGACAGCCCGTGGTGGTGGGGTTTTTATATGTGTTAAAAATTACATTGCCTGTACGGAGCTGTGGGTGGATGAGGATTTTGAGATGATCGCGGTGGAAGTGAAAGGAATGGATCCAAAATATTCGTGGGAAATTATAGGTATATACAGAGCTCCTAACGAGGAAATGTTGGCGATTGAAAGACTAGCAGCCCGTACCTTACTTACGCGAAACTCAACGAAGAGATGCATTATAGGAGGAGATTTGAACTTACCTCAAGCGAATTGGAATGAGGGATGCAGGAAAGACAACCGGTTTTCAGGCTTTCGTAAACAAATTAGTATGGGAAAATGGTTATACTCAGGTAGTAAGTGGCCCGACGAGAGGTGACGCGCTGTTGGACATCTACCTCCTCAGACCTGATAATACGCTTAACTCTTGTAACATTGTGCACGGAATCAGCGATCATAGCGGGGTTTTATTGGAAGTAGAATGGGATGAAAATTGTCGGGAGAAAAAAATTGAAAGGATAGTCCCGGTGTACCACAAAACAGATGTATTAGGTTTGCAAACATTTCTTCGGGAAAATTTTAGCATATGGGCTGGAAATGGTAGTAGCGTGGAGGAGATATGGAAAAGCTACAAGGAAATAGTCTTTGAGGGTATAGAACGTTTTGTACCACATAAAATTCTAAGTAAAAATCCGGATCCGGAATATTATACGAAGGAAGTAAAACGACTTAAGGTAAAGGTGAGGAAAGTTTACAATAAGCGAAAATTTGGTGGGCATTACCAAGCAGAGCTGAAACGTTTATCCAAAGAGTTACTGATAGCAAAAAAGAAGGCTCAGGAGACATTCTTAAGTTCGGTCTTACAAAACGAAGGTAAATGCTGGGCAGAGTTTTATAAGTATGTTAAAAGACGTAAAGGTAATAGAGAAAATATTCCTGCGATCAAGGGCATTAATGGAAATATCATCACCGAACCAATAGAAAAGGCCAACTCCCTAAACTCTTATTATGCGTCTGTATTCAGTTTCGAACGAAACACCCCGCAAATCCAATCGACAGATTCAGGAAAACCGTTCACCATTAGTATCAACATTTTAAGGAAACGACTATCAGCAATCGGGAGAAATAAATCCGTCGGACCAGATGGCATTCCTGGGGAAATTTTAAAGTTAGGTGGGGAAGCCATGATTCCATACCTCGCGAGATTACTAGATATAACGATGAACAACAATTCTATCCCAGGGGACTGGAAAAAAGCTATAGTGGTTCCTATTTATAAAGGGGGAGATCGATCAGTAGTGGGAAACTATAGACCGGTCAGTTTAACCTCAGTAGTTTGCAAACAAATGGAGCACGTTATAGCAGGGTATCTAAGGCAAGTCTGGGAAATGAGTGAGTGGTTATATGAGGGTCAGCATGGATTTCGACCAGGGTACTCATGCGAAAGCCAAGTAGTCACAGTTTGTCAAGATATTGCTGATTCATTGGACGAGGGAGTCAGGACTGACGCGATTATAATAGATTTTTCAAAGGCTTTTGATTTAGTCCCACATGATAGGCTGCTTTCAAAAATTGCGGAAACCGGTGTGGACTTGAGGGTAGTGGTGTGGATAAAGGAATTTCTGTTAGGACGTTCGCAAAGAGTTAGAGTAGACGGACAACTATCTGATGAAGTCAGAGTAACGTCGGGAGTGCCGCAAGGGAGCGTATTAGGTCCGTTGCTGTTCCTCGCTTATGTTAATGATATTTGGAGAAACATTGAGTCAAATATACGGCTTTTCGCTGATGATTGTATAATATACAGGAGGATAATCGATAGCAATGACATTGAAAATTTGCAGACAGACTTAAATAGATTAGGGGAATGGGCGGTTGAAAATGAAATGAGGATAAATCCAGGTAAGAGTAAAGCAGTAAGCTTCAATAGAGCTAGGGTGAAAGGTAAACTGAGGTATTGTATTGGGGATCAACTAATTCCAGAGGCAAATAGCTTTAAGTATTTAGGAATAATTATACGCAGCGACCTAAGCTGGGCAGATCATGTAAATTATACACTAAGAAAGTCATGGAGGGCTCTTCATTTCGTAATGCGTATACTCAAAAGGGCAAATAATAATACGAAAAGTTTAGCTTATACGGCACTTGTGAGACCGACACTTGAGTATGGAGCGGTGTGTTGGGACCCATACAGAGAAGGTCAGGTAAGCGCTTTGAATCGCGTGCAAAAGAGAGCGGCAAAATTTGCAAATAATACAAATGAATCGGGTTGGGAAACATTGACACAGCGTAGAGCGATAGCCCGAATATGCGCCCTTTTCAAAGCATACACCGGGGGACGGGCTTGGAAAACAATAGGGGATAGACTGCTAAAACCATGCTACCTGGGTAGGGACGATCATAGTCGGAAAATTAGGATTAGGAAACAAAGAACAGATGTAGGTAAATATTCCTTTGTAAATAGGACCATAAAAAGCTGGAACCAATTACCTCCAAGCGTACTAGCGACTTTCCCCTGTAAATTAAGCTCTTTTAAAAAAAGGGTCAAGAACGTCATTACAAGCTAAGGATTTTTAAGTGGAGATTAAATAAAAATAAGGGATGCGAAGTGAAGGGGTGTGAAGTGATGTGAAGTGAAGTGCTCTGGTTTCGAAGTGAAGTGAAGTGAATTAAGTTCTTGGGGGATATAATTAGCATGTACTTTGGTCTGACTTTATACTGAGGATATTCTAACGCACTGAAATTAATTAATGTGTGGGTGTTTTTTGTATTGTGCTTGTTTAATTTTTTTTTTTTTTTTATTCTGTGTATGGGTGTTTTTGTAAGGTGTGGATGCTTTTGTAAGGTGTGGATGATTTGTAAGTTGTGGATGTTTTTGTAATGTGTGTACGGTGTTCTAATATGTGTACTTGTATTTACTGTATGTATTTTGTTTACTGTATGTATTTTGTTTTGTATGTGTAAGGGTGTTTTAGTAAGGTGCGTACGGTTTTCTAATATGTGTATTTGTATTTACTGTATGTATTTTGTTTTGTATGTGTATGGGTGTTTTTGTAAGGTATGGATGTATTTGTAAGGTGTGGATGTTTTTGTAAGGTGTGGATGCTTTTGTAAGGAGTGGATGCTTTTGTTTTTTGTAATGTGTGTACGGTGTTCTAATGTGTGTACTTGTATTTACTGTATGTATTTAATTTTGTATGTGTATGGGTGTTTTTGTAAGGTGTGTACGGTGTTCTAATATGAGTACTTGTATTTACTGTATGTATTTTGTTTTGTATGTGCATGGGTGTTTTTGTAAGGTGTGAACGGGGTTTTTCTAATATGTGTACTTGTATTTACTGTATGTATTTTGTTTTGTATGTGTATGGGTGTTTTTGTAAGGTGTGGATGTATTTGTAAGGTATGGATGTTTTTGTAAGGTGTGGATGCTTTTGTAAGGAGTGGATGCTTTTGCAAGGTGTGGATGTTTTTATAATGTGTGTACGGTGTTATAATGTGTGTACTTGTATTTACTGTATGTATTTTGTTTTGTAATTGTGTATAGTTTGTTTTGTATTGTTAATTTTATGTATATTTATATGTCCATTTGTATTGTGTGTACTAGTGTAAGGACTACTGCCACCGGGTGAAAACCCAATTGCAGTAAATAATAATAATAATAATAATAAAAAAAATTCCGGGAAGCAACAGTTCTTTAAGCTATGGTTATTACTTTGAATTACAAAACAAGAAAGCAAGGGTGTGCAAGAATTTCTTTATGAATACTTTGGGCATCAGCAAAAGACAGCTTCCACGACAGCCAAGTAGAAGAACACTGATGACATTGTTGAAGCAGATGGTGAAGCAGAAATGGACATTGTGGCATACGTGTTATTATTATTATTGTTAATATTATTATTGATTTAGTCAGAAGCACAGAGACTGCATCTTGCATGAAGATGTGCAACGAGGTGTCTTTCCCTTACCGCTATTGACCCCCGCTGCGGCAGACTACATATACAGAACCACTCGTCGTTGACGGAGATCTTAAATGTACGGAGTTTAAGTGTACAGGATATATAGGGATTAGTGTACAGGGAGTAGAGGGATTAGTGTACAGGATGTACAGGGATTCGTGTAAAACAAATGGAAAAGAAGCAGCAAAGAAGAGCATCTACAAAAGCATATTTAAATCTGAATCAACATTAGTTTAATCCAACCCAAGAAAAGCCAACGTGCTCTCTGTGAGTTGGTAGAGAGTTTCAGCAAAAAAGAAGCAGCAGAGAAGAACAAAGAGCGTACCAGAAGCATGAGGAGGACAGAAATCTTGGACGTCTGGAAAAAGAAAGATATTGCATTACAAAAAGAAGCTGGAAAAAGCACTGCGCTGTTGTTGTGGTTTGCAGTGTGTGCTGTCTGTGTCATGTGGTGATATCAGTCACTTTTATTACAAGCGGAAATTGGCTTCCTAAAATTTCACTGCGTTTGTTGCACCTAATAAAGCTGGACACAGTTATGTTTGGAATGAGAACAGAGCTAAAAGAGGTAAATAGACACAGAAAAGTAAATAGCTATAAAACAATGTACATTGTGCATAAATTACATCCGAATACGACTTTTCTGCTATGATAGCAACATCTATTTTACTTTGCCATCCACAGATGTCTTTAACAAAAGACGTTATTTTTTTCTGGGTGTTTTAACTTTGTATTGTGAAGATATGAGCTACATTTAACGTTGTGATGACTCCTTATTTAATTTTTATGGTCCTTGAAGCCTTTCTTATTGAACGTCCATCGTACATTATGGCAAACATGTGCATGTGTTTAACACAGTTTAACATGTAGGTACTAATTACTGTATGATCCAATGCTGTCAATTACATATCCTTATTCTGACTGAAGGAAATGTAGGGCTGTGCAGGTTGAGAGACCCAGATTGAAGTAGGTCACAAACAGGATCCTATTTATGACCTGTTTCAAATCTGTTTACAACAAATTATTTCTGAAGACGCTATGTAATATAACGATATATGTTCATTAATTTGAATAGGGGATAGACAAATAATGAAAGTAAATCACAGGAAGACTTTTATCTGCCACTCTAGACAAAACCCCGATTGAACCCCAAATAATAAAATTTTAACAATTTGGTTCGTTTAATAAATATTAAATTCGGTTATGTTCAAAGAGAATAAAAAAGGAAACGTCTACACACTTTCTGAACTGAAAGCACATGTGACTTTGTATGTGAATGCCTCCTTTCATAAAAAGTCTCTTATTAAATAAAAACTTAAGGAACAGTTACAGCAATGGCATCGGTGTTAGCGTAAAAACTAAAATGAACAGATGAATACAATGTTAACACTGGAGTTTATAGCCGATTAGTTTTGGTCCTTGCGAGGGAGGATGGAAGTAGTGTGGTTGGAGTGAGAGTTATATAGCGCCGGCACTCCATATCAAAGGCAACTTGGGATATTGGGGTCGTGAAGGTCAGAAAAGGGGAATAAACAAGCCATCCTGCTAGCCGTGGGAAGGAAATGCAGAAAACAATGGGGTCATGAGGGCATTGCAAGTCATGCGCTCCAGCCACTCGCTGGTCAACAGACCAGGTATAGATCTGAACATATGTGCATGTTGTAATCTGTGAACGGATAGTGTTGTGGTACATTTTTATCAAATATATCTGGTTATCAATCACCTGATCATTTTAATGACTTGGTCGTATCAGTGTGTTAACAGTGGTGTAACTTGATGAACAATAGCAGTTGTACGTCCATCACCGAACACATGTTCCACGTCACATTCCCAGAGATAAGCCTTGCTCTCCAGTGTACCAGCTGATCCTCTTACGTATATGCATAGCGTTATCGGATTAAAAATACAGACAGCTACAAACTGCACGGAGAAGGTAAGGATACGGATCAGTTAAAACGCTATTTCACAGATATTAGCCTACATGCATGAAAATAAGACAACGTAATTTTATTCACTTTACGAGACAAACGACATTGAAACTGCGTTAAGAAGAAGAAGAATAACAACAACAACGCCACCAACAACAACAATAACGTTAGTGAACTCCAAGCAGGGGAAATAAGCATTTTAAAAAGGCGTTACAAGAATTGTCAGACTGGACAAACTTAAGAAACTACAATATGCATAGGAAACTAAATATTTATTCAATAACTCTAACTGAACAATACAGACTACAGTCGTACATTCACTTCGGAAGCGAAAGATTTCAGTGCCTTTCCCTTCTTTGCAGCCCAAACAGACCGAAACAGAAATTTAGACTTAAAGGGTGGTTATGAAGTCGCAAGAAACTTGAGTCCAATTTGTGGACCGCAAAAGAAGCAGGACTTTCGCTACTATCGACCACCACCAACTTACTGACATTAATAATCAATGAAAGTGCCAATTTTGAACTCGGCCGACTTGTACATCCACACCAACCCGCATCTCAGATAATTCCCCCACCTTCTCCCTTTAACATTTCCAGATGTTTCCATCTGTTTCCACACTCTTGGAAGTTCAGAATTTCAACTTCCATGCACTCACTTAACACTCCCTATTCCTCTCTAGACAAACTCAAAGTGAAGCCAGAATCCACCGTATGGCAGTAACATATCAGCGAAAGCTGTCTCCCGATATTAGCATATTCCCCTCCTACACATACACACGTACAACCTCCTCACACATCTGTGTTCTAGGTCACATTATTATTTCAGAATTTCAGAAATTCGCGTCTAACGTATTCCACTCTCCTGAACCCTTCCGAGCCATCTTACATAACCTGTGAGCACGTATACCATTTGTTCCACACCATAAGTAACGTCCCGTCTCTATTATGTTTACAAGCTACCTCACACAAACCTAGCACTAATGTTTATTTAAGCACTGTCAGATGTAATCTCCGTTATTGTTACAGCTAAATTCGTATTCAAATTTGTAGAACCGCTTACACAATCTTAAACCGAAGCAAGAGAGGCATAATAAAATGTTACCAACTTACTGCTTCATTTGACAACAGAGAACAGTGCAAAGACCACTGACAGTCTTAAACTAAAAATCTGCATCAGAACAGATGTTTCTGTACTGAAAAATACCTAATAAACACACTCAGCGTTGTACGTAACTATTTATGATACAATAAAAATTATTGTGCTTACAACTGGAATTTCAGCGCAGCATTAGAAGCAATACATCTTCACTATTGCTAGATATCACACAAATACTTGTAAAGGAGCGTGGCATGTGTAAGTTAAACAACTGTCACCATTACTGTTGGGGAAAGTAATGCATGTTTATGGGCTGCAGTGAAGTATTTCTGTTTTGACTGAGCCACCAAATTCCCTAAGCAAAAGAGTTCATATTAATTTCTTATTTTTCCTCCTTTCTTCCAGCTCATTCTGTCCTCCTTAATTTTAATTCGCAAATAACGAGACGAATGCTTAAGTCACGCAGATACACCTGCTCGTTATTTAACTGCAACTAATTTCTCTTCGTCCAAATACTTCCTTTCCAAAGAAACTTCAAACACTTTGCAATATTACAGTTTTCCTCACTGAAAGCTTCCAGACCTTGCAGAAAAAGAAAAAAAATCTTTGATGCACCCGGAAAAGAGGAAAAGCGGCGATGGATTTGTAAACTGGCGAATTTTTACTGAAACCGTCCCGCTCTACAATGCACTTTCAGTTCATGTACATTCCCGTCGTCACTCTTTAAGCAACTAAATTCTAACACCTTTTTTCTCAGCAGTCTTACACACTTAGAACCAACCTGGCATCACGGTGGGTGACGTCATCAGGAAGTTGATGCAAGCGGCGCCAGTCCCGTGACCAAGAGTGTCACGTTGCCAGGGTCACCACCGAACAGCGCCACATTCTGCTGGACCCAATGCAGTGCTGCTATCTGGTCCATCAACCCGTAATTGGCAACTCGAGCCTTCAAATGTGGCGCCAAGTTAGCGTTCAGGAACCCTAGGAACATACAAGTGACAAAACTGTACGAAGTGTTATGGCTGTTTTACCTAACGGCATAATTGTCCGGGACTGAATCGTGTGGAAGGAACCGTTAGACATACTTCAAACGACAATAATTCCACAGAGGTGACGTCCCTGGTCTGAAACGCGATTGACAAAATCGCATTGTGTCAAGATGAAAAGTTACAGGATCTTAAGGGACTTGTAATGTTCCTTCGAGGCATACCTATAATGGAAGAACAATCAAAACGGCCTGCGCAGAGGAACATATTTGCTCTCCCGCGCAGATAATCCCTGTCTAGTTCTTAAGCGAAATACACCGCTTCATGAATGTATGACTCCAACGTGCGTAATGTAATGGCGGCATCCAGCAGCTATACTCTTCGTAAATATTTGATAACTGCGCGGGAAAAAGCCTGAAATAATGTTCGGTATTGCGGAGCACACGGTAGAGGACTGTCTACATTTCTGTAAATCAATAAAGAAGTTTCACCAAATAAAGGAGATGTAACCAGGCCTCCCTCCCCTCCTACACGATTCGCCTACGTTATCCATTCCAATGCTTTACGGCATTTATCTAATTTGTTAAATTTTACAAGATAACAATCGACGCTAATGTCACGTCAGTTTGTCAACCCATCCAATTAAACAAGTTAACAAGTAATACAAACTATATATCAGTAAAGTAACAGGAGTAACTGCCGATCCCAGTGACCGTGCGGTCTAAGGCGTGGGTCTTCGGCTGCTCGCTTACTAGGATCGTGGGTTCGAATCCCACCGGGGGCATGGATGTCTGTCTCTTGTGAGTGTTGTGTGTTGTCAAGTAGAGGTCTCTGCGACGAGCTGATCCCTCGTCCATAGGAGTCCTACCGACTGTGGTGTGTCTCAAATGTGTGATCATGAAACCTCGACGAAACGAGGAGGCCCAGGCCCATATAGGGCTGTCGAGCCATAGGAAAAAAAAAACAGGAGTAACTGCGACAAAGTTTAGCTAATATTTGTGTGTGTAAGCAGGCAAAAATAAAATTTTCCCTGTAGACAGGCGTAACTGGTGGGGAGGGGTGATGTGACCGGCCCAGGGCGGCAAAGCCCAAGAAGCGGAAATATGGAAGACAAAATTAATATTTTGGACAGAAAAAATTAATTTTCGGTGCTCAAAAGAAGATAAATTATTACGCCATATAAAATTAAATCGAATACATAATTGTGGTTTTTTAAAGTATCATAATTTCCATTAGATGCAGCCACTGTGATTTCTCACACAGGGCGCCAGTTAAATCTGGATATGTCATTGTTCCTTTTCTCGCCATAAGGGCATAGGACAAGTGGAGTTATTGATGGGCTAAGAAAGAACAACAACATGACACATGATTTTATAAAAAAAATGGAAATAATATTATACTTAATTACATCTAAAGCTTTAACTGTACAATATTGTATAGACATAAAATTTACAAGCCTATATCCTCGATTAAAGTATACTTGTTTAATTCACGTAAGAACCATGCAACTATCCCAGTTTCATACCCGACATAAAGGAGGATTTGCTGCAAGATTTTATTGCCTTTCTGAATCCTTTTTTTTTTACGACAGCCTCATCCGAAGAATTTCAAGAGTAACACGTCTTGTCTCTTTGCTTCAATCAAACAATAAAAGAAGTTTATCCACTGCAATCCAATTCGTTTCCTTTTAAACTCGACCTTCAATGCACAGAGGGTAAAGACTCACTAAATTACACGTTCACTAAAATGTCTTCATTTACAATACACGTAAGAAGTAACGCCCACAAACGAACATGCACCAACAACGTGAAAAAAAATATGAAAAATTAAGGGCAGAAGCCAATAACATTTGCACATAAGAAAATTTAATGTAGTGTAAATGCGTCCGTTGTTTTAACTTTCATGCTTACAGTCCGTGATAGCGTAGTCGGCATAGCGACTCGCTACGAGCTGGACGGTCCGGGGATGGAATCCCGGTGGTGGCGAGATTTTCAGCACCCGTCCAGACCGGCCCTGGGGCCTACCCAGCCTCCTGTACAATGGGTACCAGGTCATTCCCTGGGGTAAAGCGGCCAGGGCGTGGCGTTGACCACCCACCCCCATCTAGCGCCGAGGTTAAAGAGAGAGCTATAACTCTACTCCCCCTGTGGGCCTTCATGGCCTGTTCTAGGGTGAACTTCACCTTTACCTTACATGCTTACAGTGCGGCGAACGGGGCTAAAATTCCGAACTGTTAGGCCACTCTTCTTTCTCGTCCAGGTAATGGCCATTAACCTACACTTATTACTGTTGTCAGAACTTTCTTACTGAAGACAGGTGGGGGGAAGTCCTCAAGTTGCAAGACGAACGTAGCGCTCTGCTTTCTATCGCTGTTTTTATTCGCTGATCATACTATTATAATCATGAAAATTTGAGAAGATGGAATCAATAAAACACAGTCAGAAGCTAGAGAGTTATGATGGTTAGACTAGCATCCAAACTGCCTTCTGAGTGACTGACTTTTAATGAGTACTGAAATTAACACCAAAAAGCAGAGTCCTTCCTGAAAAGCTAACGGTCCTTCAGTTGGTCAAGAAAATTCGCGCATTTTACGGAAACCCAAGATTAATTAGTTACCGTATTCACAAAATCCCACCATTTTTCCCTATCCTCAGCAAGATGAATCCACTCAACGTCCTTGCATCCTATTCCTTTGAGATCTATTTTAATATCATCTTCCCATCTACGTCTAGATCTTCCAACTGGTCATCTTTTTCAGGTTTCTACACGAAAACTCAGTGCGCAATTCTCATCCAAAATAGTGATATTAAATTACCCGCTACCAACACTTCCAGTACTGATAGTAGTAGCACATCTTAAATTTGTTGATCTTGAAACGAGAGAATAAAATTATGCACTGGGTTTTGGTAGGAAAACCTGAAGGGAAGAGACAACTTGAAAGGCAAATACTTGAATGAGTGAGCCAGATTTATGTGGCCTAGGATATGGACCAGTTGTAGGCTTTCGTGTAGACGGTAATGAATTCTCGGTTACCGCATAATGCAATGTCACCATCTCATGCAAACGTATTTATTTTATAATACAATAATTGCAATTATGTGACATTTGAGTTATGAAAGCGACGACTCTGAAGGCTGAGCGGTGTGACGGTGTTTATTTGGCAGATGCGTGCCGCCGTTTCAGAGAAACCTTCTGTTCCCATGTCAGGGTCATGACGGGGGGGTAGCAGTTTCACCCACAAAGTGTAACCGTGTCCACCACACTGCATGACATCCCAATCCAGACAACAGTAAACTTCACGTTCTGTTTTTAAGACATAACTAATAGTTTTAAGGGAAGTTAAGTATAAATTTAATCATCGCTTTTCCGTAGCTGTACAATGCCAGTAAGATCAACATTTTGTAGAACACAGTTTTCAATAGTTGTGCTAAATGTTTCCAATTTCCTTTGAATTGAATCGTGGAAGTATTCACATAAACTATGCACACCCACGACTCTGAAGTTATGAAAACGTTAGGAGAATAAAGGCAGTCTCCCAGAGGCAGATGGAACAACATTTTCTGTCATCCTTATTCCATTTCCTTCAAATGCACGGATTAAGTCATGGGCCGATTTCTCATGAATCTTCTTCCTTCACGCTGCGGTCATGTACCCGTTTCCGCTACTAAACCACCTGCCCAACCCCTTTCCTACTTACCCACACACCCCTCAAACAACTACCGTCGCCACGCTTTAACTCGGCGTGTTCCGGAAATTGCTGTAACTTTTCGCCCTACCATAGCAAAATACTTCACTGCCTCTCTCTCCATCATACAAAACACACACACACACATGAACTTTAAAGTGCTTGAATTCTCAAACACTGTTCATATCACTTTGGTCGTGATGTTATGTTCAAAAATGCGTCTTAGAAAAGAGATGTGCGACGAGAAGGTGACTTTTGCAAGCCGTTGAATAAACAGAAAGCTTGAAGGTTGACTTTAAATTTTCTATTCTCACGTATCAATTTTATAATGCTTGACAAATAAATTTTACCTCCTTGCAGCGATGTAATGTGTCACCTTCAAAAGAAATGGGTCTAAATAATATAAACATGAAATTATTCACTCTCCTTAGCAGTACAACATTTTCAAATATGATATTAAACTTTTAACGTATTCGTTCCTTCTGGTGTGGTCCTGCTGCAAGTAGATCCTAAATATATCGTTGGTAAATGCAATCGGTATACATTAGACGGCAGTATTCGTTTCGCTGTACTTTTTACGGTTGTAATACATTAAAACTGACCAATACAGATGAAGGTTAAATGCAATTAATAGAGCTTAGAAAGTTTTGTTCTATCATTTTTACACCGTAAGAAAAACAATGATAATTAAGACGTAACTTACATGGAAATGTTCTGTCTCGAATCTATTTAACTTCCTAAAAGGGAAAACTGTAGGTTCCTCAGATAACCATGTGTGTGTGTGTGTGTGTGTGTGTGTGTGTGTGACAGAGTGACCTGCCATTTCAGTTCTTGAATCAACTGACCAGTACACAAACTGACGTCAGCGTGTTTAATTGCTTAAATCAATAATAACAACATGGTGAATGTGCCAAATTTTGAGGTGAAGGCCATAATAGCACCTTTTACTTCTGGACGCACAAATGCTATACGGTAGATCTTGAAAGAATATGCTGTTTTTGGCACGGTAAAAATCCTTTAGAATGTAAAATAGCGAAAATCTCTTCGGCTCTAGGTGTGACGTCGACAGGCATAACCTCGTAATGCAACCCGCAACAACTCAACGTATAGTGTGGAATATTCCCAACTTGAAACTCTCAATTTTCATCCTTTCACGAGCCAATAATACTTATAACAAAAGTACGATCTAAACTGTAAAGTTGGCATCCTGTAATGCTAAGAGAACAATAAGCTCAGGTCGTAAGTCTTAACCCTTGGAGTCTAGTGGGGTAGTTCTCGGAGCGAGGAAAGGGAGATGAAAGCGAAAGAAAGAGATAGGAGGACATCTCAAAGATTGAAGAACGTCCATACGGCTATGGAAGTTGGGCTCTGGGAATGACACTAGTTTTTGAAATATGGCCACAGTTTTAAAGGAGAAAATGTTCATAGGGAAGGATGGCTTCTCTTATACCGCCCGACGATCGCATGTACGCCTACAGAAGAGATAAGGATGGGGTTCTTCTTCGTATTATTGTATATAGCAGGACACAGGAAGTTGTTATACTCCCACTACCCCACACCAAAGAAACCATTCCAAAGACACCACCCACCAAACTCTCCTTCGGAAATTCAGCCTCTCCTATCTATTCTGTCACCCTTCTGGACATTATCGAGGGATATTTCTCTCCCTCTGCTCCATTCAGCCATGGCAGAACACTACAAGAATGATGTATGGTTTGGCTAAAGGCAAACTACTTTGTGGTGTCCTTGTATGACAGTTAGTATATCCTTGAGTGTTGTAGCATAGGCTTAAGGTTAGCGTAAAGTTTATTTAACACACTTATAGAAAGTAAGTTGTTTCGTGTACCTTCAGACGAAGGCAGAATGCTCGTATCCCTTTGAAATGTTGATAAGACGTCCCAGCCTTTAGGTTTTCATAACACGGAGGATTATATTATGAAGCTAAAAGAATCAGAAAAAAAAGAGTTTATAACCTACCTGTGATGCTGGAAGATGACAGTATTAGGGGCTTTTGATAAATAGGCTAGGATATTTATGAGGTGAAAACATAAAATCCAATTTTGCTGGAACTTCTAAGTGCCGATAGCTAAATCTCAGCTGTGCACTTGACGGCGCACGAGTTTGTTCTACAGGTAACAGAGTTCAATCCCTTAAAAACATAGCAAGGCTAAAAGATCAAAATTCTTTTTTTATTATGGGTACAGACGCAGAAGTAGCCAAACAATTACGTATGGCGGCGCTTGTAATCACGACGTAGCCGAGTCGCTAACAGGAAATAAGAAAATTGCTTGTATAGAATTTCTCCGAATTTATTTTTCTACCATGCAAAACTTGAACCTTCTCACGTACGTGGCCGAATATTTATGGTTAATTTCTAGTTACTGTGGAAGAAGAAACCAACTCGTGGCTATATTGGTGAGGAGGTACCGAGCCAAATGTAGCTGGAAATGAGAGCTAGGAAGATTCCAGTGTTCCGCGATATGACGCCATATAGATTGGCAATAGTACCGATGTCTCAGAGCATATAGCGACCTCCAGTCTTCAACGACTGCCCTGAAGAGGAGGCAGTTATCTGTTCGAAATTGCTGGTACCTATACACCAATCCACGCGATGGCATATCTTAGAAAAGTGGAATCTTCGTCAGCACCGCTACTAGAACCTCAAAATTCACCTGGGTTAGAGGTTACGAACAAACTGTATTTTTGAAGTAAGGGGCTATTCAGCCTACATTATTTCCTGAGGCATAGATAAAATTTAACATCTGGTTTGTAACTGAATTTGCTTCGTACAAATTTACCTAGTGTAATTTCGTGGCGGCCCGTGGACACTGGGCATACGGTGCACATCCGACTGACAAACGTCTGTGTATTTGAATAATGCAGATTGAATAAGTAACTGAATTCGCATTTAACTATGTCGATATTCGTCTTTGAGTACCAGGCGCTAATAAAAAACTATATCTACTTTCCAGCACTTTCTCGCATATTGTGCTGTGAGCGTTAATCACGACATCTCTCCAAAACACGCCGACTGTGCGGTGACTTTCAATGCCCTGCGGTGAATTCAGTTCGGCAAGGTGCAAGCAGCGCCACTTTCACATATATGATGTTTCTTCGGCCATGCATTCTCTCAGCATCAACATCCTCTTCTCTTTAGAGCACTCTCCCGGATAAAATAATGCACAAGGGACTCGAAAGGAACCGACACGCCTTATCAAGGTTGTGCAGTGCTAATATCAATGCTGACTAATGCCACCCGTGAATCAACACAGATATTAACTCACTTAATTTAGCTGTACTGCTAATTATCAATATAAATATTAAACATTCCTATTTTAAAATAACTGCCTTTACTTTGCTCTGGATAGGCATATTTTATATCCGATTGTTTGTTATCTGGGAAAACGTACTTATTTTTGTTTCGAAGAAGTGTGCGGAGGGTGTGCAGTGATTGTAATACGTTGACATAACTTACGTCAAACAAAAGATTACTAGTTGATACCCTCACTAATCTATAACAGTTACTCAGATATTTACGTGTGGGGAAAATAGGAATAAATACAGTATCTGTGTGGAAAAAAAGAACCTAAATCAAAAGGAAACTTGGATGATCTAGGTGTAGAAAGGAGAACAACATCAAATTGGATCTTAAAGAAACAGGATGAGTGGGGTGTGGATTGGCTTAATCTGGATCATGTTGGGGACAAATGACGGGCTGTGGTGAACATGGTAATGAACTTTCGGTTTCCATAAAATTCGGCGAATTTGTTGACTAGTTAAGGAACTGTTAGCTTTCAAGAGGGTCTTTACTTCATGGTGCCATTCTGCTAGTTAAGTGGCAATGGACTTCCAACCCTCATATAAATACGGTTGGTTAGGTACGGTACTGAAGTAAAACGAATCCAGCCAAGACACTTTTCCCTCAAGTGTAGTTTCCGTGACCTACAAGTAGTTTTACAAACCCACCACATAGACGTCGCTACCCTCGAGCCCCTTTCACATATATCTCGCGAAACAATCGAGCAACGATGGCGACTTCCACCCGACAACCCAAAAAACCGGAAAGGGATTTTTTAAAATTCCTATCGTGTCCTAGCTCCAATCCCCATTCTACTCTCTCCCGCCATACATTCTTTCAGCAGGAGGCGAAAGAAAAGAAGAAACTTAAACAAAGCTAGAAAAGTGCTGGACGAAGCAGAGAGTTGTATGTTTAAATAGTAGCACTAGGAATAAAGAAATAAAATGCAGAGACAATGAAAACAATAAAGTGAAAATCCTATAGAATAATATAGAGGATAAGCGGGGTACATGCCTTCTGATAACAATGGGGCTGAGCGGTGCGTTATAACTGTTTATACACGGTATGAAATAATTCTCGTACGTGAGGCTTCAGCAATAAAAATTTTTGGGCATGTAAACTATGGTGTGCCGAATCAGGAATATAATGTTCTTAATTACTCTTTCCTAATATTCTTTTACGTTTAAAAAACACTGGTGTAGGAAATAACGCGCACAGAACTCGCTAACTGGATGACTGACAAGCCACAGCCTAGAAGGCGGTCTAGCAGGTTGGGAGGTAAATCCGGCACACAAGTCTCTTTCAAAAACGAATTCGGTGTGTATTATGGTTTTATTGGATATGACACCATGCAGTCTGACGGATGGGCCCCAGTGTTACGGAAGAAAATAATTGCCTTCCTGAAGTTAGAGGCAGTATGTTACTCCGAAATCCTGGTGCTGAACAACGATATCCTAACCCAGCAGCCGACAATATGAATATATTTCAGTTGCCTAACGATAATTGACACCGATCCCAGTGGCCGTGCGGTCTAAGGCGTGGGTCTGCAGCCGCTCGCTTGATGGGATTGCGGGTTCGAATCCCGCCGGGGGCATGGATGTCTGTCTGTCGTGAGTGCGGTGTGTTGTCAAGTACAGGTCCTACTGAGTGTGGTGAGTGTGATCTTGAAACCTCAAAGACAAGGAGGCCTAGGCCCACTAGGGCTGTCGAGCCATGAATAAAAAAACGGTAATTGACAGATGTGCCGAGGATAATGAAGACATTGCCTGAGACACAAAAACGGCCTTAAAACCAAAAGCAAGGAAACACAATTTATAGAAAATGTATAGAGGGAACCATAAAGAAGAGTTACAAAGGGGCCTCTAAAGTTGTTAGCACTTGGGTTACAATGTAACTAATTTGTGATTACAAGTGTAAGTACATATCTAGTGAAACTCGAGTAACGTTAGGCCACACAAGGCGTGACAAGGGTCGCCAAATTTACGACTCCAACTTCCCCATGCCTGGCTAATTCAAATGCACACTCGAATAGGAATATGCATTTCAGTAACTAATCATTCATAAAGCAACGATATTAAAAACGTACCACACTACCCCTCATATCCTCTCTACTAGAACTAAAGCTGCCATTATTTACCAAAAAGAGGTCGTAGAGGGTCGGGAATGAAAGCACAGAGGGTTAGAAGGGGTGTCTAGAAAACCGCATATATAAATCTGCTAAGGCATACCAACTCCTTTCTCTGGCGTCCCTTGCGTTTCGGAAAGTGATCCATTCGCGCTCTATTCCTCTCATACCCCTAATTTGCGAAACTGAACCAACTCCAATCACCCAGTTACAAAATTTGAAATCCCTCTATCTATGCATAGGGGAAAAGATGTTTGATGTGAGTAAGGAGAGTCGACAGCGGCCAGAAGACTATATGTGAAAAGAGAGAAACCGGGGCCTGAGCTCATTCCTGCATCAAGTCTGGTCTGATCATGTTACCACCAAGTTACCACCATGTTACCACCAAGTTACTGTGTTGGATTCATCAGAAGTTGGAAGGAATCGAGAGTGGAGTTGTAGGAGACCAATTTGTTGTTCAGTTTAGTAAAAGTGCCTGAGAGGGGTGAACTGTTTAATTACGACACAATCTTAAGACAGCGAAGTGCGATAGTGCCTTGTCACGGTTCATCTCATTACACTGCACGTTAGAATTTCAAACTATGTAGCTATACAGTCATAGAATACAAGCCGAAGTATCGGAGTTCCATGTTTTCGTTTCTCCTGTACATTTGTGCATATCTCACAACGTTAAAACTTTTATTCACAATAGCGAACTTTATTATACATACCGTGCACTTCATCAACTAGTTAATAATCACATACCAACGAATGCATACACTGTTTTGTTGATTTCAGTACCTACATATGTTTCGGCACATTTTGTGCCATCCTCAGGGTTGCCGTTGAAAGTTTACAATCCTAATGCATGGGGTCACTTTCACAATACGTAACTCTTGCAAGTTACCGTCACTGCACTTCACTGTTCGTGGTAATTGGTTCTTCTTCTTTTGTGTTGTTAAAATTGGATCTCTTAAAGTTGGTTGTCCCAATATTGTGTCGTATGTACACACGACACAGTAGGACGGTCAACATAGCATAAGAACAAGATCAATATAGATCGCAAAGCCAATATACATAGCCAAGCGTCAAAAAACAATTTTAATAAATTTTAACAACTTTTAGTATTTTAAACTGGGACAACCAACATTTAAAAGATCCAATTTTAACAACACAAAAGAATAAGAACCAATTACCACGAACAGTGAAGTGCAGTGACGGTAACTTGCAAGAGCTGCGCATTGCGAAAGTGAGCCCATGCATTAGGATTGTGAGCTTTCTACGGCAACCCTGAGGATGGCACAAAATGTGCCGAAAAATATGTAGGTACTGAAATCAACAAAACAGTGTAGTGCGTTCGTTGGTATGTGACTATTAACTAGTTTTATTCACATGTTGTGTTTGCCACCATTTAACGCACATAAAAGGGGGGTTTTCACCCAAACTTTTATTAAAATAGGCAAACATAAAAAATATAAAACTGCTTCATTTATATATATTAACCTACTTTTTCCTACCATCTTAACTGACACATTACGAATGGCGCAAGAAGTAAGCATACAATCATTTTTTAAATTACATTCGGATATTTAAAGTTGAAAGGAACTGATATTAATACCACGTTTATCATTCGCGATATATATTTTTACTGATCATTGAAACAACTCTGTAAACACCAAAGGATATAATCTTATGAAGTTTAACGCCATGGTGCAGCTCTTATTTTTACGGATTATCGAAACCTTATCTGATTGTCCTCAATCCAGACCAGCAACTGGAAAAATGAAGACAACTGCACAGCTATGAGAAGGTTCAGTTATAGATTGCTACCTGCCGCGATATCCATGAATGCATTTCGTATTTTGAACCCTCGTCAAGTCCAGTAACTGGCTAAGGACCGAGACACAGGGATTCGGTTTCGGACACCTGGCCTCATTACGACGTTCAGACCTGCTGAGAGGCCAACTCAGGGTCCAGTGTTCTCGAGCGCAGAGTGTTAACGTGATAGGAAGTCCACTACCACCACCACCACCACCATAATGTAATGCCTGATAAGACCGCATGTAGCGTTACAGTTACGTCTTCAACACACGTGTAGAGCCTATTCCTTAGACAAAGCAATAACTTCATCTTCGCCTGAAACTCCTGCTGAAACAGATGTTCCTGCATGTCGCTTTGTAGAATCCAGCAGAGATGTCAGAAATAAATTCAATTAGCTCGCATGAAGTCAGAGAAGCAAATTTATGTAGGCTGAGTACATGTATGGGCCAAATGCTGAAGAAAGAAACCACCCATACTTAACAAACACAGCACTGTAGGAAACATTACACTATTTCTAAAGCATAAAATAAGTTTTTTTTACATTCATCTCACATGTACTCAACAAACAGAAAATGTACTAGCCAAAAGTGATAAAGAGATATGCAGTATAATCAATAATAAACCGAAAGAAAGACAAAGGAAAAGAGAATAATTAACCAAACATAAACCTGAAATAAATAAAAATAAACCAAATACGCTGCGTAATGCCCCAGATGAGCGCAGATGTCACCAATATCGCGGCGGAAGCCTGAAATCACGAACCAAATACATATTTCTATAGGTAGGTCACCAGAATGATAGACTCGACAAATATACTTTCTTTCTTTGGATGCGAAAAAGTGTTTAATATGCAGCCCTCTAGCAAGAAGATACATTATCTCCCGACAGCGGAGCAGCTAGAAGCTTATTAACAGCTGCTGACATATTAGGAATAACAGAACAACAGGAAGGAAGACTTAATATAAGTAATACTGGCTGGATACATTTTCTTCACATTCCATAATATCACGCACAAAACGTCATCATTTCTTATTTGGGGAGTCCCGGGAAATCTGAGAGAGCAATAGTTCAATCTGAGACCTTTCAGCGGTCCTAGCTCAATTTATTCTCGGGCTGTGTTTGGTGTATCCCCTAACTTACAAGAACTTGAAGGGTGATGTAGACCTGAGTGCCTGTTGGTAAGATGATTATAAACTGTAAATGGAAGAGAATAACAACTTTCATTGTGAGTGTTAAATACACTCGTTCCAGACAATTATATTTTCTGGCGGGGCAAAACCCGAGAGTTAAATCTGTGTCATGAACGTTTATTCTTGAAGAGGATATGAAATATTACTGTTCAGCGAACTTGTTTGAGTACTCCAGGAATCCTTGCTTTACAGTAGCTCTCGATAAATGTAGCTGCTCCCAGGATTTATTTATTTGTGGTTGAAACAAGAGTGTTTTAGTGGTGTCGAACGGGTGTGGAAGGTACAGATCATGGACTGCTGTGAAGAAATATCCCGGCACTCGGGTATTTGTCTGGAGAGAGTAGAAAAAATCACGAAAATCCTCAGACGGTACAGCCAGTTTACAAGCAGGGGTTTGAAAAGAGGACAATAAAACACGATGCAAAAATGACATCCACTCTCCTCATGTTTTAGCAGATTTCCAGAGCAAAATTTTGTGATAATGAAGAATTCTTCAGTTGTTTCTAACAGATACGTTCAGAGTTTAACGTTATGTAGTTTCTTCCACTTACCAATACATTCAACATTTTCGGTGTAGAATATACTAATTAGAAACGAGTTAGCTGGGTAGAAAAGTAACACAAATGGAACAAAGTTCTAGAAAGCAATTATAACTAATTGGCAGACTGGTTCCCTAGTAGCCTACAGGGCATGCCTGAAAGTGATTCTCGTACTGCAGTTCATGGAATCATTTCTTAAGGAACAGACATTTCGACACTTAGATTACGAAACCTGAACCGTATCGTACATGGAGACAATTCTTACTACGTGGCATCATTAAACTTTAATTTCAATAGTTTAATTTTGATATAATCATTATCCCTCAGACTTATTATTTGGTTGTTTAACAAATATATTTAGAGGTATCGGACGATAGGACAGGAAAACATTGGAGTATTGCAAATGTAGACTGTGTTGGAGTGGGCTGAATAATTTGTTAGGATGGAGTCCAATGGTAGATGACCTTGTGCTACTGGCTAAGAAAGAAACAGTACCACAGGGCATGACTGATAAACTGGAAGATGCTATGAAATTGAAATGAATGTGGAAAAAACTAAGGTAATAATAATCTCAAGGTAATCATCCCCAGTACAGATTGTGATAGATCAAAAACAACTAGATAATTTGCAATATTTCAATTATTTGGGAAGAATGATAACAAATGATGCGAGATGTATATGTGAATTAAATCTAGGACTGCCACGGCAAAAGCAGGAAGTAAAAATAACACTCTTTTCACCAGCAAATTGGACTTAAGTTTAAGAAAGAAACTAGTAAATTGCCACATCTGGAGCATAGCTTTGTATGGTGCTGAAACGTGGACACTTCGGAAAGTAGATCAGAAATACCTGGACAGTTTTGAAATGTGGGCTGGAGAAGAATGGTGAAGATCAGTTAGACCGAACGTGTGAGAAATGAAGAAGTATTACACAGAGTCAAGGAGGAGAGGAATATCCTGCACGCAGTACAAAGAAGGAAGGCTAACTGGATTGGTCACATCTTGCGTAGAAACTGCCTTCTAAAACGCGTTACTGAAGGAAAGATAGAAGTGATACGAAGACGAGGAAGAAGACGCAACTAGCTATTGAATAACCTTAAGTAAACAAGAGGATATTGGAAATTGAAAGAGGAATTACTAGATCGCACTCTATGGAGAACTCGCTTTGGAAGAAGCTGTGGACCTGTCGTAAGACAGACTAGAAAATGGAGTCCAGTGGCGGGTTTTGTGAATACGTTGACTGATCTTTGGACTCCATAAAGTGGCGAAGAATTTCTTGAGTACGTGACGTAATATTTCATTCTTAATAAAGGATCTTCTGCATCTTAATTACATTTCTTGTTTTTCATAATGACGCCTTCAATCGCTCAGACTCTATAGCAACAGATAATAAAAATAATTGGAAAGGTTATGAAAGGAAAAGTTTGTGACGTAACCCGAAGCACTATTTTTCCATGTACTTGGGAGAACGGAAAACATGCCAGGAAAGGCGGTCTGTTAGCCGCGATTTGTACAGGGAACCTTCCAAATGTAAAGCAGCACAGTTAGTCTCTCGAGGAAAGACAGTATGAGGTTGTGGACTGCTTTAAAGCAGCCGAGAACAGAGTCCGTGGCTGAACTTTCTGAACACGTTTACGAACGGCCGGACTGCATATAGGCAGATAACTTCTTGGTCAGCTGAACAAACGCAAAGTTTTCATAACTGACGCTCTAACGAGGCGTTCGTTAAAATACTTAAAAATAACACCACATGAAATTCTCTGCTGTTCTTCACATCCAAAAGTTGAGTAGTTAAATTCCTGTTATTCCCAACAGTGACGAAAATGAAAGTTTGATACTGCAAAGACATTGGCTGTGTGTACTTCACTCTTTATCTTCTGCAAAAGTTTGAAGAAGATAAAGTTTTTTTACTGAAGTATAAAACAAACCTACTGACTTAATTTTATTATTTATTTAACTTCTTATTATTTAAGAGTTAAATATAGGCTAGGATTAGTAAAATAATGGAGGAGCTACAATAGCTGGCTTCCTACCGCCTGAACTAACAAAGATAATGGCGAAGAAGTTAAAGGAACAGAACGATAAAAATACAAAATGAATCAAAATGGAATATAATGCTACAGACGCACTCCTTCTACTATCAATCATGACCACCCTTTACGCACTCTAATACTCATTTTATACTCTTGATGGATCGCTATTTGCCTTGTTTAATGAAGCTGCTTTTAGTGCATAAGAGGCGAAGAATGAGACTGTGAGATATTAAGGAAGACAGAGAGGATTAACACTTATAAGGCAGGCAGCCGTAGCCAATTTGAAAGCAGTAACTTTCTATTCCGTTGGTCGTTTCTACAAGCACAGGAAAACACAGAAGTACAGCAATTCAAATAGCCGCGAACCAAGCCCAAAAAAGCACCCACGTACATACCTCCGCAAAATACGTTTTGGCCAATACCGCTACATTAACCTACTGCGTGACAATCTTTGAAATCACACGCGAGAAAAATTTAGATAAAACATTTAAGAATCTGTATGTGTGTGCGTGAATGCATGCGTGTAAACATGATATACACACAAAGGGGGCTACCATGTATGTTGGAAGCATGTTTATTTTCTTCAGTTACACTTTCGAAGAACAATCTTGTAACAAGGATGTACCTCCACATCTTCTGGAGTAATATGGCAACTCGAAGTAACATAATGTACTTGACAGGCGTATTTGTAATTACAGAACATTCTCCAAGTACGGTGACTTCGTCTTCAGACGGAATGACGTCTCTATGCTCAACTGTCACACTGTTTCTCTTAATAATACATCGGCTGCAGTGTTTACCTGTCACTTCTGCAGCTTCTCGACATAAAGTTCGTGTTGCGTTCACGTGATCGGATGTGACATCACATCCACGTGTCAATATTGAGCAGCTCTCAAATAAATCACAAAGGAACGTATGAACCTAAGTGTACAGAGAAATACTGCGTAAATAAGACAAAGGTACGTTATGTCTAGATTTTTATGAGTCAACTAAATAAAGAATAATTGTGTTTTAACAAAAATAAGTAGTCCCAGAAAGATCTACTACTTTTGGGCCCTGAAATTGTATATGGTAACAGAACTAGAAAGAAAATGGACATTTAGCTAGAGTAACAATTTTGTAGAGTGAAAATAACTTGGCTTCCTTCAGAAAGATGTTATTTCCCGTTTGATGGCCAAATCTAATGAACTATATAAAGTTTGGTACAGAATGAATTACAAGAAACTTAATCATTCACAAGAAATATTTTTGCAAGTTAATAATGATAATGATGATAATAATAATAATAATAAATAATAATAATAATTCGGATGCACTAATAGAAGTACTAATGTAAAAGTACAAAACATTCAACATGGTAATTAACATTACATGTACCATAAATTGTAACTACAGAGTAGCTGCAACACTATGTAGCCTAGAAACATGGTTTGTTTGAGGTATATAATTGTAAAATACTCTGCATAAAGGTGATAAAAATAATAATAGTAATAATAATAATGATAATAAATAAGACGACGCAGAATATCTTCTTTCGCTTAATGTTTTCTCAATAAACGAAAATGAACAAAAATAACAATACAAAAGGAATGGGCTATTCAGAACTCTAAACCTAGGCAACAGGAAAGAGATTTTAAGAGTTATGCTCGGAAATCCTTCTCTGTACGTTAAAGCTGCCTGTAGAACAAACGAAGCTAATACTGAAAAATTTGTCCTGAAATCACAATTGGTATTCTAAAATACGTCACATCATTTGCCTCATTAATTCACGAAGTAAGTGTCGACATTACAAGTATAGTACTATTTGAAAGCATGAAATAACAGGAGGATTGAGTAACTGGCATTACTTGCAGCCCCATAATCATACTATTCACCAAATTTTATTGGAGTGATAAAGTCAAGGAGCAAGAGATGGTTGAGCATAACAGGCATGGGAGAGATAAGAAATGAGACCACTTGGAAGACCTAGGCGCAGACTGGGGCATAAAAGTTATTCTGCCACCATGACATGCGTATGCAGGCACAGAGGGGAGGTGGAGGTATAGCTCCAATCCATTCGCAACCCGGCACAAGAAGGAGGTGGGTAATCAGAACTACGCTCCAGCGGCTTTACCCCCAGGAAAAACACGGTACCTATTGTACAGGAGGCTGGGTGGGCCTCAGGGCCGGTCTGGACGGCACGGAAATTCTCGCCCCCACCGGGATTCTGTGTCCGAAACGTCTAGCCCGTAGCGAGTCGCTACACCGCCTACTCCAGGCCTGCCGCCGCATAAAATTTATATTAATTTTAAATAAACAGCATATGAGGCTGTGGACCAGACTCCCCTGTCTCATGGTAGTGTCCAGGAAAGGTCTTATTTCAACACAATAATGAACCTACTTATTGCATGAAAGACAGTGAGTGTTCTCTCCATCTTAGCGGTTATATACTTCTCAAATTCAATCCTGCAGCAAAGAACTCGCTCAGTGTTTGGTTTAAAACATATCTCCATTTCCTGCAATCTGCCTATACCGACCCTAGGCAGAGACTTTGAGTCTCTGCTTGTGTGTGTATACGTATATGTACGCATATATATATATATATATATATATTATATTATATATCATTATTATGTTGCAGAACCCTTCAGGCAATTTACGGAATTAGAGCCTAAAGAGACAAATATAGTTTCCGACTGCTCCCATGATAAATTATTGTTAACAATGTATCACTGAATAGAATTGTTTACACGGATTTTAAACAATTGCCTCTTGATTTTCGCAACTGTGCTGCCTCTCTCGCACGACAAGCAATCATTGTGTTAATTCGGAATTTTTGTCGCACAATACAAATATGTAGGCTTATGCTCAAATCACAACGTAATATACGTGTACAACAATGTGAACATCAACACACAAAATTCCTCGCAGCACTAGGTAGTCGAATGTGGATACCGGAGTACGGACGCCTCTTTCAGACCTGACGTTTCATCTCGCAAACAATCCCGATCAACCTTCCCTTAGTTGCACAGTTCTATCCACATCAGTCCCAGGTAACGTGGCATAGTCATTGCACTTTAAATACTTTTAATTATTAAAAACTAGTTGTGTGTACGAAGTATTCCACACTATTTATGTAGTTTAACGTTCAATAATTTAAGTCCAAAAGAAATAGACGTACATCAATGTAGAATAGATATCATACCATAACAAAACAAGGATATTAGTTCAACTTGAAATCTACGTTTTAAAAAAAGACGGTTTACAATTACAACGTTCTTCATTATTCAAATAGTGGTTAATCTAAGGAAAAATACGTCCTGCATTTAGACAGTCAATTATTAAGTTAGTCTACAGTATCTGCTCCAAGACTGTTTTGATATTTGATTACGTGGCTGGCTGGTTGTTTAGTTACGTGATAAGTTACTTATTTCAAATTTAGTACATTATTTGCTGCAGCAGTGTAGGTAACTTAAAAGTTTGCCGTATCTCAAGCTGGACGGAATAAAAATTCAATTTTTTGTCTCTGTGTCCCATTTTGTTAATATGACGATATTTTAATAATTCTTTAAGGGATCTATCTGCAACAAAATTATTTTCAGTAACTTAAACTTATTAGTTAATAACGTCTAAATGCTGCTGAAAAGAATTAAATTGTTCTAAATCGAAACACAAAAAATGTCGCCCTGCTCGTATTAGAAATAAAGCGAAACAAGTAAACACCGAAATTTATTGACCTGAGTGAAAAACCAGTTACTTAGTTTATGTGTAACACCAATTAAGTAATATACAGCGAATATATGTGTAACAAAGGCAAGAAAGTTTCATAAAGCGAGTTTCGTATGATGGTGGTTCTCCCGTGGGAAGTGTGCCAACTCTGTACACACAGATCGAAAGTTGCCTTCAGATGGCTGAATTCAATAAGGCCGAACAGACTTGACACCCTCGTCAGGATCTTAATTAGATTCCGCCCTGTGCTACATAGAAGACAGAGTGTCAGTGTATATCCCGGCCTGTTCCTAACAGGGATTACGAAACAACCGGGTACACAAAAATTGAACATCCGTCAGAAAGGGGAGGAAGTACAGTTCGATATATTCACAAAAATAGAGATCTGTGTTGATGTGTGTCCCGATGTCCTGAGTCGAATTACGTGTTAGGGGCTCAAACGTGTACACGAAAGTGGTATTTGTTAAATGTGGGGCGACCTTTGCAAAAATTCACTTCTATATGAACAGCAGTATATATATATACATATATACATACATACACATAATGTACCTAAATGACATGTCAACGAGTAATTAAAAATTGAGCTCAACCTCATGAAATTCTATCTTTCGTTTCTTTATTATTGTAAGTACAAATTAAATTAATTGTACTTTTGATAATTCCTTAAAGACATATGCCTGAAGATCACACAACGCCGAAACACGTAGCAAATTCTTATATCAAAACCATTCCTAAAATAGCTTGCTGTATAGAACTGAAACTTACAGTGACATTTATACAATACAATACGACGCCCTAATGCACAACAAAGTAAAGAGGAAGCTATCTTCCCTGCGCAAAACCACGTATAAGGTTATGGATATCACACCTCTAGAATTCTCTGTATATTTGACACCTTCACGGAAAGTGGCCAACTTCACACTTCTGTCACCTTTACTCTTACTGATAGACTGACCTTATCCCTTTAACACCTAGCTGTAATTATACGTGCCAACAGGTTTAAAACCGAAAGCTCTGAATTTTCCCCGTGTAATTAATTTAGGTAGTCCGTATGATTCTGACGACAAACTGTGACCGTTTACCTCTACAGGTTTCACCGACAGTTTCTTCTAAAGGAAGTACTCTACGAACTGAGTAAATCCTTACGTAATGCACTTGGTTTGTTAGTAAGTGTGGTGAACTTCAAACTCTTTGATATAGCCATGGATTTCCTTTTATACGACAGAGCTTCGTTAGTAAGTGACGCAAATCTAATTTTGAAACACACATTAAACTACTCGCATTTTCATTGTTTTCACTGACCAAGTTGATGAAAGATTGATGATACGTCGCGGGTAAAGTGGCCGGGGCGAGAATTTGACCACTCACTTCCATCTACTGCCGAGGTTAAGAATGAGTGGAGATATAGCGCTACTCCCCTTACATGCCTTCGTGTCGTGGACAGGGAAAAATTTTAGTATGGAAAACAAGATTCTGTTTAATCAGATCGTCGATGTTGCTTCAATAGCATTGTTTCGAATGCCAGATTATCGAACATATATGGACAAAGTTGCAATAAAAGAGTAATTGAGCAACTGAATTTCAGTACCATGTATGATTTTTTTTTCATAAAATGCGTTTTTGTCGACTATCGAATAGTAAAGTGTGCACACTTAATATCACTATCGTATATCCACAAAGCCTAATTTCATCTGATAGAATATTAAAAAACCAATTTAACTAAGAGTTTTCTACACAAATGGTAATTACAAAAACATTGCACTCGAAAATCTCCGAATTACTTTCGCACCTGCTTGTGAATCAAACAAACGGTGCACTGAAGGACGATGGAATCATGAGTGTCTGCATTCAAGAAAAACATTTTCAAGGAAAATTTTGGCAGATCGTAGAGCATTTACGAAACGTGTTGTAATAAGGAGTTATTGAAAGAGTAACGTTAGATATGTATACCTTCATGTTCATAACGAGCAACGTTAGATATGTATACCTTCATGTTCATAACGAGTAACGTTAGATATGTATACCTTCATGTTCATAACGAGTAACGTTAGATATGTATACCTTCATGTTCATTACGAGTAACGATAGATATGTATACCTTCATGTTCATTACGAGTAACGATAGATATGTATACCTTCATGTTCATAACGAGTAACGTTAGATATGTATACCTTCATGTTCATAACGAGTAACGTTAGATACGTATACCTTCATGTTCATAACGAGTAACTTTAGATATGTATACCTTCATGTTCATAACGAGTAACGTTAGATATGTATACCTTCATGTTCATAACGAGTAACTTTAGATATGTATACCTTCATGTTCATAACGAGTAACGTTAGATATGTATACCTTCATGTTCATAACGAGTAACGTTAGATACGTATACCTTCATGTTCATAACGAGTAACTTTAGATATGTATACCTTCATGTTCATAACGAGTAACGTTAGATATGTATACCTTCATGTTCATAACGAGTAACTTTAGATATGTATACCTTCATGTTCATAACGAGTAACGTTAGATATGTATACCTTCATGTTCATAACGAGTAACGTTAGATATGTATACCTTCATGTTCATAACGAGTAACGTTAGATATGTATACCTTCATGTTCATAACGAGTAACGTTAGATATGTATACCTTCATGTTCATTACGAGTAACGATAGATATGTATACCTTCATGTTCATAACGAGTAACGTTAGATATGTATACCTTCATGTTCATGAGAAGTCTTTCACTTTTCGCCTGTCAAGATTTCACTTTCTCCCGTCAAGAGTGGCGCGTATCGGCTTTGTTTAGAAGAGCAAAATAATTTAACAATCAGCACTATAATGACTTCCTCATTCATCATGCGCTGAGCAACGCCTGATGAAAGGCGTAGTCGATTACAGTGTGAATATTATATCGACTCCGTCATAAGGCGGTTACATTTCTAATCTGTATGCTAACGTCAAATGCTTTTAGCCTTCAAAAGACTAATTTCTTTCTCGTAAGGGATAGAAACTCGAGAAACTACCAGTTGTTGAGGTGCTCAAGACAGTATCCGATTTATATAGAACTCAAGTTTTATGTTATTCATGTCCGTGCATTAATTGATAATTACATAAAAAAACACCAACAAAATGCACAATATTATAATATATAATTTTACAATTAAAACACTAAAACTTCAACTACAACATGTTCTGACCCTTTTCGTGTCATCTTCAGGGAGTACACATCAATTATGTATGTATAAAACATAGACTGTGTTAATAAATTAAGCTAACATCAGGTTTTGATGTTGTTAGATGGCTCGAAGGCTGTAGTAGAGACATACGTTTGTTGAAGTGCTTCATATGAGGTGGTTTTTATAAATGTACAGGATTACAAGTGTTCCGAACGGTACAATTAAAATAACAGAGAATAAACACAAAATTAAAAACAAACAACATACAATATACCGGGTGTCCCAGGAGGAAAGGTCAATATTCTGGGAGGTCATAGTATCGGTCATTCTAAGCAAAAAGTGTATATGTACATATGTCCTATTCCGAACAGCTTCCGAGAGAGAGCTATTTCACTGTACAGTAGTTTGGATTTGGCGCCCAATATTGGCCGTTGTGACTGTTAATAGTGACATTGTAGGAGTGTTGTGAAAAATGCCGCACATCTTCACAAATGCCCAATGTGCTGATATGCTGTACGTTTACGGCTTCTGCGATGGCAGTGCCACTGCTACTGTTGAGGAATACCGTCGGCGGTTTCCTATGCGCAGAATTCCGGATCGTAGAGTGTTTTCCAAGGTGTTCAATACATTGCGTGAATGTGGTACGCTTCCCAGTGCTCATGTTTCATCTGAACGAGCACGTCAACATGTGGAAGAACAGGTCAACATTCTTGAAATGGTACAGCGTAACCCCACTACTAGCAGGCGAAGACTTTCTACACGTTTCGGTGTTTCACAAACACGTGTATGGCGAACATTGCATGATGACGTCTTGTACCCATGTCACCCACAGCATGTGCAGAATCTACACCCAGGGGAGAGTGCCATGCGTCTGGAATTTTGTCATTGGTTACATACGAATCGCCAATTGCTCCCATAAATACTATTCACTAATGAAGCTACTTTCACACGTAACACAATCAACAACACACGTAACTCACATCGATGGTCTCACGACGCTCCACATGGTACTGTGGAAACAAACTTTCAACGTCGTGTCTATATCAATGTGTGGTGCGGTATGATCGGTGACATGGTGATTGGTCCCGTTATATTAGACGATCGTATGACAGGACAAAATTACCTAGACTTTCTGCAAAATGGATTACCAGAAGAACTAGAGGATGTTCCTTTGGCTACACGGATTGCTATGTACTTTCAGCATGACGGAGCTCCTCATTATACCCGATTTGTGATGCAACATCTCAATGACACTTCCCTAATCGGAAGATCGGTCGTGGCAGTACCATTAACTGGCCACCAAGATCTCCAGACCTAACACCGTTAGATTTTTGTTTCTGGGGTTGGATTAAGAGTGAACGATACAGAAGAAAAGTGGATACAAGAGACGAACTGCTCGATCACATAATGGATGTTATCGCCCGCATAAAGGAAGCTCAAGATGCACTCAGACGAGCAACACGCCATGTCCTCACACGAGTTGCAAAGTGCACTGATGTTGAAGGTGGAATTTTCGAAAATGCATTATACTAGGTAAACCGTACCAACTTTGTAACTTGAACAATAAATACTGGTATTAGAAACAGTACGTAATATCTCTTTCTTATCAACAATCTTGCAACTGTACAGTGAAATAGCTCTATCTCGGAAACCGTTCGGAATAGGACACATGTAAATATACACTTTTTTGCTTAGAATGATAGATACTATGACCTCCCAAAATATTAACCTTTCCTCCTGGGACACCCTGTATAATAGATAAGAAGTAAAGCGATATTGTATTTACATACCATGTCTCAGAAGCAGTTTGTGTATAGTGCGACTGTAAGCAAGATACTTAGAAGTGAAGGTGGAGAGGAGCGGTATAGGCTGTTGTATGTCACGTGATGGCGTGTTGTGATTGCAGGTCATAAATTAGTTCAAATAAGGGATTACGGTCCCCGGAATATTGTTCAGCTATGAGTTTATTAGAACTGTGTAGCTGAATATAAAACGGTTCAAGGGGATTCATATAGGTAATGGGCCTTTACTTGCATGTTGTAGAAGAGTCATGGTATCTTTCACTGGTCCGTAGTACAATTTTCAGCATGTGTAAAGCATATGCTGACTGCGGATTCTTGTGTTCTGTATACCGTAAATGTTCGTAGTACCTTTGTTTTAAGCTCCGGACCTTTCAGAACATTTGTAACCTTACACATTTTTAAAAACCACCTGATATAAAGCACTTCAGCAAGTGTATGTCTCTACTACAGCCTTCGAGCCCTCTAATGATATCAAAACCTAATTTTGTAACTTCATTTATTTACAAAAAGTATGTTTTATTCACATATAATTGATGACTCCCTGAAGATGACACGAAGAGGGTCAAGTCATGTTGGAGTTGAAGTTTTAGTGTTTTAATTGTAAAATTATATATTATAATACTGTGCATTTTGTTGGTGTTGTCTTACGTACGACAGGCACATAACGTTGTTCCGAACGGAATAACAGATTAATTTCTCGTATTTAATCTGCTCTAAACTTAGTCTCTGTCACGAATACTTACCTCCATACAGATGGGTAAACTTTGAAAATAATCTCGCCCAGCTTTAAAATGTCACGCTAGCATTTTTCTTCGTGCCGCTGAATTTTCAGGTAAAGTCCGTGTAAGGGGCAATACTCGTTCTTATACCACAACTCGCCCTTTGACACTTAGTCTATAATCCATCTTGATATGCCATCAGACTTCATATAATCTCTGCGTGTGTTTCCCTTAAATAACAGAACTGAAATTATCTGCAACGAGCAAAGGTTTGTGTATAATTCCAGTAAAAAACATTTATCAAAATCCTCATAATTCTTCAACAGTCAGGCGCCTTCATTTGCAAACATCCAGTTGCCAATGCCACACAGCCTTGTATAGCAGTTCAAAATAATGCATTTCGACACAATAAAAACCTCTCTGCAATAACTCAGTCTAACGAACTTGAGATCATTAAACTTCCCTTTTGTACAATTTAACAGGATTTCAGTCGTTGTTCGCTGCAACAGTTTGTGAATTTGTAATTCAAACTAAATGAACACCGCCTGCCAGAAATAGAAGTGTGACGTCACACAAGAGTTGGGATATCGTCACGGGTTTCAATCCTCGATCTGAGAAGACAATAGAGGTGAATATCGATTAGGCTTGGTAGATTTGCTTTTGTAATATCAAACGCTACGAATTAATAGATTTAGGAGGTTTCGAGTACTTCCTTGCAACGTTGCAATAACAGTCGCAAGGTGTACTTCGCTTGGAGCATGAAGTTGTCAAAGACGGCTTTGTATCCCCCTTTCGTCTAGTTGCTAATGGATTGCAGATACAAAGAATTTGTAGACTGATTTAGATAAAGATGTAGATGCTACTCTTTGTAGCAAACTCCATGGTGCATAGTCCGTGATAAAAATGTCCCGCCAATCTCATCTTCCTTGATCTAATCACCCTAATTAATTACATCACGTGAACAATATACACCATTAAACTCCTCATTATGTAATTTTATCCATCCTCCACTTCTTTCTCTGGTCCTAATATTCTCCTCGCCACTTCGTTCCTAAGTAAGTTACCCTCAACCAAAATTTTAACACTTCGTCTGAGCGAAGGATTCTCAATGAATAATTCATTTTGTAATTATTTATACACCGATCCCGTTAACCGTGCGGTCTAAGACGTAGGTCTGCAGCTGCTCGACTTGTAGGATCGCGGGTTCAATCCCGCTGAAGGCGTGGATGTTCGTCTCTTGTGTTTGTTTTGTGTTGTGTAGGTGGCGGCGTCTGCCAAGAACTGATCACTCGTTCAGAAAATTCCTACCGAGTGTGCGTGTGTGTCTAATTGTGCGTGATCTAGAAACCTAAAAAAGATGTGGCCTAGACCCTATTTGGGCTGTAGCGCCATAGCAAAAAATTATTTATGCAGTGCTTGCTTAACGACACTGTGCCAAATTCTGTACTTATATACCGAAGTTGATTTACTGTTTATCGTTTGAACTAGACAGTCACTCTGTGACTCCGACTATATAGCGTCGAATAGAAAAAATAATGAAATGGAAAGGATGTGGAAGGAAGCGGTCGTAGTAGCATTAAGAAAATACTTAAATACACACTCCTTTTACTCAGTAGATGAATTTGTTATGTACAAAGAAGTTTCATAGTGAGGTATGTAACACGTTTATAGTGTTTTAGTCTATAGTGTTCAAATGTAAAATTCTATAGTCTGTATAGCTGTATATTTGTATAGTATGACTTATTCCACATTCAGTTGTCACTTCGACAAACGTATGGATCCATGGTATGTATGTATGTATGTATTATGTAGCCTAATTTGGGTCACTATTTCGGAAGAGATGAACACAGCCACGACAATCTCCAGGCACAACTGTAGGTTCTCCCACCGAGCCTCGCCCAGGCACCACCGGATTGTCGCTTGAGTCAATTTACCCGGTAGCTGCTACAGTGAGAAATGAAAGTACTATTGCGTGCATATAATGTGTCTGGTAATGACATGCGAACAGGCAGTTGTGAAATACGTTAAGGTAGCATCCAGGGAGTTACATGAAAGAACTGAGAAAACCACGAGTTAAGAATGCAGTCAAACAGGCCAAGAAAGTTTAGGATGTTCTGACGAACACGAAGCAGGAGTTACAACGTCTGCATAAGAAAGGTCGGAATACTCGTAATTACCGCATTTTACAAAATCACGTCACTATTTTCTTGCTGATTTTTAAACAAATTACCCATTTGTTTTTTGTTAAAAAGTTATTTTGATAACTAACAAAATAATTTCATTCACGAGTCACCCAAGATGTAGAGAATAAGTAGATAAACGAAATAAATCACTAGATTGAGACAAACTTAGTTACTCGTCACAGTATTATGTTTTATAAAAAAATCGTAAAGCAAATATTGGCATTTAGACCATTTATTCAGAAGAATACAATAATGCGGAGCGACGTCGAAACGCATCAACACACAAAGGCTTAAACCATTTCCTACAATCACTACTTAATTACACGACATTACGTTTGACGGAACCATATCATAAGTAAATTTTTTTAATATTCCCAGTTTTCTTGCTGATATAAATTAGGGGTTAACAAACTACGAATGACACTCAGAGCTGAATAATTCTGGTGCCTTCTCACTCTTTGTTTAAGAGTCGTGGAAACCATAAGATTCACAGAAAAGGTGCTTTACACACCGGTATTCTATACAGCATTTTTTCGTAACAGTCAGCAGGATAAACCCAACTAAAGTAAAAGGCGCACTTTTCATTGCAAATACGACCATAACTACTGATCAAATAAGAAATTCAGTCTAAAATTGTGTGTGTTTGTACACGTCACTGGCTGCAGTACTTCTGCACCAGTGAAGTTCCCGTACAATAAAATGTACTGATGTACTTTACGTAATGTGTCATATATAAACCCCTGCTTAATACTTGTAAGTATGTGTATGAGTCCAAATCGTCTACACGTACATTTTAATACATTTAATTAAACAAGCCATATAATTACAGGGCAATATGATACCCTACCTGACACATAAGATTTATTGCTTTGTAAGAAGAAAACGCTTAGTTATTCTTATTTAAAACAAATCTTACTCCGACAAATGTACACTGTTTATGTTATTCAACACAATCCGCAGACTCAAGTTCCTTGTGTTTCTTCTCAGATGTTACCTCGAATTACGTCACTAATCTTTATTTTCCAATCCATTCTTCACAAACTATCTTATCTTACGAGGCTACATAATCTTACCCATTAAAGATGCCTCTATAATTAAAAAGTAAAGGTAAAGTTTACCCTAGAACAGGCCAAGAAGGCCCAGAGGGGGAGTAGAGGTATAGCTCTACTCTTTCTTTAACCTCGGCGCTAGATGGGGGTGGGTGGCCAACGCCACGCCCCGGCCGCTTTACACCCAGGAATGACACGGTACCCATTGTACAGGAGATGGGTAGGCCCCAGGGCCGGTCTGGACGGGTGCTGAATATCTCGCCTCCACCGGGATTCGATCCCCGGACCGTCCAGCTCGTAGCAAGTCGCTATACCGACTACGCTATCCCGGCCCACGCCTCTATAATTAAACCAAGAATAAATAAATACGTAAATAAATAGATAAAGGATACTATCCACTTATAGGACACGTTTCTAAAACTAGGTCGTTAGCGGGCAGACAAAAAGTAGCGGATTTTACGTTACGTCTAATTGCGGGTTTGCATAATTGCGGGCTTGCATACAGTCATCTTCTTTTTAAAGCGGGTGCATTAAAACATTAGAAACAAAGGAAATCTCCTTGTAACAGACCACATAACGCAATCATGGCTGGCAACAGCAAAATTGTTGCAGCAGTGGTTTCTTACTCAGAACACTGACCCTTTAGCGCCATTACTGAGAACCTCCCCGCAACAAGCATACGACATTTTATCTGGATCAAGAGAAAGAGAAGGAGACAGGATATCTAATTTAGTTCCGCCCCACCCCCCTCCCGGTCTGTCTCCAGTATTTCATGAACCGTACGATAAGAGAATTTCATCCCATTCTCTTACTCTCTGCCCTGCTTTACCAGTGATTCTCGTGCCGTCTCCAGTAATTCGGAATTCTACTTGTGCTGTGCCATTGTCTGACTTTGCTATACTACCACCTCTTCCCTCTCCTAACATATCTTGCCTAATACTGTTATCTCTCTACGTTGGTGTATTTATTACCTCCTCTCTTTTCTCAATCCTTACTACTTGGTTAACTTGTAGACGAGAGTTCTATTCACCCTTTATTTTCGTGAAATACTGTCTGCAATGGTTAAATTATTTCGCGATATTTCAGTTGCAGAGGTTACATAACAACTAAATTTGGAAAAAGATTGCAAAGTGAAAGTAATTTCAAATGAATAATCTTGGAATATTTCAAGATATTATCTCCGAATTTTCTTGGATAAACCGTGAAAATCGCGACTATTCTCAGATGGCGATTCTGACACAGATTCAAAACCTGTAGTTCTGTGTGGGAAGAGGCACTGCATTTGAGCGACTACCAGTTAAAACGATTTTACTAAATGACTAAACGCTTTACAAATTAATTTAAAATTAATAGAGACAAAAGAGCCAAATTCTTGACAGGGCAGGCCAGGACAGGCAACAGTTCTTATCGCGGGACCGACTACTGCAGAGCAGGCGTCATTATCGGCAGCCACACAGCAACGATGTTGTGCGTTCTAAGGCGAGCATTCCTGATAAAAGACTATTCTGTGTAGAAGTCAACCCTTACGAAGTTTCCCATTTCACGTGACGAGGCAATAACCAGTGATATGCGTGAATAAAGTCGTCCAGGCGATGTCGTCTACGACTCACCTACCCTTCGTACAGCAAATCTAATAACTTTCCGCTTTACAAATTCCTATGTTTCACTGACTGCCGGTTATATCCTTGAGCTTTAATATCTTAACTCGTTAAAGCGGAGTCCTTTCGAAGAGCCAATAAACGTTCAGTTTATCAAAAAATTCTTCGCTTTTAATGAAATCACTGCTGCTTTCAAAGGAGCCCCCAGAAAACTCCATTCCACAACCTCACAACCTATTCTTTTAAGATCACATTTTTTAATCCTCATATATATCCTTAGGTCTCAAAGTTTAGCTCTTATATGCACGTCTTTCCATAAAAAGTTTGTATTAGTTTATCATGTCTCCATATCAACCTCACCTTCCTTAATTTGATAACATTAACAATGTCAGTGAATATAATATATTCATGCAAAATTAAATACAAAAAAAGCTACTGACATATTGTTACTCACCAAGAATGCCGAGCCTGTAGTTTATAGTGACAACCACCAAGTCTGCGTAGCTGGCTAGGACACTGCCATCGTACGGATTCCCAGAATTCCACTCGTAGGACTCCCCGTGCACGTACACCAGAACAGGATATCGTTGCATAGCCTCTGTCGGTCCCACTGGAACATAAGGACCCTGGCTGTGATGCCATCGGACAGTATTGTAATGAACCCGTTTCGAATTACACTTGAACAATACACAACAGTTGACAAGTAATGTAAATATTCTCCAAAGGCAAGATCTATCCAGCCATCAGACGGCGGTTATCTAGATTGTGAAAACGTGTAGCCTTACAGGTGGGTACTAACATTACGGAGGGACATGGTACTTCTATTACCCTGAAGATGGAGGCGGCAAGTTACTCTGACATGTTGGTATCCACTACAAGTATAAAGACTGTCATAGCTCGTACATCTCTCTACAGTCGTAATAAAAATGATTCAACTGCTGCTAATGGTAGTGATATTTTCACAGCCACCAAAGTTATACCAAATCCGGGACCAATCCAGGTCATACACATTTCATATGGGAATTCAAAGTCGCCGAAACGTGAAGCATACCACTACCCCCATTTACTGTTGACAAAATAAGTAGAATACGCTTCATGCCCCACGCTGCCAGCTCAATTTGGGTGCAAGTACAATTCTATACTTGACTTAACATGTTCAAGTGTATTTGGGAATTACACAGCGACAGGTTTCATAATTTTAATCTTTATCATGCTGTGTATACTATTAGTGTAATACAATAAGCTGGATGCGGCGTGTAACACGCGTGGAAGAGGTCAGAAATACTTAGAAATGTTGGTTGAAAGACCTAAGCTTAGAATGACGTTAATATTAAGACCGAATTTAAGGAAACACATTGCGAAGGTATGGATTAGATTCACATGGTTCAGGATACGGTCAATTGGCGAGATGTTTAGATATGGTAATAAAATTTGTTTCACTAAAGGCGGGTAACTTCCTGACTAGCTGCGTAACGATTATCCCCTCAATATTGACTGCTCGATGCCCTCAGTGTTCAGTTAAGTTCATACAAATTCATGAACGGCTACACAACTACCAGTGTTTAAGATAAGTGTGCAAGTGCACATTGGGTAGCAAAATACCAATGCATCGTAAATAACATTCCAAAAGCTTTCAGGTGCGATATCAGAATTTTTGCTTGTAAGGACACATGTAACTCTGACACGCTAGATTTCTTTAAATGCACGTGGTCCAACAATAAAGTTCGCGAACTCGCCAAGCCGCCGCTGCTGCGTAACGTATTGCTGAGTTACACTGTGCTCCCCTTCAATATAGTTGCCTTCGGATGCTATACACGAAGTCCACCGTTTCTTCCCTCCTTCATAACATTTCTGGAACTCGTATTGTGGAATGGCCGTTAAAGCTGTCGTCGTGTTGTTCTCAATGTCTCCATCTCGTCAAAATGCGTTCCTTTCAGGTGTTTCTTATCAATGGAAACAGGAAAAAATCGCACGGGGCAAGATCTGACGAGTAAGAAGGATGTTCGAGCATGGTAATTTGTTTGCTCGCCAAAAATTCTCGAACAGACAGTGCCGTGTGTGCAGGCGCATTGTCGACGTGCAGGATCCATGACTTTGCGGCAAAAAGTTGGTGCCGTTTTCGCTTGACTTTTTCACAGAGTCTTTTGAGCACTTCCAAGTAGTAGGCCTGATTGACATTCTGCCCAGGAGGTACAAATTCGTAGTGGACTATTTCCCTGATATCATAAAAAGTAATAAGCATTGTCTTCACTTTGGACTTTGGCTGGCGAAATTTCTTTGGACGTGGAGAATTTGCAGTCTTTCATTGTGCACTCTGACGCTTCGTCTCTGGGTGGTACTGGCAAACCCATGTCTCATCACCATTATTTCGTCAGTGCCACATTGTTTCTTTGGAACAAACAGATCTGCCAAAGAAAATAGATGATAAGTTATTGAGCCCAGAATTAATCCCTTTTCTTTTATCTTACGACAGTCTAAGTACCTGATTGTAGCTATAACGGCGATGGACAGGATGACTGGTGAACGACAACGTAAATATAATACGCTGGGAAGCAATAATGCCGTAATGGACGTACTATATTGGCATTTGTCTGGAACGGTAAGCACTATTGATTCGTCTGAATCATGGCAGGAATAGGTTATGTTACGTTATTTTGTTACCTCTTACTATATTGTGCACCCTTTTCACACTTCCTGCAACAGAACTAATTATGGGTATATCAACCGAGAATTACATCACATTTAACGTGCATGCTGGTGAGGATAATTACGTTGTGTGCATAAGGTTTCCTTTGACTGTGCAGGAACAATATACGGGGAGGCCTGCGTAAGGAATTTGTTACTGAGGCTCTGCATCTGAGAGACAGTAACAACGAGATTGTAAATGGCGTGCTCTATAACATAGTACAGAGATATAACTCTCGCATTATTTGCTTCAAAAATGTCATATGGGTTTATGGTAAACACGTAAATGTGATCTCATTTACACCTATAGAAAGAGCAACGCCCTTTCTCCGCCTATTTCCACGAAACTCATAAAAGTTCAACAGTTGTACGTGCAGAAATTCAATACCGAATTTGGGTCACATACGATTATAAATGTGATAAATATGATCCAAATTTAATTCACGCCCGTAAGTAAGGTATGATATTCACTGTATCGATTTTCACGAAACTCATAATCACCCAGTGTATATTTGTGGGCAATCCCTCTATCGATTTTTTTTCCTCAAATCTCATGAAAAGTGCAGAAAATGCTGACAAAACTTCAATTACTAACGCATGTAAATACAGTTTTCACTGCACTGATTTCCAAGAAACTGACACATAATTAATGGCATTATGTAAAGACCCCTTTTGCCGAATTTCAGCCAAATTGGTTAAGAAATATGCAAATTAAGGTTAGAAATTCTTTAGCGCTCCCTAACAAAAATACAGTTCGGATGGTAATACTAGGTGACAGGCCAGAGAGACCGACGGACAAAAGGACGGCGTCTCCAAACAAGCGTTCTCGTCTTACTCTATAAAGAACGCTTAAAACCTGCCGGACTGATCACAGAATTCGTTATGAACGGGATAACCAAATATCAAGCGGCGTAGCCTAATTTTAGAAACTGGTTGTTAATGAACTGATCAAGAAAATCCCCGAATTTAGTTTGAAGTCAAACATTAGTTACTATACTCACAACTTAACACTGGAAATTAATCTGTTGCACATGAAACCATTTCACACAGTCACGCCATGTTTTATTAAGATTTATTCAACACTGGCCCCCCATTTACACACAGATATCACAAACTGCCTCTTCTATTAAGGTTTGTTTAACGAAAACTTTGTACAAATTTCTCATATTTCTCACCCTTGCTACGTGCCCAGTCTACCACATCTCTTTCGATCTGATTACCTAATAGGATAAGACACAGTGTACGCCTTATACGAGTAGAACTTTTCATTAGATCGGTTAGTCCATCGTCCTGTCACTCCATCCCTCTTACTTTCACATCTTACACTCAGTATCTTGTTTTTATTCACCCTTAATTCTATATTCTTCCCTTATGATAAAAACGATCAGGCAAATTTCTGTCAACAAAAGTATTAGGCCATTCCTAATTATATGTTATTCACACAGGTGCTCATTCTAAGTTTCAATTATCAAGTCTGAGATTCTTAATAAACTTCAAAGTTAACAATTTGTGATTTACGTTCTTACGGCTTTATAAGACAAAGAGGTCGTAATAACATTTTAGGTAATGACTATAACCTAGCACAAACCCCAATTTCTGTAGTACACAAATTTATTGGTAATGGGCCTGGTAAACAGTGTCTCGGAGGTAGCAAGACACTGTTTACCAGAATTCATTATACAACTGTACTACAAAGAATCGCCTATTTCTTAACTGTTTTACTTTTTACACCTTTTTATTGTACGTAAAATTTGCTAGTTTTGTGCGGGATGCTTTGATTTGATTCCCTGCTGATGATCCCTTGGGGATCGAAACCGGTAGGAGTGTTCAATGTGAAATTGTAATATAAATATCTAAGTAACAACATTGTGCATTTTGTTGGTTGAATGTTGTGAATTGGTTATCGACAGTGTATGGAATGAGCAATATAAAGAAAAACATGTTTCTCACAGTGTTGTTAAATAACCATACAAAAGTAAATAAATATATATATTTATATACATAGAATTGGAGACATAAGATTCACTTTAGAAAAAGGGTGGACCACAACAAGCTGTTTTAAATACGGTAGTGACACTTGGCGGTATGTGGAAGGCGGGAAATTGCTTGAGTAACTGAATGACTATAAATGTCTGAAGAAGGTCTTATGGGAATATAATTTTTTATTTACGCCCTTTTATTTACGCCCACTTTTTCAGAAACGCAACTAGGGCGTAAAACAAGGACTTAGTGTACATTCTAAAAATGTCACTCATCAATATACGTACATTAGGTTATCAAATTTACACACTTCATTCAGTTAGCCCGTAGGCAAGAGGGATTAAGCCAGAATAGGGTTATTTTGTCTGATTATTACAATCATTACAATTTTATTTTACTAGCTACAGATGGGAACTGAATTGTAATGATTCAATAGTGAATACAAGCTATTTTTCTTAGTTACAACCACTTATATCTGTGTTTGCGGATTACAAGATAATGCTGTTCAACACCTCCCACTTTCCTGTCTATGAATCGTGTGCTCAGAAATTTTACCGGACAACATAAATACAGAAATAAATATGTCAGACATCAACAAAACAATTGGAATCCAAACCCAGGTTCCCGGTGCTGGGCGACAGACTACACCTCTTGGACATCAGTGACACAGTAATTGGTAATCAACAACACCAGACTTAGCTAACAGTTGCCTTACTGCACGGACCAAATGTTATGAGACCCCCGGCACACTCAACGTTAGTCCTAACAAAGCTTCACTATTGTCACAAGAGGATCGCATACAGAACACGTACAAGGTGAGAATAAAATTCAGGTGCATGCTGATCTTTCGCTTGTTATTTTTACAGTGCTCACTCAAATATACAAGATTTTCTATGCAATGGCAAATGATAAATGGTTCTCTGACTTTAAGAGGTGGTTGGGAACGATATTGGATGAAATTATTGTGGTCTATTTTTGGGACACTGTCCAGATATTCGCGTCAAGCGACTGAGAAGAACAAACAGATTACTTTCAGAATATGGTTCAAGACCATGCCTCGAAACATCTATTATAGGACAGTTAAACGCCTCTGTGCTCAGGTCCTGCGCTATATCGTACACAAAATGTAAAAGGTAAAGGTCTGTACATAATGTGCCATGCGGCATGGAGGGGAGTAGAATTACGGCGCTACTCATTCCTAACCTCGCTGCTAGATGAGAGTGGGTGGTCAACGCCATCCCTACCCCCGACCGCTTTATGGCCAGAACATGACCCCGGTTCCCGCTGTAAAGGAGGCTGGGTCGGCCCCAGGGCCGGTCAGGGCGGGTATGGAGAAGAGAAAATCTCTCGCCCCAACCGCGGTTCGAACCCCGGACCATCAATCACTTGACGAGTCGCTACATCGACTGCGCTATCCCGACCCCCACACAAAAAGCGGAATCAGACATTTGTAGTACTTTTTACGCCATCATAATTTTTAATCTTAGTTGAAAGCTTTTACTATAAATAAGGCTATGCTGTGTAGGTAAGGAATTGTAAATGATGGAAGTCATAATAAAAATTACAAAGGAAGAAAAACAAGAATAACATAGAAATGAGAGTAAAAAAAATATGCATAAATGCGCAAGATACTTCAGCGGAAGAAGAATGGATGGAAAAGAAAAACCGTTTGCCTGGAAACCAAACTGTTTTGTTTGAGTCGATTTCTTCACCACCGCTTCACATTCTTCACGATCAGAATCGCTACATCGGCACATTCGTTATTCTTTACACTGAAGTTGGTAGAATTTAAGTAAACAAGATTCAGGGAGCTTGTATTGAGCCGTGTCGGTTCTGCTGCCCTGGAAATAAATGCCGATATATTCACATCTGCAGACAGCGAATACACCATTCTGCTTCCTATCTAACATATTACGCTTCGTTTTGGATGGATTTCAATATGTCAATTTCTTTTTCTATTCTCATGTTGGAGCGAGACTACGTATTTCTGGGACAGCGACCTCTAACAGGCCTGTTGTCCAATCCTCCGTGACAGATGAAAGAATAGGGAGCACGTTGAAACCATAACTGGCAAGCGGAGATAGAAGCTCTCGGAGAAATTTCTGTCCGAGTGCCATTCTGCCCATCATAAACACCACATGGATTGCCCCGAGATTGAACCCTGATCTCCGTCGGAAAATGTCGGCTGCTGAGCGCCTGAGCTATGGCACGGCCCAATATGCCATTAGGATGCAGCTCTGTGCTGATCTGACATCTGTGACGCTGTTCAAGCAATGTAATTTAGTATTTTGTGCCTTAGCATGACACAACTCAGTATCACGTTTAAAAGGGGGAGGGATCTCGGGACACGACTCAGTATAGTTACGTACATCAGGTACCCAACTTTAAGAAATAAATTATCTGCTACCTACAGTGTCGTACCTCAGAATACCGTAATGTCATGTGTCTTTAGGTGAACAGTAACGGTTCCAGTGGTTGAAATTCGTACAATCTAACAAATATATTGTTTTGAACTTAGTAATGCGAGACTGCGTCCATTGGCACTGCATCTGAAATCGGCGTATTCTACTAGCGCAGAATGACTGATGAGTACGGTACACTGCTGGATTAGTAACTGAGGTGAGAAACTTAAATGCCACTTTGTCTACAGCAGATCCCGCATGAACGATTTTCGGACTGGACCAAGACGAGTAGTCTTTAACCCAAGTTCGGTAGTCCCAAATACATGCTTCCTGAGGGTATCTAAGAATAACTTTAGTAGAACATTATCACCCACAGTAACTGTATAAATACTAATTCACCTTTTGTTAATTTTGGCAGTTATCTTAATAAAATTCCGGTAGAAATTTCAAGACGTTAAGGTCACAAGTTATACGGATTTTACACACAGGAAACCGTCGTTTGACGGATACATGAATAATATCGTAGTCACATTTACTGTTTAAAATCCAGCGGTCACTAATGTTCCACTGACCTTGGCTCACGGACTGCACTCGTGAGCTTTGCATGATTCTCAAGATAAACAGTGATCACTTCCAATAACTTGTCGATTACTGTAATGGAGACGCCGTATGTTTGTTATCTGTGAGGTAGCAATTCAATTTATGTATGTTTGTACACAAGAATTCAGACGTCAAAGGTTTAATAGTCAAATATCTGTCAAGTCACATTTCAGAAGGCAGTATGTCAATGTCAAAACGAATCAC
Source organism: Reticulitermes speratus (assembly GCA_021186555.1). NCBI lineage: Eukaryota > Metazoa > Arthropoda > Insecta > Blattodea > Rhinotermitidae > Reticulitermes > Reticulitermes speratus. Next base: position 16,703,258 of record JAJKFL010000001.1, read on the forward strand.
TGGTATTTAATTCCTACGGGAAACGTTGATTTCTTTCATACGGCTCTTCAGTCGACGACTTTGATACAGATTTATCCCTAGTTAATAACCGAACTCTTATAATAGCTCTGCAGATCCCATTACGTTTAATGTCTTCCCTCCAACTATATAAACCGTGACTTTAGACTATTCCATTTGAGGGAATGGTCATCTCATTCTGGTCGTATAATTACATAAATGTCTTCCCGCACTAATTATTTATAAAGGAATATATCGACAATGATTCCTCTGAATGTAGGTAATGGTGTTAAAATGGACACATAATCAGAAGTCTTGTATTTAAACACACAACAATTGAATGGCGGCCTTTTGAACCAGTAGGTGCACGGACAGACATGGGCTGGAAAATGACCGTTATTTCGTGCAGCAGTATGAGACATTTTTTCCATCGAAGAGAGTTCTTCTTGAGCAGAAACTTATATTTCGCCTAATCAATCAATTTTCTGCCTATTAGGCAATCCGATTCTTTCTTTAATAGATAATTACTGCCACCCTCAAACCTACGTCCCGGTCTGTCTGTAGAGTGTTCTCCTTAGCATTTCCGATGATAACTTTGTAAGTGTATTTTACCTTAGTTCTTTATGCTAAATATCTCACCAATCTCAACAACCTTCACTTTATTGCCATATTTGCAAATGGATTCAATTTATAAAGCTCCACATTACGTAACGTTCTCTTTACGTCACTTGCTATTTCTAATGTCCTTATATTTTCTCGCCAACGTATTCTCAAACATAAAAAATGTGCGTGAGATTTGAAGTTATCACTGTAGTGACCATGAATATTACTCTGTTTTAAAAAGTTTCGACTTGTAGTTTAGTTGGTATGTCCCAATATTTCGGAACAATCTCTTCCTTCCATATTCGGTGTAGAAAAGATCTCTACGTTAAAGATGGACTAAATCTTAAAGAATCTTGTGGCCTATTCTTAAACGGTAAAAGACAGAATATAATAAGACTGAAACCTCACGAAGTATACAATGTATGAAAATGTATTCAGACAAATTCAAAATCTAATGCAGAATCAGTCCCAATAGACGTGAAGATAACTTCTTAGCCTACCCATCACACTTCAAGAAAATGTGTTGCTACAAGTGCATACTTTTGTATGGTGTAAGCACTGACGTCGGGGGACATAACTCAAGTACAGGCGGGCTTTGTGCTTCAGGTTTTAGCATTGGGCTTGAGCCCGGCATTATTGCTCCCTCTTTAATTACCATCACGCCACTCTGCACCCTTGTCAGTACCTGCATCTCCGGACTACCAATTACACGATTTGAATGGAACACGAGAACTATCCTGTCAGTTAGAATAACTGTGGGCTCGCTCTAATATAAGAAGGAAAGAGATTTTTAACCTCTCCCCCTTCTAAACGAACTAATGAAAAGGAAGTTACCCGAAGATGTCGCTACTAATTTAAATACCGTTAAATTCCAGAGGCGAAAACTTTTCATGTTGGTTTAATAAGCGATTAAAGAACGTGTACAGCAATTTAATGTCCTTCAAAATATGAAGGAATGTGTTCATCTTAGTTCATTGTCCCACCTACATGTTTCTTTTATTTTCAAAGTTAAACAGATGTGAAACATTTATACAAAATGTGTTTAATACAGCGTTAAAGACAAAAGCATCATTCGTAAGAAATTGTTCAGTCCCAATTAGAATGGAAGACAGGATTTGTTATCCTAATCTAAACTTTTCCTACTTTTTACCTGTTACCATTGCAATTCCCTAGATATCACTTTCATAATGATAATTTACGACTTATGACATTTCTTTCCAAACACGTAATTAAGTCTTAACAGGTGTTTCTCTTGTTATGTCTTATTAAATGTATTCCAGACCCTTTACATATTGCGATGCATTTACGTATCATTATGTCGTAAACACTGAAGTAACAATGCGTACTTTTTATAGCACAAGTTATGAAAGTATCTGATAACTTTACTGCAAATAACATTTTGAAAATAGCCCATACGGTGTGCCCGAAATTTAATGGGCATTTCTTTGAGTAAAAATGTCGAAATTTACGACTAAGATATTTTAAAATAAAAATTGTGTTACCATATATAATTTATGGTGTTATCAAACAAAATGGCTTTGAATGTCAATCTCGTTCAACACCTACAAGGACAGTTTCTTTTTAAATCCCGCTGATCATAATTCTTCTATAGTGGTACTTATGTTTGGTTGCATTAATGTTCCAAAGTACATAATCACATATTTGATTACTAGCACATCGTGTTTGATTTTCGTCTTTCTGTCCATTGATTATTAGTTCACTGTTTATCTGCAGCTATCTCGTTTGATGACGGACGAAAAAAATATATAACATGGTTCCTGAAACTCATCACACATTATGAAGGTATGTAAAAGGACCAGATGTAAAATTTCACGCATTATTTACTTTGGCACTAGATCAAAGTGCGTGGTCAGAGGCCAAAGTTAATCCGATAGAACAAACCTAACCTGCACAGAGTCAGAAACTGAACAGGCCCCACAAACAAGTGATCAGAAAAATTTTTCTCATTCGGGAATAGAAAGAAAATTGATATTCCGTAACATTTAATTTCAATGCATAAGCAATTCCGGCCTTTAAGACAGTAAAGTGATTGGTAGGTACTCGTACATGAGTCAGACAGTTGTCTGGTTGGTTAGAGGCAGGCTAGGGGTCGCAGTCAGATATCTCATTACGGCTACCTGAGATTATAAGCTGTTGCTGTAGCATATTCGTTTACTTGTGATGGACGCTGTCCATATCACAAAATTCTCCTTGTGGATATATCACACGAAATGGAGTGACTGGCCCATGCATTTCAACCATCTCTTTTCGAAATCCCAACGCCATAGCTTACACAGAAGAGCCCAGGCTCCAGTAACTTGATGCCCACCCAACACATGTATATTTGATGCCGCCAGACTTCCACTATGTGTATGCTCTCACTGTACCAATAACAGCTGAATAGCAATGAAACGATGTAAAGCATGGCTGAAGCAGAAAACATGAAAATAAAATATTTCAGAATGATATGGGGAATTCCAATACAGCTTAAGTGATTGAATATATGGAGATATTAAGGAAGGAAAGAAAGAGGAAACAGAAGAGTGGAACTGGAGAGAAATAGAAAAGTAAACTAAATGCATGAATGAAAGTCATTCTGCAAAAGTTAATAATCGTCCCAATGTTCAAGGGATTCCCAGCTCCTTACAGAACCCGAAGGTTTATCGTCGTGTTCAAGACCCTGCCACTGGTCCATAATCTGAGCTAGATTAATTCAGTTTACACCACCATATTCTAGTTCTTGAAGGCTCATTTTCTTATGTTTCTCAGGTCTCTTCCCATCTAGTGCAGAGGTTAGGAATGAGTAGAGCCACAAATACATTCCCCGTATACGCTTTCACGGTTTGCATATGGAAAATTTTACCAGTACACATTGATATTCAAAGAAATATATTAAAATAAGTAGACCTCTAAACCAAAAGGTTTCAAAGAAATTAATGCTCAAGTTTGATGGCAAGAACTTTCTACAACACTTCCTTTAGATAAAAAAAATATACAAGAACAGAGGAAGGTACAGGATGCAGACATGAAAACGGAAGAGCGAACAGCTAAGTACGTTGAAGTCTCCTGTAAACATTATGCTTAATTACGCCACAGCGTAAATATTAGGTGCTTTCACTGCAAACTGATCGCTGCTTGTAAGGAGGGCTAACGAACTAATTATGTGCATGGAGTAAAGTTCCTCTTAGCAAGGTAACAGTCACTTAGTTACTCTAAATATCCAGCCTTTTATGGGTCCCGAATGCTCAGCGTCGAGTTAGCGACACCACTGAACATGTCCTTTAGGCATATAAATTACGTCCACGGCTAGGAAAGATTTACCTGCAACTAAAACACTGCGAAATATTTTTTGAAGTATGTCCTAGAGATAAAGACAAAATTTTCCCTGTTCAAGATACAAAGTCGTATGGGGAAGTGAATATATATCCCAAACTGATTTGTGACCTCGAAACTAGATTGGGTGATTGGTCGGCTTAAAGCCAAGGCCGCTTTAGCCCCGAACGAAAAGTTCCTGGTACACATAATATATTTTATAAGTGCACCATATTTATGACATATTTATAAGCACTGGATTCCTTGCCGTAAATTCTGAATGTAATTGTGTATGTCACACAGGCGTATACGTGTGTGAGACAACATTATTATAAATTGTATGAACTTTAATTAACAATTCTTAAAAAGAGTCTGAACTCACGAGTTCTGTAATGGCTATATTATTAGAGGAACAAACGCAATCAGAAGAGCATTATTTATCGTGTTTGACTACGAAACCTTCCTTTCTGTGAGCAGTGACATTAATCATTGCAGATTCTTTGGGGAAACTAACAAGACAGACAATCTACGTATAAACGTAAAATTGAGGCGCGTCCGCGTAAAGTTTTGCTGTCGAAACGCAATAACTATTATATATTCTGTAGCCTTAGTTATCCAGCATGCAATACGCATGCGCCGTATTATATTGTCATCTGTGGCCTGTCTGGCCCTACTATATTTTTCCATATTACACAATAAACGAAATTTTTTTTTTGTGAAAAATATTACCGATCACAAAATGCGTTTCGATTTTCTCTAAAGCTGTTCTCTGAAACATTTCTCATTCTGAGCAGAAATGAGCGAGATATAAATGCACAGAGGTCTTCATGTAAAGTATCCATTATTCTTGTCAGATTTTAATGAAACTTGAATTTTATCAACAGATTTTCAAAATATACTCAATTATCTAATTTCATGACAATCCGTTTACTGGGTGCCGAGTTGTTGCATGCGGACGGACGGACGAAAATACAGAGACAGAGAGAGATACACAGACATGACGAAGCTAATAGTCGCCTTTCGCAATTTTTCGAAAGTACCTAAAAATTGCTTAATTTTTTGTCAACTGGAAAGCTAATATGTCGCGGTACGTAACTGCTTCTCTAACAAGCGTGACGAATCCATGGACTAAACATACTTACACTGACTCTTTACCACTTAACTTCAGACTCTCTACATTTTTTCAAAAAAACAACAAATAATCTACAATGCGCCTCCCTCCCCATACTGAAATTTTCGGAACTATCCAATTAATTCACTTATCAGTGACGAAATGTTTCACGTCACTCGCTAGCCCACACCGTGAATTCTGCTATCGCTTTAAAATATTCTTTAAAGGTTATCGGCACCTGAGCAGCAAGTTCAATTCCATTTAAAGGCGTGTCGGCGATAATAAACGACCCTAAATAAAACACGTTTCTTTTACCTAGTTTGTAAATTCCTACAAATTAAAAACATATTTAAAGCCACCAGCTTGGCTAAACATGACACACACAGGAGACGGAAGTCACCTAAGACAAGCGTTAAGGGATTGCATTCTTGTCGAGAACGGGAAAGAGCTGAAATGACAGACTGAGATTGATTGCTTGTCAGTATGGATTCCGAACCCTTGAATAAGTCCGGAAAACTTTCCGTTGCTTTAAGTAAACTTTTCGGAACTTAAAGCAGTTCATTGCACTGTTTCAAATTACATTTAGGAGTCCAGTGGACGCAAGGACTCCGCACGTTAAAATGATAATATTCTTCTATTCATTAGATATTTCAGCTGCATTACTAATTTATTAAACATTACAAACTTCTTACTGTAGGCTTACTACAACATAAGACAGCACTTGCAGATGTAAGTGCCTGTAACAGAAATGAGTACAAGGAGTATTTCCTGAGGGGTAAAGGCGGCCGGTGCGTAGGGCTGAAACCTTACCACCTTCATGTGCCGATTGTCGAAATCTGGAAGCCTCAACCTCCTGGAACCCCAAGGGCCTGTCCAGGCCTGTAATGGGATTGCTTTACCTTTTTTTTTGCACATGTAAGTGGAAGTGATTCAAGGCTATAGAGAATAACAAAGTTTTTGATTACTCATAGTTTTACAGTAGGCATACGGTGGGTCTTTAGTAATTGTAGGTTATAGTACAACCTAAAGGCTATAATAAATGCGGAAATAGCAGACAAATATACAAATTAACGAATTTTGCAGTCTATTAGAACCCCACTCGAAACATAAATGCAGGTCACTCCGAATACCCTAGGCTAATGATTCGCTAACCTGCTGAGGAAATAGCGAGGATAAAAAATACATTACATTTATACAAGATACCGTGATTTACAGAGAAGAGAGAGCTCTAAATATGACTGACTTGACCGAAAATGTCTAACGTAAGTTACAAGAAATGTTGTGCTAAACCTTATACGGACAATTGCAAGAAATAAGGACGGTATTCGCTAGGCTAAAGCATTTCCCCCAAGCAGCAAATTATGTAAATATTTTGTAAACATCCTGTGCAGAAACTCATAAAGGAAAGGGGTTATAAAACCTAAAAGTAAGTAATCGTCTTTGTCTCGCACTTCGGGTTGACTTGCCCGCAACACAAGGATCAGTGAGGGTTTTCTAACCGGAAATAAAAGATGACCCCCATCTAGCGTCTCTTCTTCACCACTCTCCCGCTAAATCTTGAAGACACACCAAAATCAGGACCTATCCTTCTCTTGACAAGAAAAGCTTGGGAATATTAACCACATATACGAATCCAGAAAAATATCGTGGCGTGCTCCTTGAGTTTAATATGTCTGTTTCAAGAAGTACTTTAGAGTGCACAGTACAAAACGTATTTGTTGTATACAATTTTAAATCTTCCAAAGCCTAACTATAATAAATGCGACCTCAAACTCTAGAACCAGTTGTCTGTGGCCTGACACTCCATTACATTGATTAAATGGCCTAACTAGAAAGTTCGAGCACAACTTGATGCCTTAGGCTAGAGCATGTTCTTTAGTAATATTACTGACGACATACGAAGTCACATTAGGTTGAATTTATCGACACTTAAGTCCAGGCTCTCTTTCTTGTAAAGGTCTTAAAGAAACAGAACTCAGTTACCCATCCAGTGTTGATAACATTACCTTGTCACTTAATCAGAGACTGTTTCGTTTTTAATATTCAGCATTGTGTAAAGTTCAGCTCTGCATCAAGACGTGTTTCAGCAGCCAGTGTAGTGTGATTTATTATGCAAGTATGGACTTTGTCTGTACATATTCGAAACTTCACTTGTAAGATTCTCTTTTATTATTGAGTTGAAATTTTTCATATCACATTCCTTGTAGAGTCTGTATTTTCATTTTCATTAAATTTGTATTACTTCTTCGGCAGTTCGTCCTTACAAATGGCTTTCCTATTGATTTAATGCATTTAAAATACGACCTATATTATTATTATTATTAGTAGTAGTAGTAATAGTGGGGGCGCGCGGTGGCGTAGTTGGTTGAGGCACTACGCTACAAACCGGAACGTCGCGGGTTCGATTACCGATGGTGTCATTGGAATTAATTCCTTGACATAATCGTTTCGGTCGCACTATGGCCCTGGGGTTGACTCAGCCTCTAACAGAAATGAGTACCAGGAATATTTCCTGGGAGTAAAGGCGGCCGGTGCGTAGGGCTGACAACCTTACCACCTTCATGTGCCGATTGTCTACAAATCTGGGAGCCTCAACCTCCTGGACCCCTCAGGGCCTGTCTAGGCCTGTAATGGGGTTGCTTTACCTTTTACCTTAGTAGTAGTAATAGTAGTAGTAATAGTAGTGGTTGTAGTAGTTGTGGCCTAGTAGTAGTAGTTGCTGTTGTTCCTGTTGTTAGTTATAGTAGTAGTAGTAGTAGTAGTAGTAGTAGTAAGTAGTAGTAGTAGTAGTCTAGTATTACATGTCGTATTTTCTTCCTGCGAATAACTTCGTATTTAAATACAGAATAAACGTGCGTTGAATTGTAGGACTTAACCTCAATATTTGGCACTGATTTCATAATTGTTATATTTACCATGTAAACAATGTCAATTTAGAATCTGCGTGTACGGTCTTGGTGTGTTTCCGCACCGAATTTAAAGTCTCGTTTCAATCCTCAAGTAACTACTGACTTCAAACGGAACGGTATGCACTAGTTTATGAAACCGCCCATACTTTTATTTTTGAATTCCACAAACTAGTGACTTCAACACAGGCTGCATTTTGTCAAAGATCTGTCATCATATATCCTTTCAGAGTCCAAGGGTAAGTGGCGTTCTGTCTCTTATACTTCGTAATTTTATAGGTCCGCAACGCTTGCATTACCGACTGCAGAAAATTAAAAGTTGGGAGGTTGGCTGGCCTCCAACGGCAAGGGGTTTGTAGAAAAGCGTAATAAAATTCAGTAAATGTTTACAAAATTAGGGGGCACACACACACACACACACACACACACACACACACACACACACCACATATACATACACAGCATGGTAATTCCTTACGCAGTTCTCATTTATTATTTTTTTTTGTAGACAGAAAGTAAGTTAAGAATCACTCAAAAGTATATTTTGATAAGAGGAAAAACTCTTTTATCAAATGTACGGAGTTTGATTTTCATAGTTTTCTGTCATAGGTCTGATGATGGCTCTTTGAGCTGAAACCGGTAGCCTGATCACGTGTTACAAGTGTATGTGTTGGTTTTGACTGTACTACTGATAAGAGTAAAAATATACTTTTGCACGTACATACCAACGGGGATGTCTAATATTAAAATTAAGAATCACTGTTTTGTGTTTACAATTTGATATGTAACCTTACGTTATGCCTTCTTCCTGCATTCTGGTCACTAGATATAGTTCTTTTTCTCCGCGTTTGTTTCTACAAAGCGTGTAGTAATAGTAATATATATATATATATATATATATATATATACCAATTCTGTGGCACGTAGTAGGTGTGTACTTTTGCCTATTGATCCGTAACCACCAGAATATTTCATGTACTGAATGTAGAACATGTTCCACCAAGAGAGGCACATGCTAGGTCAATACCGACGAATTTCGGAATTCGACTCTCAGTCGTCCTATAGATGATCATTTGACTGTGCAAGTTCTCTTACAAATAACGCAAAGTTCAAGAACTGATTTTCATTTCAGATATAGCTTACGTTTTATAGTTCTTACAGTTAGTAAGTTAGTTACCTTTGTACACCCCTTAACTTTTTAACACGGACTCTCCCGATTTCTATATCAGTGTTGAGTTAGTGATGCAGCGATCACATTTTGTTTTTTGGTTGGAAGTCACAATGCTATTCCAGCGTGTGTCCAATGCCACACGTAGAAACTTTTCCTCTCTCCACCGATAACCCAGCTAGCGATTTTTATCCACAATGGCTTCATGCATCACAGTGCGGTCAGTGAAACGACCCGCCTCTTATATATGGCTTACACGAGCAAAACAGAGAAACAAAGGACAGAAAACTATGGTCATTAAAAGAACCAACATGAACGTTAGTTAGGCTTCTACCCAAAACAAGCCACCATCTCCTATTACACATAAAAGCCAAATAGTTGTTTCGAATATACGTGTGTCATGCACAGAAAAAAGGATCCTGCAAAAATTTCGTGTCATATGATGAAAATGTTACATGATTCTTTTTAAGTTTCAAATACATCCACAGTAATGCGACACTGTAACGTGCAATGAAGTTGCATGCAAAAACTGTTAACACAGTGGAAGCTCACGCCCGCGAATTTCATTATGCTTTTTTCCACTGGCCCAAGAGATTTATTTTGCAAAAGACGTGTACAAAGTTCACAATGTACTGTTTTCTTAGATATTTCAAGCTAATCAGTTGTTCATGATATTTCCTGCTTATTTTTATGCGAAGCGAACATTCTTTACTTAAGCTTTTCTAAGATCTGTGGTTTTGTCTCATTTCCGCCATGTGTGGTAAACGTCCAATTTTTGGTTGCTGTTTTTTACAGCCTATTAATACTAGTCTGAAAGTACTAATTAAGAAGTTCCGCAATACACATTTTCGTGAGCATTCCTTTACTCTGTGGCTTAGTATTTTTGTTCATCTCTGTTGTTGGCTTCAGAATTGTGTCCTTAAGCACACTCAATCTCTCTTCTTCCCTCAGGGTTTAGACGTTTATATTATTATGATGGATACCTTTTACCAGCAAAGAATGCTGATTATTCGTTCTTGCTTTACATCTGTTCCTTTTGCTTCCTTTATATCTTGTTGCTCTCACCCATCTCCAAGCAGTGCCTGGATTAAGAATGAGGGCAGCTATACCTCAGTTTTCCCACATGCCGTCACGGCGTGTAGGGGGATGAGTTTATCTTTACGTCAATTCAATAGCAGAACTTTTCGTAAACCTATGGTATTCCACTGATTGTACTGTACAAGTTGTAGCAACTCTTCTTTGCTCTCCGAAATCTGTATGTTCTATGGATAAGATGTCTCACCCTGTATTGCCAGTACTTAATTTCCATATCCTAGTAAAAGTGTCTGAAGGGACTTTGACTGACTCTCTAACAAACTAATACACTGATTGTGAAAGCCGAAGTTTCAACACGCCTCTACCAAAGCCGTCGTTTTAAGAAGGATTCTGAACACTCACATATCTGCAATCTCAAAAGCTCTCTCCCTAAAATCCATTATAATATTGTGGTCCGTTGCTCTTCTCGGTGTTCCAAGAGGCGTCTCCACATACGCAGTGTATCCGACGCGCACTCTTTTATCTCCTCATTGTAGCAGCAGCTTGTTGTTCCTAAAACGCACATCATTGAACATACGCAACTTGTACATTATAGTTCAGAAACGGAAGCATAAAATACGTTCATAAAAGTAACTGTTAAACAGACATATCAGTCATAAACAGTTTGATTTACAGCAATATAAATATGAACTTTAACTTGCCCGTTTCCAAGGGATTTCGCAGTATTAATAAATTAAATAGTCACGTCAGGCCTAGTACTATTTACACTACAAACATATAAATAAGTATTTCTCGTAGTTCCTTAATACCAATTACACACAACGCTACAACATAAATTAAAGCACTTGAAAATCACTCAATAGATCCAAACTCGTCCTGAAGAATTAAAGTTTTTACACCACTTTCCTTATTCTTTTTGGAGTTGTTCAAATTCTGATATCTGCTTCACTTCTTTCAAGACCGACGTTCGTCCAAAGTACATAAAAACTCCAGTTATTACCTGACAGAAAACAACGCCTTTATTAGGAAGACTAACTGGTTCACGAGTATAGGAAATAATCATTATTCACTAGGAAATTGTACGAAACACATAAATACAGTATCTGACAAAATTCAGACCTCTTAATACTAAAGCGTGCGGTTCTTATATTTACCTCTGGACTTCAAATGCTTAAGGTTTTGTCTTCACATTAGTCTTTAGGAACTGAGGAAGTATACAAAGAAGCGGCCTTATCCATTTTAGTCTGTGATGCGGTACTGGATCCCGGGGCCTCCCAAAGGGACACGGTATTGGTTAACTACTACTTTTGACGTCCGTTACTCAGACCAAATTGGAACCTAAGTAATCTCCTCAGTTAAGACAATATCATTAAGAATTTATAAAATAAATGACTCGGTAATTCGCAGCGTGTAGCGGCCATGGTTTGAACCAGATCCCCCCCCCCCCCCCCGATCTGAAGTCATATTCAACGAGTCAGCAAGTGTGAGCCGTCAAGCAATTTTTCGGATAAAGAAACTTAAAGAAACGAACAATGTTTAACAATTTCGACACAGGAACGGATCATATTTCCAGAATAACAGGCCATAATCCACAATCACAATGTTTCCTCTGTTTTTGGTGACTCAGTGTCGTTGGTAACTATAAACTGCGACTTTAGAAGGCGGCCTTCGGTAACACTGGGCACTCTAGCTACTGTCGGCATGAATCCTTTAGTGTTGCAATTTCTTGCATGGAGCATCGGAATCCACCAGATGGACCCTCACGACGGTGTCCCTTGTGGAAATCTGAGGTTCTCCGAAATTGAGCCACTGTTCGAATCGTCTCCTCCGCATAATTCGTTCTTCAACTCATTCTCCCCATACTTATCAGTTTATTTCTCCTGTGTTTCTTCTTCCTGATGTTCCCTTATCCCCGATCGGCTTCAATTATTCTACCGGCATATGTCCATCTTACTTTATTTCTTTCGTGTATCTGGCTCCTTTCCTCCTTCTTCTCTTTACCTTTTCATCCCTTTGTTTATCCGTTCTACCGCCATTCCTCTCTGGATACCTTCCATCCTCTACATTACTTTAAAATGTTGTCATACCAATTATTTTCTCTTTTACCATTTCGTGGTTTAACCTCCTTTCCCACTTTCGTTCGTATTCCTTTCACATCACTTTTACTTATCCATCCTACCTCCACGCATCCAAACGACAGATTATCTGAGGTTTTGTCCTTACACTATCAACAGCGGAAGATTACTCAGGGTTTGCCTTTATCCCATCAATGGAGGGTTTGTATCTTCTCAAGTGTGACAGGAATAGGCTGATTATATTTAGATTCATCGTATTTTTTCTTCTTCTAAATCTCTTTTTTTAGTTTCTTCGTATTCTCGCCTTATACTTCCGCTTCATTAGTTTTTTCTTCTGTTGTCCCGTCTTTAACAACATTCTAGCACTGTCTTTATCTCACTCGACGCTACGTTTTTATCTTTCTACATCTTACATTGATATTACTACAAGTTACACCATTAAAAATTCATAAGAAAATTTAGGGAGTTAAAATAATACATTAAAAATGAAATCAGGGGCATAAGCCGCCCACAAACATTCGAGTCCTAATGGTTCCAAATGTGTATATTGTTGTTTTCTTTGTTTGTTCTTCTTATCCCACAAACTATCACAATAATCATCAGCGTTATCATTTCGTCGTCAATTCAGCGCTCAAATAAAAAATTTAATAATATATTACTACTACTACTGCCACTACTACTACTAGTAGTAGTAGTATATGTCCCTTAACCAATTCTTCATCTCCAACGTTTCCTTCTTTGTCTATATATCCCATTCTACCTTCATCGTTCCATTGATTTTCACTTAATATCCTACGTCCTCTCTTCAGAGAAACTTACAGCTTATCACTTGTATACGTTTCTTCATCCCCATCACGCAAGAATCCTATTCGCTGAATTAATGATTTCTGATTTCTTCTACTTGTTTTGTATTCCAAAACAGTCTCTTGGGCATTAACACTAAAATGTATACAACAAATAAAATTGTCATTTTATAGGCCTAAATTATATCACCGTGATTTACCTTCGTTCTTTTGTTCTATTATTTATAACTTGCGCACCACTGTTCTTCTAATACGCGTTCTCCTACTATCCTCTTTCTACTCCTCCTTATTGTTTCTTTCCTGCTATGTGCATCATTTATATTTCTCTTGTAGGCTTACTCTTTCTCCTGCTACTTCAACAACTGAAGTCTCTTGCTCTGTTTACTTCACAGTCCTAAATAATTGCTTTTGATATGGCACTGGTAGGATTCAGAAAATTCTCGTGCTTTCACTGTACGTCGCTTCTCATTCTCTCCTTTCCATATATTTCTTGGTTATTAAGTATTCACTGCTCGTAGTATTGTCAGTACAGTGAGGCATGCTTCATATTCCAGTGACGTAACTAGGGGATGATGTAGCAGTAAACTACTGAACTAGTATCTGAGATGTGCTCAGTTCGAATCTTGCCCAACGAACCGGATATCCTGAACGGGCATTTTCTTTGTTTTCTTCAGTACCTAAAGACAAAAGATGGATTACTTTGTTGAAATCAAGACCACTTCCTTCCAAACTCTTAAGTTCACGACATTCATGACTCATTCGACGCTACAATATAAGGGCGGTTTGGTGTAAGAGTGACATACGAAGCTCGTTTTAAGCCATGAGCATTCCGTAATTACGAATAAACGCTAGAAATTATCGCAATGCGCGATATATGAATAGGACATGACGTCTCGGCACATTTTAGTGATATAATTTCATAAGATCTGCGCTCTTCTGGGATATTACGCAGCCTAGAGTGGTAATTCTGCACCGAAGTTTCGGGACAACCTATCGGTCCCATCTTCAAGGGTCAAGAATTCAAAGAGGAAACCTCCACATCGGATATTCACGCACGAATTCCACGTGCATAAGTACACATCTGCACAGGCACTAGCAGTGTGAGACGATGGGTAAAGCGTTTTAAAGTGGAGAACACAGATACGGCCGATCTTCCTTGCAGTGGTCGCCCGCGAACGGCCTCTTCCGAGAGAAACAGAAAAAAATCAATGGGCTCACCAGAGAGAATCGACGCGTGACAGTCAGGGAAATGGCAACAGATATTTGAATACGGCAACGTAATGTTCAGGAGATGGTGGAAATTTGGGATATCGGAAAGTCTGTGCCCGCTGGGTTGCTCGCTGGCTGACCTAGAAGCAAATACATCAGCTAAAAATAAACTTCCCTCACAATTGCTGCAACGGTATGCAACGGTAGGCATTTGTTATAAAACAGACAACATTGTATGCAGAACAATTCCACTTTCATGAGAAAGGCTGTTGCTAGGCGAGTGACAAGTCTGGACCAACAGATCTCATGACTAGTGTAGGTAGCTGTCTTACATAATGCATAAACCTCCTTATGTGTTCAAAGCACTGGCCCAACAAGCACGTAACCTTTGAATTTATGTGACGGTATTCCACCTGAATATTTCTATGGCACTTTTAAGCATAAATGTTTTCTGCGCGTCTAGTTTCCATAATTCATTCTAAATTTATTGTTTTTATAGACCTGAATCATCAGAGAAACAGAATAAGAAAGTATTATTCATGTTATGTTCTCCCTTCGCCTGTCAGCCATATTATCTAATATTTAAGTATGATTATTAGAAATTACCTGTCTCATAGCACCAATAAATTTGCTCTCCTAAGAAGAAGGAAAGCTTTTCCTCTAAAATTCTTTGGTATTTTTTCTCTCGATTAAAGCTATATTTCCAGCCCATTATTACCTAATGTTCGCTGTTATGAAACAAGTAACATTTCTACAAATTACGAAATACTTTATGCGTAAATCTTCCATTGACAATTTATTTCATCCTTTTAACATACGTATATTATTGTAAGCATTTTATTTTCACACACTTTTAATTCAGTTGTCTCTATAGAACTCAAAAACTGTATTTCGCATACGTAAGAAAACATGGCTAAACTGGGCAGTTTCTTCGGCTTACGTGAAAACCCAGATCCAAGCAGAATTGTTGGTCACTAGAAGTGCTACAATTTTTATCCACATAATTTTTAGCTTAAGTCTGAGCATAATACGCTCTGAAAGTCATAAAAACAGACAAAGCGTATACTGTATATGCAAAATTGTAGGGATTATGTCACTTCATGCGACATGCAGTATAGCAGTTGTAGCTTAACGGAGATTCAAGTGCTGAAAGCGGCTGTCGTTTTGTGTACGATACAGAGTTACGGAAAATAGAATGACACAATCTGTTTACAAGCTATCGAACACTCCACTGCGAAGGCTTGATCC
The DNA here is from genome assembly GCA_021186555.1 of Reticulitermes speratus. Lineage (NCBI taxonomy): Eukaryota > Metazoa > Arthropoda > Insecta > Blattodea > Rhinotermitidae > Reticulitermes > Reticulitermes speratus. Next base: position 16,718,725 of record JAJKFL010000001.1, read on the forward strand.
TGTCGTTGAGAATGGATAGGCGTTTGGTTAACACTGCTTATACATTTCATAAACCATGCATCATAATTAGCATTAACAATTCAACAGATATTGAAATAACATTTGTGAAAACACTTTACAATTACGGGCAAATCTTAGGGATAATAGATTTAATTGTTATTATAAAGAATATATAGGAGCAAGATTGTCAATTGGTCAAATGTTTATAGTGCAAATAGGTACGAGCAGGACTCTCAGTAGGTCAAATTTTTCTAGTGCAAATAGGTAGAAGCAGGACTGTCAGTAGGTCAAATGTCTATAGTGCAAATAGGAGCAGGATTGTCAATTGGTAAAATGTTTAGAGTGCAAATAGGTACAAGCAGGACTCTCAGTAGGTCAAATTTTTCTAGTGCAAATAGGTAGAAGCAGGACTGTCAATAGGTCAAATGTCTATAGTGCAAATAGTTAGGAGCAAGATTGTCAATTGGTCAAATGTTCATAGTGGAAATAGGTATGAGCAGGACTCTCAGTAGGTCAAATTTTTCTAGTGAAAATAGGTAGAAGCAGGACTGTGAATAGGTCAAATGTCTATAGCGCAAATGTGTAGGAGCAGGATTGTCAGTTGGTCAAATGTTCATAGCGCAAATAGGTAGGAGCAGGACTGTCTGTAGGTCAAATTTTTCTAGTGCAAATAGGTAGAATCATGACTGTCAGTAGGTCAAATGTTTATTGTGCAATTACGTGGCATGTTTTGACCACAGTGAAGTGCTCAGGGATAAAACCAATTACTCTGACAATTCTTGTTAACGTATCACATTTACAAAACTATTCAAAGCTGTTTATATGATTTTACAGCGGTAATGTGTATAAAGAAATTTATGTGAAATACATACCAACAACGTATAAATTTGTGACTATTATTCGTATTCAAAGAAATGAGTCAGCGAGATTCATTATTAGAATCTAAAGCCGCCGAAAGAGAACATTGTGGAAAGTATAAAGCTTTAAAATGCAAAGATAATTACATGTTTGTATTTTGCTCTTAATAATGACTAGAGTGTCCCGAAGTTTTAATCTGTTCATATAATTTACAATTTAGGAATGATTTATAGCGTTTTTTTGCATTATGCAAAGAGTGGTAATGGATGTGTTTTCAGAGTCATTCGCGTTAGAATGAGTATAGCGCAAATGGTAGAAAATATTCGGAAGTTTCAATTGCTTTTTATAATTTAGATAAACGCCAGTCTTCAAAGTATCATCGATGCTATTAGCCCAAGTAGTACAGCCGGTGGTGAGCTTGTACGGCGATACTTTGGGGCCTATCTCCATTCACTGCATAGTGTCGTTATCTTTTCGGTTTGCAGTACGTCATGCAACTGAGTGGATTTCGTTGCTCTCCTAGTATACAATTTCTCCCGTACAACCTCCTCTCCTCTCCCAGGTATGGATCCTGTCTCGTAAATGTTTCACGTTAAGTTGAACACGCTTCCTTAGTCTGCGGATTGAGGAAACGGTTCTACAGTATGGAGGGTAAAGAAGCAAGTCACCCCATGACATGCCTATACAGGCACAGAGGTGAGGCGAAAGTACAGCTCCAAACAGTTCGCAACCCAGCACTAGAAGGAGGTGGGTGGTCAGCACCGCCCTCCGGCCGCTTTACCCCCGGGAAAGACTAGGTACCCATTGTACAGGAGGCTGGGTATGCCTCGGGGCCAGTCTGGAATGCACGAAAAATCTCGCCTCCACCGGGCGTCGATCCCCGGCCTATCCAGCACGTAGTGACTCGCTATACCAGCTACGCAATAGATATGAACGGTACCTCTGAATATATTGAATATGCAGTCGCGAACAGCCGACAAGGAATGGTGCTCCACCTTGGGGATTGGGAGGGGGGCTAACAACTAACCGTAAACAATTAACATGTTATCAGATCTCATACAGCGCCTCCCTTCTGGAGATATCAGTTATGAAAAAAGGAATTTACAAATTTTTCGGTGATCAAGTCAAGACGAATGAGATATTCGGGGCATCTGGCAAGTGTGGGGGAGAGGACATGTGCATACACGGTTTTGGTGGGGAAGCCTGAGGCAAAGATACCACTTGGAAGACCTAGGAGTAGATGGGAGGACAACAATTAAATAAATCATCAAGAAATTGGATGGGAGTGTGTGTTATAGATTTATCTGGCTCGGGATAGAGACAAATAGCGGGTTCTTGTGGCCATGGAAACGAAGCATCGGATTACACAAAATCATAGAAAATTTCTTGACTAACTTAGGAGCTATTAGCTTCTCAAAAAGGACTCTGCTCCATGGAGCGAATAAGTTACTTTAAAACCGACAGCTATGAAGGAGAGTCGACGTGAAAGTAATAAGGACGAAGTGGTGTTACAGATAGTTAACTTCAAGACACAATGAAGTACAATTCTCCAGAGCGCTATGTTCTTAAATCGAAACATTCATAAATACGCTTGTCCTTTCCTGATGGGAAGGCTTAAAATGAAAATGATAACATCTTGACAAATACGAGATGACATTCAATTACACTTGATGTAGGATCTCCCGAAATGAGCTGTCTCTGACACTGATCCCTATGTGATGATCACAAAAGTTAATCACAGTAGTCTTGTCAGGATAGGGAAAAGTTGTGGGCTCTTGTGAACAACGAAATGAACTTTAGTGTTCATAAAGTGCGGTGAATTTCTCGACTACCTGAGCAAATATTAGCTTCACAAAGACTCTGATCCATGAAGTAGTTATTTTATTGTTTCAGTCACATTCCTGTTCATCAATCAGGCTACCAATGTTTTATCTGTATATTTCGGGAGATTTCTAATATACTCATTACTTTATGTTTATTTAAGTTACAAATTTGTTTTCCATTTTGTTCTCGATTTCCCCAAACCAAATTTGTTATTAAGTACGTGCTTAACATATTTTTCCAAACTTTACTGTATCTAATATTTCAGTGTGTTCTTTGTGTTGTGCTTGCGACGCTCAATTCCTTTGTCCTGTAAGGTCGAGGCGACATTATTAACAATTCAATTACAATGATTTGAGGTATTAAATTCCTGAATTTCCGCATTACTCTTCAGTAACTTTGTTAAGGTGCCTTTGCTATTCTTATCTTAGTATGTAATATTCCATTGTGTTTAAAGTATTCTTTTAATGAGTATTCTAGTGCCAGTGTTTTTAAGTACATTTGGTAACCTTGCTTACAAATAACCCATCATATGCAAGAAGCTCATTTTCAGTTTCTAATGTTATTATTTCCAGCCTGCTTATTGACATAAGAAAGATAAGAAAATTGAAGTGTAGAAAACATTAATAGCATAATTTCGGATTTTACGTTTTCCACAATATTATTGCGGTAATCGTGAAACAAAACTGGATAAATGTGGATCAGGTTACACGCACTGAAATCAGAAGTGTAATAACATTTTAATGAAACATCCGAAGGAGACAGACTGCTTGGTACGTAGGATTATGCAAGAATAATATTAATATGACCTTGAATAACTGGAATGTGACTGCGAATATAAATAAGCAATGGGATCTAGCAAGTTGGGCAATATACTTTCTTGTTCCATAAAGTACATGAAATCTCTTCCCCACCGGAGTGACTGTAAGCTCATCAAGAAGACCATTGCTCAATGGTGTAATTAATTTGCTCTGATCTAAAGTAATGCACTTAAACTTCTTTCTTCAGACATAAATGTATCTTTATTTATGGTTCCGTTTAGCAATCCCCCTAGCAAATTGTACATCAAAGAACCTCAGGACACCTACGTTTATCCTGCACTACAGCTGACTGCAGTTAACATGATATAAACACGATTTTCTTTAACCTAATTTGGTACATCGTCCGTTACTGCCTATGATGTACGTGCGACAAATACCACGAATCATCCCATTAGGTCACTGTGATATTTCATTCTCTTGGAAGTTCCACTGCACTATAATGATTCCTGAATTCCGCAGTCGTGATATTCAGTGTTTACCGACGGCCTGCACACATTATTAGCGTTCCTAACTTTGACACTGTTGCCATTTCAGCCACGAGACAGTTCAGTACCTCATATGGAACAATTATTGCCTTCGTTATGCGTTATACGGCACTTGTGCTTTATGCTTTATTGTAGTAATCAGCATGGATTCTGACACAAACAACAAATTTTGAAATTATAAATTAATTACAGATGTCCTTTGTCGAAAACTCTTTTGTAGTTAGTATAATCTGGTTATACCATATGGAACGCAGCTTGAAATTTGTGACAGAGGAACAAGAGTATATAGTTAAATTAACAAAACACAACGCCAGACGACACTATTGCCTTTATCGAGCAAATATGAAACAGTGAAAATTAAATACTTGATTTAATGACAATATTTCGTGCGAAATATTGTTTATTCTATTACAGTTGATTTTTACGGAATGGGTATAAAAGCACTCGTACACAGTGTTGTATAAATGTCAGTAAAGAGTCACATTTTCATTTATGGTACCTACTCCAGGTTTCGTCTCGTGCGAAACCTGCATTTTGTGCTTTTAACACAGTAAACTGCTTCAAAGCAGACGTTGCAAAAACTAAGACATATCTGCTGCATCTGAAGCACTGTTTCTCATTATAAAAATGATTGTTACCTCTTAAGATACTGATTTCATTTCCTAACAAGACCCCAGTCTGCTAAAAAATTTAAGAAGGCTGCTGAGGATCGTATTGAATTTATCTGCATGAGAGAGAAAACTGCCATGAAGACGGAGGCATTATGTTGCTCGGAAACATAAGTAAATTCCTACAAAAATTGAATTAATTTCTTATTTATTTTTAAAGTAGAGGCGATTTGATGTCCGGGCACATTACCCACAATCAGAGGAACGTATTCAAAATTTAAGAAAACAAAAGTCTCTCCCTGTACTTAATCAAGCACCACAATACCTAGACGTGTGACGACAAAGGGAAGTACTTCCACGCATTCCTTACTCTGGAACTTGGATGAAGTGAGTGGTGAGCTTTACGCCAGGGCCGTTTTGTCCCCAGATAAATATACCGAGTTGCCAGAGCCGGTAACGAAGCTGTAGCGGAGATAAAAATTCCTGCCACTGCTAGAAGTATACCCCTGATCGTCCAGAATGTAGCTTAGTTCTTTTTGTGAAGGGCCCCGAAGCAGATGCTACGGACGCATCGCAGCCTTGAAGGCTTATTGTGCAACCGTGCGATAAAGACGTAAAGACGATTTTTTTTTCGTTTTTCCGAGTATTGGCGCACCGGTGGAATGAAACTGACAGGGGAAAACCGAAGTATTCGGGGAAAAACCTGTCCCAGTGCCACTTCGTCCACCACAAATCCCGCATGGACTGACCCGGGATCGAACCCGGGCCTCCGCGGTGAGAGGCCGGCGATTAACCGCCTGAGCCATGGCACGGCCTCGTAGCTTAGCTACTAAACTGACTGAATTCTCGGCTCGCAAGAATGTTACCTCAGTAATATTTTTCACAGTTTCATGTACCTAAACGTGAATGTTGAGACAAAACCATAAATTACACAAAGCAATGTACCTCCAACTTACCACTACCCCTCCTCCAATTATACGTCAGTAATCATCATATCTGTAAGGCCATACAAAAGGAATTTCCAAAATTAATAACGCTACGATAAAAAATTAAATTTCAATCGAGATAATTTAATTCTAAATTATTTTATTGCTTGTTTTGACAAGAGTACTTAGCTTACAATTATTTCAAGATGAGTCTAAAATTATTTGTTTATTTGTGCCTAAGTTAGAACGCTGTTAATAACCGAGACCCTGTAGCCTTGAATGCTAAGTTGAGAAGCCTAATGAATAAGGAAGTGTGAGAATCTATGGCAGCAACCGCTGTGTCCTCATTTGAGTAACAATCCTAAAACGTGCCTGGAAGTTTTATGGAAAATCACCAGACTTATCGGCCAGTAAAGCTAGTCTCCGTGCTGATGTTAGAATGAGTACCAGCCAAATAGAAGTGTAAGTTATTACCAGTACATCAGCCAGTATAATCCTTGACTTTAAACTTACATAGTTGAATGGTTAGGAACATTAAGAAATTCTCATACTGGATCACAATTTATTTTTTCAAAACAATGTTATTCTTAAATAAAATAAAAGCAAACACTTCAACACGACGGTTCGGTGTTGGAACAATTATCCATTTTTGCGGGTTATCTGTTTTAAATTAAATCTGACGATTTTTTGGACTTCTTGAATAAGATTACAGACGAAGATAGTGGTAATTTACTTCACTATGAAAACGAAAGTGGCTTATAACAATTCTTAAATACGAACCACACGCATTAATCTTACCATTCGCAGAGGGGAAATGTAGTAAATTGTGATAATCCGTGAAACCAAAATTACACGTATATGATTCCTACCCACCAAAAAATTACCCTTATTCATTTGAAAGCAATTAATTATATTCCCGATAAAATGATAGCGATAATACATACCGCTATATCAAACATTGTGTGTCTGAAAGTTGATCCATTTTGTACATACATACATATAGAAATATACATATATATAATTATTCCGGGTGTGCAGCTTAACGCGGAACCCGTTTACAGAATCTACAAACCCGCTCATAGCTGCATTCCTCCATAGCAACTGACGAAGCCGTCCTCTCTGCAGTACTCGGTCTGCGTCAACGCACCGTAGAGCGGACGACATCATTGCTGCACAGCGACCGAAAATGGACAGCCGTGCTCAGTTCCCAGTTTTAAAAAATCTGGTTACACGAAGGTTACTTTTTTGTTCCCTGCTTCCTACCACAGAATCATTATAGAACATACAGGAAAGCAGAACGCCCGTTTCGAAATATCCCGCGCTCTGCTTTTTCCAGGAATACGATATAAGCAACATCAGATCCTGAATTTACGGAAAAATTGAGACACTGGAAACTATTATACTCACGGTTACAAAACGTTTCGAACTTTTACATAATTTCTTCAAGACAAAGTGTCACTTTTTATATTCGTATTAACAAATAGCACGTGTACACCTTATAACACGCTCTGAATAAGTCGAAACTAAGAGCTAATGTGAACAAGATTTGTTTACTAATAAAGGCTGTGTTCAGCTTTGTACAAGTACTACTTCTTTCGGCTGTGTAAAAGTACTACTTCTTTCGGCTGCGTACAAGTACTACTACTTTCGGCTGTGTAAAAGTACTACTTCTTTCGGCTGTGTAAAAGTACTACTTCTTTTGGCTGCGTACAAGTACTACTACTTTCGGCTGTGTACAAGTACTACTTGTTTCGGCTGTGTACAAGTACTACTTGTTTCGGTTGTGTGCAAGTACTACTTGTTTCGGCTGTGTAAACGTATTACTTGTTTCGGCTGTGTACAAGTACAACTTGTTGCGGCTGTGTGCAAGTACTACTTGTTTCGGCTGTGTGCAAGTACTATTTGTTTCGGCTGTGTACAAGTACTACTTGTTTCGGCTGTGTACAAGTACTACTTGTTTCGGTTGTGTGCAAGTACTACTTGTTTCGGCTGTGTAAACGTATTACTTGTTTCGGCTGTGTACAAGTACAACTTGTTGCGGCTGTGTGCAAGTACTACTTGTTTCGGCTGTGTGCAAGTACTACTTGTTTCGGCTGTGTACAAGTACTACTTCTTTCGGGTGTGTAAAAGTACTACTTGTTAACACAGATAACATAACTGGATCCAAAACGTCAAATTTGTCACTTTGTAGCTGCAAAACTTTTCATTCCATAAATGTATTGTTTCCGGGGCAACGTAGCAAAGGTCTGAAGGATCTGCATACTAAGTCTGACTAACGTACAATCAGTAGTAATGGTAGTAGTATTTTAGGAGGAGTTATATGTCATTTGTGAGAGAATTGTTAAAAAGTGTATAGAAAATAGACCGGTCAGCCAGTCATGCATGAGGGAATCGAAATATAAAACTCTGCACATAAATGAAACGCAATGGTTTGGTGCACTCAAAAATCGAAAGTACGAGGAAAGTGGAATGGTTTTCGAATTCCGTTATCCTACGCTGTCTAGAACGTTGGGTAGGTGACTATAAGAAAGAAACCTGACGTAGGCTTTATTCACGCTTCTGTTCCTGCCGGAGAGTCTCTAGAAGAAGAGGAAAACCTTCGATAGCAGTCGGAGATTTGAACAGTGGCTATTTCCATGGTGCAAAAGCCCCTATTGGGCCAGGGTCTCCTCATTATCGAGGCTTCACGATCACACTCAGACACACCACATTCGGTAGGCCTCACCTGGACAAGTGATCAGCCCGTCGCAGAGACATCTACCAACACAAAAAATCACAAGAGACAGACATCCATGCCCCGGCTGGAGTCGAACCCGCAATCCCAGGAAGCGATCGGCTGTAGACCGATGCCTTAGACTGCGCGGCCACTGGGATCGGCTTTAACAGTGGTTACCGACATGCACACTATAGACTACTGCCGGCAGAGACGATGCTCTAACACATTAAAGAAAGCATTTAGTTTTATGACTTTAATATGCAAATAAAAATGAAATTCTGTGTTTAAAAGAATTACGCAATAAAATGCATAATTTCTCATTAATTTTATTTACAGGAGCGTTTTTCAAAATCGTCGAAGGTTTTTTTTTTGCCTCGCAACTACCGTGGTCAGAGGATTGCTTTCTAAAATGAGAAATAAACACAAGTATCATAATTGTATCAGACACATTATTCCGTAGGAATCTTTAGGGATGCTGTCAACAACACTGGAAAAGTCTTTACGGCATTTCTGATACTTGATTCCTTTATATTACGTGACATCACAAACAGAGTAATTTAACTCTGCCTCCCTCATTCTGAATCTTGTTACGCTAATGTGCAGTGAGAGAGATGCGTAATTAGTACACGCTGTTCCGAGATAATACAATAAATATCACGTATGGAGCCACACGGGAAAAAGTAGGGGTTACGAGCAGTTAGGAAAAAAACGCACAGTGACACAGTCAGACGCCGGTACGAATAAAAACCACTCAGTGACATCAGCTACACACCATCCCAGCGGATTATGCCTACACAACTACAGTTTTTATAATAAGTCCGCTAGTTGTACACTATACTTCTTGTAAAAATGTCAATTTTTCAGTGTCCATTTTGAATACCGTTGTTAAAAACTCTATATATAAGTCCTTATATAGGGCGGCTATGTGAAGAAAGACGCTACTACGTACAGGGTCTTGAACGATTAACTAGCTTAACTCGCATCGTGAACTGTGGGAGGGTTAGAATTTAGTAATGCAAATGTAATAGACTGAAGATTGGAATCTTCTAGGATATTACGGCGTGTAAACAGGTAAACAGTTCCCGATGTTTCGAAGTAACACTCCGCCTTCATATTCAGTTGTAGAGTGTCCATAAATGCATTCTTCAGGGACACTTGACTCTTGAAGAGGAGGCCGATGGGTTACTTCAGCTACCACTTACACGGCAACGCAGCATCACATCAAGCAGACTAAAATCCTCTATCAAACAGTTAATGATATTCCTTAGCATTTTAGTGCCTTCCAAACGTCGACAACTATTTTCCCAGCCACACAGCGTAACATGCTCGAACTTGAGCAACACCGCTGTGAGAACATCAAATGTCACACAGGACAACATCCTGAGCACAAGAAACTTCACGATCGAGTGACTAAAACATCTACTACGTATTTGGGCGTCGCAAGTCAGTTCTCGCAAGTTCAGTTCTCTCCCGATCCCAGCTATACTAGCTGAAGTGTTTTCTTGACATTCCTCAGTACCGTGATCCAAGTTCAGGGGCATTACCTCACAATACGTCACTGCCTCATCTTTCCGCATGCTTTCCAGTACATTATTTGTTGACAATTCTATCACTCGGAGCTATTTAAAGCGTCGTTAAAGACACACTGATAAGTAAATATAAGAAAAGACACTCTGAATATTCTCCACAAAATGGTAAATATAGCTATTATGTAACTTAATAACTCCATGTGTGTGACAGTAAGGCAGTAGTCTTTTAATCATACAAAAGGTAAATAAGGCACTGTTATTGTGCATGCTATTAACATATACGTGGGAGCAGAAGTATAGTTGCAGTCATTCTTAATCTCTGCACTAAATGGAGTTGAGTGATCAGCTTCCTGTTCCGGCCACTTTACCTCCGAGGAATGCGTCGCTCATACCCATTAAATATGAGGTTGGGCGGAACTCCGGAACTGTTCTGAAAGTAATGGAATAGGGAACCATCTCTTGCTTCTGACGGGAATCTTCCAGTCCGGCTTTTTAATCAACAGATGACAAAAGGAACTTGTGCTATGTACGGTACAGCCATCTCTATGGTAATGCGGCCCAGAGTGTCACGTTTTCCGGCTGTGCGATTCCTATTTTTAAAATTATGTTACGACTTCAAGGCGAAGGATTTCCCCGTTACGAGGTCTGTAACTGCATAACACAACACAAGTCGGTAAAAGCAGATGACGTATCCATAATCCGATAATGATTATAACCCACAGTTCACACGTTCTTTTATGCCTAAAGAGTGGATCGCGAACACATTTGGTACCAATCTAGTAGTATTACTTATGTACTGTGCAATATATTACAATTTATTTAATAAAACAACAAAGCAATACACACATTCACTAAACAAAACATTATTACTAGCACTGTTTTCCCAACATGTTCAGTTTATTTCATTATGACAAAATGATACTATCATAAAAAATCGAAACGTTTTGGATTTTAATAATAAAGGTTTGTTTAATTAATTTGTGTACTATGTTAGTGTTTATTAAACTGAATAAAATAAAACATCAGATACACTCAGTCAGGTAAGGTTGGAAAATTATGGAGGAGAGAAAGACGAATTGTGAGAGGTGGGGGCATAAGAAGGGAAGTGAAAGAAAGTATCGTACAGAAAGTACTCATATGGGACGAAGAAAATACCACAACCTTGACAGAAAGCTACAGGCACAGTGCTTGTAAAAAACTCTCTATTACAGCAAGTTTCTTTGCGGTTTGTAAACAGACAGCGACACATCCACCAAATTTGGCACATAGTTATGATGATAGGGAATTCGTTGTAAATAATTTCTCCGACGGCTGGACTCTTTGACCATCAAGGTCATCCGTAGTCATTTATGTGGGGTTTCCTAACACAAAGTGTTTTTCAGCCCTCTGTGTGATTTTCATTATCCTAGTGGTAGAATTAATGGTGTCATTACAAGCGCGATTCCAATATTGCTGAAGCGAGGATAGAAAGACCAGGAGCAATATTGGACACTCCGCGCATCATTAGTGGCGAACATTTCGAAATTTAGTGGCAGCGAGAACAAATTCTTAGTAACTATTTAAACAGCATACACTCAACCATACTTTCGTTATTGTCTGTAACAACCATATTATGAAATATCCTATGGCGAAATCACTTCTAAGTCACTTCTTTCCAAAGTTTCACATCCCCAGTGAGAAAACAACAGTCTTACATTACATAGTTTAGGTACTGTTCCAAGATCTGTATTATGTGTGTAGTTACGATGTTTCTGAATCATTCTATACGGTTTTAGTGATTACAGTTCTTTCTGTGACCCTATACTCAATACCAAGTGTACAACGCTGCAGAGGCCAATAAAACTAATCCCATGTCTTCGTAAACTTAATCAAAATTTATCCAGCCGAAGAACTAATGGCGGCCCATTTTTCTTTCTTCCACAATACGAGAAATAGAGAAAACCGAGCCAAAGAAGAAAGATCACAAGCAAACGAGAAGCAAAACTTTCCGCTACAAATTTCGAACATAAAACCCGCGATCGGAAGAGAGACAGAGAAGAAAGTGGAAATGTGAAAAACGTTTGAAACCTACATTTTCAGTGTTATGTATGCAGTAAAGAGTTGTGTGTTTAAAAAGTAAAAGAAGAAAGTAACAAACATTATATAAGTGCTATTTCGTCTCCACTTTGACAGTTTTTCGACACATACAGGCGAAATATATTTACTAAAATGAAGAATATGTTCAGAGACGTGAAGTGGCAGAAACAGTCCATTTGCTTAACACAAAGACATAAAAAGTGTATAGAGGATAAAAGCAAACATTCACACATCCTTCTTAAACTGTAAACTTTTGAGTTATGACATGACGTACGTTTCAAGCTTTTCACCACCTTTCGTAGAATCACACTGCTTCAATCTTCAACGTTAATTATGCAAATAGCATGTTCCTCCGAAAATAATGAATAACCTACCAGACCACACGGTGTGTTAATCCAGAAGACTGCACTTTAAACCTTCAGTTACCTTAAAATCCCACATCTCACTCACGTATTCTTAACCTTAGAACGAGATGGAGTAAAAAGCATCACGCTCTAGCCGCTTTACACGCAGAGAAACACAGGTGTTGCTCCAGATATCGCCCGTCTCTCTATTGAAAGAGCTATCACTGCTCAGAGTGTAACGGAAATGTAACAACTAAAATATAAATTAAAAACCTAAATCTTATAAATAAGTATTCAAGAATTTTACACAGGCTTTTAGTAAAATTTATTTTAAACACCGACTAATGACTTCTTTTTGGATACCTGAAAACTTGCACGAGATCATTAATGAACAGCCATCTTTGATAACATGTAATCAAATATATTGTTATTCTAAACTGGCTCTTCTGTAACAAGCAGAAAGCAAGTAAAAAAAAAATTGCGTTCTTACACCATATACACTCCAGACGTACAAATATTAGACACACAAATCATTCTTCACTTTATTCAAACTAATTCTCAATGAAAGGCTTTGAAAATATAGCGACGTCATTTTATATATATTTTTATACACTTTTTTATATTCACATTTTCATGATTACATGCTTTTGTATTTTATATTTTTATTTTTTATATTCACATTGTTAAGACATACCCTTTCTTAGGCAACCTCCCCCCTTCCCCCGTTTTTATACATATAATTGTACAAAATAAGGGGACTTCTTTTACAAAATATATAGAATTTAATTGTCATAGTTATTGTATTGGCCTGATGATGGCTCTATAGAGCTGAAACCGGTAGCCTAATGTGTCGAAAATATATATTTGGTTGTGACTGTAATTACTGCACAAGAGTGAAATATACTGTGCATGTAGATACCAACGGTGATGTCAAACGTTAAGACTATATCTAGGCAACCTCTTGATTTTTGCAAGTCATTCATTCTGTGTTTTCCTGAAAGCGAGATACAACTTCTAACTCATTAACCAAAGTTTTTCTCACAATTAAAATAACATTTTAGTGAATATAATTTTGACGTAATGTGCATTTTCAGAAAATACATAGCAGTACTGTATCTGAACTTAATTCCTGGCCACCGTTTACCTTGTGAAAAAGACAAAAATACGTTAATATTTATTTATGGCAGTAAGTGACCTGCAGAAATAAAGTATTTGAACATAAATAAAACAAAATATAAAATATATTGATAGCACGTTTAAAGCGCATTTACATACAAAGCAGACGCGAACATTTCACGTCCTATAAACGAGCAATTCATTCATTAGGGCCACAATATTTTTTGACCCCGAAAACCTTATGATCTGTGATTTATATGATCAAGTAAGCCTAGGCATTATTTTGATCCCTAAACTGTATATCACCTGTATAGAAAGGTGCAGCTCTTGAGCATGGATCTAAATCATTGCCGTTTTATCACTGTGATGATAACCATACAGAGGGGGATTGAGGACATTTCACACGTTTCACCGGGTGTTACTGGGCAACTCAACTGCGGTCAAAAGAGGGCCTGTTGGAAAAAGGTATTATGTTGCTACACCAGCTGATTTCAGGATTCGAATGTCGGGTTTCAATGATTAGCGTACCATCCTTGTTATACTGGAGGTATCGGGTTCGTTCCTCGGTTCGAACGGTAGTTACACTGAACATTAATCTTTTGTGGTTTTCACGACTGCTACGAAGGAAATTAACACTATATAAATTACACGTATTTACACGCATTGTGAGTGACAAAGAATATGAGAAATTTCATGTTATTAGAGAGCGTAATTGAAGAATAAGCAGTACTTTTGCAAACTCTATGGAGCAGAGTGTTTGAAAAAAGAAACTCGCTCAGTTTGTCTTTAATTCCCTTCCGTTTATAAGACTCTACATTTCGCACGGTTGTTACTACAGCTGGCCACGGGAACGTATCCTGGCTCACTTAAAACTTACCCACAAAATCACACCCCACATGTTCAAGATCATTCACCATTACCACCCAAATTATGCCTAGATATTCCCAGTGATCTCTTTCTCTTCCAATTTCGATACTAAAATTTTCATCTCTCTCTCCCTCTCTCTCGTCCATATTCTTCCGCGGTAGGATATAAATGTATAACAAAAAAAATCGCATGAATTACTATCGGCCGAGTGGACTTGCATCGTGTGAGCCCAATCGAACCCAGTCCGCGTTAAATCTCTGTATGACGTCATATATCCAGTCACCATGGCGTGACCTAAGTCCCATTTCCGGTGACATGAGACAGTGATGATATGCCGCAAGGTATGAAATCCAGGACGAAATTATGAAATGACGCCAAGTTAATGGGAAATTAATACCACGATTATAGAATTCATTAACTAGCCACACTTCCGCTCCGCAAGCGGCCACGTCTGATATAATTTGTGCGCACCTTACTTTCTTTAGCTTTGTTTCAATGTTAATTATACCTTTATCTTAGGAACTAATAGAATTAAAATAACAGCTCCATGATTTATCTTCTTAACAAATTTCTATTAAATACTGCTGCCGATCCCAGCTGCCGCGCGGTCTAAGGCGTGGGTCTGCGGCCTTTCGCTTGCTGGGATTGCGGGTTCGAATCCCGCCGGGTCTCTGCGACGGGCTGATCACTCGTCCAGAGGAGTCCTACCGAGTGTGGTGTGTCCAATTAAGTTCATCGTGAAGCCTGGACAATGAGGAGGCCCTGGCTCACTAGAGGCTGTAGCGCCATGGAAAAGAATTAAATACTGTTAAGGAATATGAAGCTAAAGAAAATATTCGCACAACTACCAAGCTTTTAGTTACATATTTTTTCAGAATCTATTATGACGAATAATTTTATACCGGTGAATTTAGGGACGCCATTGTCGCTCGCGCCTCTGAATTTCTCGCGCACGTCGAATTGATATTCCTGGTATTATTTTCACATTTCCTGTTCATTTCGATGGGTTTCCAACTACTGAAAATATGATTCTAGAATTACTTTGAAACCTAATATTAAACACATAAAACAGATACAATCACTGAAAGCTCACAAGAGCAGTTGTCAGCATTCCAATTAATTTTACAGCCACAGACGTGCATCGTTAAACATCTTGTTTCTGTACACTAGTTCAATTGCTGCTACAAGCCGCTAATCCGACTAGAAGTACCCTACAATTAACACGAACAATCAGCAACTCATGTATCTGACCAATCAACCAAAGCTGATAAACTCGACTGCAGTGAAAGGGATAATTTCTCTTGCCAGTAACTACACTACGAACGATATGAGCGCAAACACAGAATAAATAATCCGGTATCAGAAACTGCACAACAAACGGTATCAGTGTACACACAAATAATTCTGACAAGGGCGGTGCTAAACCAAGAGAGGATTATATGTATAATTGTCTAAGAATGAGTGTCTTTCAAAGTAATTCACCAGCTTCATGAAGGGGATTTTTTTTAGAATCAAGTTGTTGCTCAGCTGCTTAAGAAATTACACGCCTTTCACGGAACCAGAAAGTTCATTATCGCCTTTATAAGAGGGCTGCACTGATCCCTAGACTGAACTACAAGTTTCCAAGCTAATAAGTACATAAATAAATAAATAAATAAATAAGTTAAATACACTTCAGTGCATTTTTTAAAATTGTCAAATAAAACTAATTAAATTACGCCATAGAAGAATAAAGTGAAAATAATAATAATTATAGTAATAATAATAATTCAACGAGATATTTATTAACGTGCAGACTCAACAGCACAAGCTCCAGCTATAAAGCCAGCACAAGAACACAAAGACAATACAAACACACAAAATGGGACACCAAACAAACAAAACAAAAACAAGAAATATAGCAACAGTACAAAACGGCAATAAAAATGGAGAACTCCAGCAAAACCCCTGAACCCTTAAAAACATAATAATAACAATAATAATAATAATAATAATAATAATAATGAAATGCGTGGAGTCATGTGAAACACGTCTTAACGACGCTGTGTTTAATTAGGCGCTGGGAATAATTTAGCTTTACCAGTATAACAAGATTCCGATCCCAGTGGC